>VRYO01001153.1:248237-321181 GCA_009812075.1 Sialia sialis | reverse complement strand
GCCTTATGTATGAAAAAAGTTCGGAATTTTGCTGACAACTCAGAAGTGCGCCTTATAGTTGTGAAATTACTGTAACTAATGCAAAACCAATCCTGTAACAGTGTAGAGACACCCATGGTAAAAAACCATCCCCTCAGCTGGGGAAGGAATGGAAATGAACATTTCAGAGAATAACACATGGAATGCAGCAGGTAGTGTTTGTCACCTGTAGACACAGGACACACTTACCAGTACTGTGAACGTGTGAGTTGCTTGATCCGTGTCTGGGACTCAAGCTGGGGGAGCCGGGGTAGCTGTCCTGGGACCTGGGGCTGCGGGCGCTGAAGCAGCGCACCTCGCTGTCGGTGCCGTTCACCATCTCCACAAACTGCCGGCACCTGGTTTCATGGGAGGCAAAGGGACAAAGGGGGCGTGACAGCCAGCGTGCACTTAGCTCCCAAGGGAAGTCCTAGAAACTTTCAAAAAGACATTTCAGACTCCTGGTGCCTTTGGATTGTGAGTGGCCTGATGACGCTACAGAGGGAGGAGCTCAGAAACGTCACCTTTGATGCTAATGGATGTTGAGACATCCCCAGAAAAGCAAGTTTAATTCCACTGTGCTAAGAAAAAACTGCTCCTTTGTAGCTTTCACCTCCAGCGCTTTCTGTACTCCAAAATTCAACTGTGGAGTGTTTTTTTCAGGGAGAAGGTCCTAAATCTGTCATTCCTTCACTACTCCATCAACCTAAAAATAATGGCGGTCATTGGAAAATAGAGAAGGGAGAGTAAAAAAATGCAGTATCTACAGTGACAGTGAGGACGGACAGCTCCTCATTTAGTTTTATTGGGAATTGTCCTCATATGTCTCAGAAGTCTGGGGAGAGCCACTCTGTACTGCTGGGAGAACTGGGACACTTTTTCCTTTAATCTCAACTCCAGACAGCCTCTTCCATACATCTGCCTTTCTAGGAACCTTCACAGTGACTGAGACTGCTCTGGCACTGCAAGATCTCCACAAGACCAGTAAAGAAACTCCTCTGAAGGAATTTCTGGCAGTCAGCAGAATTAAAATTCACTCACCTATGCCTGACCTCACGAGGCAAAGCTATACTAGGTCTGAGCAGCAACAAAAGGGCTACATCTACAGGGCACAAGCACTGTGCAAAGGACTCTTAGAGGGAGCTCAAACAGTTTGAATTCAGAGCAAAGTGCAGCCACCCTGGATGTTTGGACAGGTTCTTCTTCCCTCCTTCATTTACACATTTCAGCATTAGTGAGGATAAAGCTTTTCATACTTACTTTAACATGAAGAGCAGGTTGGGGTTATGTTCTAGGAGGCCAGGATAGAGCTGCTGGGTGGCTTCTATAGCCTCTCCCACTCTGCCTGCTAATACTAGTTTCTGTATTCCTGAAAGCAAAAGGAGACCTAGTGACACACAGGAACAGCCCAGAGGAACTGCCAAAAGAGCTGTCTCATCCATTCCAGCTCCCCACTACCAGCTTGCACAAGGGCTTGGGAGAACTGGAGACCATATTTGGTTTATTATGGATTAAGGTAAGGAAAACCCTGTGAAAATGTGAAAGGATCTTTTAGTAGCAAAAAAACCATCAAGAGTAGAAGGGTCTGAAGGATGAAGTAGGTAGGCTGGGGTGCTCTGAGACTTTAGTCCTTTAGTCACAGAGCTCTGCAGCAATGGAAACAAAAGCAGGACAATGCCAGCTGGACGGAAACAAGGAGGCTGCTGGGGAAGTGACAATTTCAGAGGGCAAGTTCCTAGACATTCTCTGTCTGGTCAAGCTTGGAAGCAAACATACGACTCAGTATGAGATAAATGGAGTATTCTTAGAGTGTCTGTGGTCTTACACCACAGCACAATACTGCTTCCACAACATTCCGACCACTGAGCAGAAGTAATGATACCAACAAAACTATTTTCCTGCAAGGCCACCTCAATGTATTCCCAGAGAAGTACCAGCTATTGACTACACTAGAAACAGCTCAAGGACTTGTACACTTCTAGAAGGTGCAAAAACACAGGGCAGAAGACACTTATGCTGGGTGTTCATGTCCCATGTATGTTCCTTCAGTGAGTCAGAAGACACAAGTGATTTCAAGATCGTTGAAAGCTCAGAGAAGCTGCTACAGTGACTCATATTTCTTTTTACTGAGTGTACTCACAGATAA
Organism: Sialia sialis; assembly: GCA_009812075.1. Classification (NCBI taxonomy): domain Eukaryota; kingdom Metazoa; phylum Chordata; class Aves; order Passeriformes; family Turdidae; genus Sialia; species Sialia sialis. The sequence continues at coordinate 319,017 of VRYO01001153.1, read as the reverse complement.
AAATTACAAGTACTTAAAACTAAAACTGCATTGTTTTTCCGGCACTCCTTAGAAACAGCAGAGGGAAGATTTGGAATGGCCTGTGAGGTGCTTTGCACTCACAAGGCTGTGGCTTTCTCATAGTGTTGGAGCAGTTGGAAGCCCAGCCTGGTAAATCTTCATTAACAATCCCAGTAACAGACTGCAATGACTTGTCTCCCACTTCTCAGTGTCTATCTGGCTGTTATTGTACTTGAAATCTGGAACCAAAGCCGTGGCTCTCACACCAACACAAGAGCTCTCATTTCACGTCCATTTTCTCGTCTCGCTGCTTTTGACAGCTCTGCTTTGCCTTGTTTGGCAACTCTCACAGATGTCATTCCCTTTTATATTTCCCCCTCTTTTTGTTTTCCCATCTGTGTTTTCCTCACACCTTTTACTTGAGCCCCAACTTCAGGGCTCTGTGTTCCTTCCCTCCATCTGCCTCGTCACCTGTGCTCAGACAAACGAGCCTGCGCTATCTCGCGTGCGGCCGCCAGGCTCTGCCACTGAAACCCACACCACTGGGAGCACTGGCTGGGGTCAGGCTTGCATAATGCATGACCTGGAAAGCACAAAGCCATCAGCACTAACAGGCAGCAACTGCAAGTTATTTAAGAGCAGAGTCCCCAGATGAACCCGAATGCTGGCTAAGCACACGCAATGTATGGAGAGCAAGTCACAAAAGGGCACAATGCTCTGATACGTAACAGTCACACGAGAAACAGTTCACAAAGGGAAGGGAAATGTACAGGGATGTGGCCTGTATTCAGCAGCCAGGAGAATGCAGAAAGCACACCAATGTTCTGCCACTCTGCAGGCTGAGCCTGTGAATAGAAAAGCTTTAAAAAAAAGGTACAGCAGGAGAAAGGTGCAAGCCTTGTTCTGCAGGACCAAAAGTGCTGACAGCCCTGCCAACTGAGAGATGAGCCACTTGGGAGCAAACAGCAGCAATCAAAAAAGACACACAATACAAATTCTTCACCCTGTGTGAGCTTAATACATTGTCTGTGAAATTGAAAATCCCTCAGCATGTAAAAGTTACCTGAAATTACAATGTGCAAAGGGACTGGAAGTGTCCTTAACTTGGAGCTGCAGTGAAACTAAATGGATGTGTCTAAGTCCCTGTGCCCAGGCTAATGGAACTGTCCCTGCTACAACCCTGCAGTGAAGAGCTCAAATCCAAAGGGATCTCCGGTGCACAGTGATCTCAGCTCAGGTAAAGGCCAAGCAGAGCAGGCAGGGACACGAAGGAACAGGAGTTCTCCAGAAAAAGATGGCAGAGGGTGGAGAGGGTGCAGTGATGTTGGGAGAAGTGCTCCTAGCAGAGGTTCCAGAGCTCCAATCCATGGTCAGCAGTGTGCTGTGGACAGCTCTGCACTCTCATGGAGTAACTTCCACAGCACTCACTCCTCTGCAGAGTCCCAAAGGGGACACCCTTGAGGAATGACACCTGAGACACTTACTTTGTCTATTCTTTATTGAGGTCTGTTCTTCCTGGATTGTGGTGTCTGTGACTCTGGCAAAGGCAGTTGCTGTGGAACAGTAGCCATGGTGAACCAAATATGATGAAACCATACTAGAAGAAAAGAAAATATAAAGAGATGATGAGGCACTGGTGAAACAGAGTCATCACACTGGAGAAAAAATAAATCAACACTACAGAAGTTGCAATTTCAGTGAGAAACTCAGCTTGCTTAGGACATAACCAAGGTTCTACTTCTGGGTCTAAACTGTGTGTATTTACAAGACAGACACCTGGTTCTCTGCAAACAGGAGGGAGGCTCTAAATCCACTTTACAGAGTGGAAAAAAATTAAAATATTAAGAATCTCAATGCATATTCAGTATTTATTTATGACTGCTGTCCAAGGGTCACTTGTAAGGGCTCAATACTGTGTTACTGCCAGTGACATCCTATGACATAAATCTGAACCTCACAGAGGTTCATGGCTTTCAAGTAGATCTAAAGAAGAAATTATTCTGGTCCCAAATTTCTTCCATCACTTATTTGCCAGCAATTATATCTTTAGTATCTTTATATCTTATGAATTCTGCACATTCACAGACATTTTAATCTGGTGACTGTCAGCATTGATTTCAAAAACATTAACAGGCTTTGAAGTTGTATTTTCAAAAAATCTTGGGGAGGGAGGAGTATGACTGTCAGAAAAAAAACACAACAAAATTATCTTCCCGAACAGACTATTTCTAATGCACTTGTGCCTTTCCAGGACACAGTGACTCAGTGCTCACTGGATTTTAACAAAATCTAAGAAGCCAGCAACAAGATTTCAAAGCTCCTCACGATGAATCTCAAAACAGGCTTCTCATGATGAAGCTGGCATTGATCTGATCAACTCACAGCTCACAGCACACACTCAACTTGGCTACTTTCAGTAAAAGGAAGAAGTATTTTATGAGTCAGCAATCATTTTTAGGCATTGACATTGTACACTGCAGGTGTGCAATCTTCAGAAGTTGTTTTAAATACAAGAGCTCTATAGGAGGAACTCCAGAGTGGTGACCCTGACAACCTCACCATGCACATCAGAGGAAAAAATTCTGGAGAACACAAGGAACAAATATAGGGATAAATTGGTCCCACTGCAGCAGAATCAACAGCTCTTGTTTAGAGAGGTCCTGGCTCTCTACTTTGGTCCCATTTTGGAAGGCAAATAACAGCATCAGTAACACTCCTGACCTCTGACAACTCCTGCCAACTGTTCTCATCAAGTTCCACTCAATCCTTTTTGCAATGAGAAGCGCTTTCAATATTCATAAATTTGTAAAATGTCATAATTGTGCTTTCAGTTAGGTTTGAAACCCTTTGGTTCAGGCTATTTCCTTTTCTTTCATTTCTGAATTCAGCTGACTTACATACTGGCTTTTCTCCTATATTAAGAATTCTCATGGTGTCTTCTCCCTTCCCACAGTGCATCACCCCAAAATGTATGTTCTTCCATTGCTACAAGCCTTCATGCAATCTCTGCCTGAAAACTTCTCCCATATCTTTTACATTTGAAACAGCAGCAATCTACACAGGAAATACTCTTAAACAACAGGAAAAATTGGAGGGTAGAACAATCTGAACAAAATGCACAGAGTGGCAATTTTTGCCATAAGCAAGCACAAATTAGCACTTAAGAAGTACTTAAAGCCTAACAAAAGGGAAGAAGCTGAACAGCAAGGCAGTGACTTACTTCTGCAGCATGGCTTGCCACTCTCCCAGCCTGTCTCCTATGGGAAACCGCTTAATGGTGCTCTGGATCTTCGCCCTCCACTCCCTCATGTAGTCCTCAATGTCAAACACAAAGGGCTGCTGGCCAAAGTTGGCATCCACGATCTCTCCTGGAGTCTGGAGACCCACTGTAGGGTAGAGGTTGGACTGGGAAGGAAGGAAAACAAACCTGTATCAAACACAGCTTTATCCTTCTGGTTCCAGCTATGTGGTTTGGTAAAACCAAAGACCTTCTCTTTACATTCAATAAATGTAATGGAATTGGAAGAGGCAACAGCCCTTTGGGTATTTCTCAAGGAATCCTGTAACTTATTGTGCATTCATGAAAAGTTATTGCATCAAACCAGAACAATGGGTTCATTCCTCCAGCAGCCTGTGATGGAGACCATGACTGCTGTCTGTGCATGGCCACTTCTGGCTCAGTTTTCTGCCATTTCTACCAAGCTTCAAGAGCCAGCAGATAATATAACAAAAACAACAACAACAACAATAATGGCATAATAATAATAATAATAATAATAAATAATGAGAGGTGCGTCATCTCAATCAATGGATCTTTGTATTCCCTCCTGTTTCAACTCAACCCTTCTATGCCTTGGAAATTGTTATCTCAATATTGTATATCTCTGATGAAAAGGGAACAGACAGTGGTGGAGCTCTGAAGTGAGGTCTTTGATGATCCCAAGATATCCACACAAGAAATTACACTACTGATAGACAAATTCATTCTAAGAATATGTCTATGGATCCAAATGGAAGCTTTGACCCATCACCAGAACATGTGGAAAATAAAAAAGTTACCACCATGAAAGTGTCTCTGAAATTCAGCCAACAATTCAGCTTCTAAGGATGATCCAATTGAAAATAGGTGTTCAAAGTCTATCAGAAGTTCTCTGAATTCATGCTATTTTAAGAATAAGCTTATGGATATAAATGGAAACCCTGAGCCCACTTAAATGTTGGGAAAAGAGAAACAGCATCAGAAAAGGTACAGGGGTGCCTTGTTCTCATCACTGAGCACATTTTTCAAGAGCATGTTCCATTCACTGTCAAGTGAATGTGTGGCACAAATTACTTTTCTGTTTGCAAAGCAGACACAAACTGCAGTAATTCTCTGCTTCACAGCATGTGCTGAGAGTCTGCAGGGTGGGGGAAGAAACCTCTCTCGTGCCACTCAGGAACTGTTTGGTGCTGGGTTTTTCTACTTTGCTCTACAACAGCAGAGCCAGAAACGGGACACTGGGCAAGGCACGGGGACACATGGATGGAACTGAAGTGTGGCTGCAGTGCTGAACCCGAATCAGATATTGGAACAGCAGAGGGGCAAACCTCCCTTTTTAAGTCCAAACAGAAACTTAGAATGACCCTCTCCTCCTCTATAGCAAGAGACATGGGCTTTCCTAAATTATCTGGAAAATTTCTTGAACTTATCCTTCACTGTTACAGAGATGGGGATGATTTAGGCCTGGAACAGGTTCCAAGAGGGACTGCAGCATCTCTGGTAAGAATCTGACCAACCTCCTCTACCTTTGAAATCATCAAACCTCAAAAAACAAAGGAAAGAAATGAATTTATAAATACAGGCTGGAAATTGAAAAGAGATCAGGATGACTGCATTACTGGTGATTCACCACACCTCCTCCTTTCCTGCTCCCACACTAAGGAACTCTCTAGGTCAGAGATGGGCAAAGTAAACACGGCATGATAAAAGAAAAGCTACCAGAGGAAAATGCTGTAATTACATTTAGTCCTTCCATTCTTTTAAAAATGGCTGACATGGAAATATCTCTAATGAGGGATCAGATATTCTCCACAGTCCATACTTCAGACTTTTTATTATCTTCTCAGTATCTGAAAAACAAGGGCTTTCAAAGCCAGGAATCAGACACTCAAAATACTTGGAAATTGTAAGCAAATCCACCCCAATCTACAAAATGCCATGTATTTTTCAATCACTTTTGGCTATGTTCACCTTCGAGCAGAAGCTGCCTACCCTCTACACCTCTCAAATCATCTTTGAGGTAAAATTCCATTTTTTACAGAGGGATGTGTTCTCTGTTTAGCAGCTGTTGGGAACTAAACGTATTTCCAGCACCCTGCCAGATGCACGCAGACACAATCCCAGAGCCCAGTGACCCAGGAGATGCTTTTCCTGCCAAGTTCTTCAGGAACACCTTCCCTGTGACATTTGGCCCACCTCTTACCCTGATGTTGGTTGCCAGTTGCTCACAACCCCCTTATTCATCTTGACCTGATTTTTAACCTCCCCTGTCCCTTTGTACTCCTACAATCCCACCTGGGTTCTTCTGGGTTTTTTAAATCTCCTATTATTCCTTCAAACCTCCAGGCAGGACAGACCTTACAGGCTTATGTAAGTAAGAGTTGGGCCTGAGCATTGACTTAAATTGGCAAAAAAAAAAAAAAAAAAAAAGAACAAAAAGAAAAGAAAAAGGAAACTCCCAAACTCCCTCTTTCCCTCTGTGGGAATTCACTCCTATTTCAAGCAGTTATTTTGGTTTTAACTTCAGCCTGTGCTAAGCCAAAATGTGTTTTTTCCTATCACTGTATTTTTGTGCAAATGAAAACACCCTTTAGAGGAAACTGAAACAAGCCAAAGCAAGTATGTTTCAACATGTGTGTCTCTGGTTTTCAAATTAAAGTATCCATTTCAACTTCCTAATATTGTGAATTTTGCAGAATATTGCCTTCACCATTTGCCTCTGAAAGGAAAACTCTGGAACAAGCATTTCAAGGAAATTAGTTCAAATCTGGCAATGTTTTGAAGGGTCAATTTAATTCCTTGTCTAATCCCACTGATATGCCAACCCTAAAATTTAAGCTTAAAAAGTGTAGAAGTAATGGGGCTTATTGGCCAAGCTTCTCACTGATGTGTGTTACCAGACAGCTTCAACACCCCCTAGGCTGCAATGCATGGAAAGGGAGAGCTCCCTCAAAGCCCTCCTGGAGGGGTGAGGAATGAGGAATGGATCTGAGCCAAAAAATCCATGTGGAGCTGCTCCAACCAGAGCACTTCAAGGGTCACTTAGGTGAACTTGCTGTTCCCACTCCTGTTTGCAGTTAAATTTTCAGAACTGTAGTTTTAGCAGGTGAAGAACATAAACCACATTCCACCTCTTTCCTATAACGGATACTTTCTCTTCTTTACATTAAAATCACTGGATATTGTGTTTGAGCTTGGATGAGAGAACTAAAAAAAACCTAAAAACATCACCTGCAAGTGATCAACTTCATATTCTCCACTGCCTCAAGAATTCTATAATCTCTGACAATATCCATTACATTTAAACCTAACTATCTTGGGTTTGGCATCCCCTTCTTTAGGAAAGGCAGTAACGTCAACTGTTTGAACAACCAATAATCCATGGACCAAAAAGAGCACATGGAATACACTGGTATCTGCAAGGGTGAAGGAAGAAGGCAGTAATCCAAGGGAAGGATATGGGAAAAGAGAATGCTTAAGTCAGGTGCAGGCATCCTTAGGATGAAGCTGCCAGCAGAGCAATTTTGCATATGCAGAGGGATGCCCTAGATCCACCTGGAGGCAGAAGTCCCCCATCCTTGCTCCCACCCACAGTTAAGGGGTGAAAGGACCCCACCAAGCTTCTCTCCTCCCCTTTTTATAGAGGAATTATCTCATGAAGGGTAATTCTCAATAGCAGGAGGCCCACAGGGCATCAGCTGCTCTCCTTCCTGGCCCAGAAAAACACTGTTATGGATTAGCTGCTGCTGTAAAAGCCAGAAGTGGATTTCCTCCAGAGAATAGCTCAGCAAACTGGCAGGTAAAGGTCCAGAGACCATTTACACATCATTCAACCACTGGAGATTCTATCATGAGGCACCTGCCAAACCCTACCCTGGCCAGACCTTCTCCCAGTTTCAAACTAAAATATCTCTGCACAAGATACACAGACAAACAAGCCTGAGATCCTGTGAGGATGATCTGACCAGATCAAGAAACAGCAGCACAGGGCAATGCCAGGAGCTCAGGAGAGTTTTGAGCTCGATCTCACTGGCATTACGAGACCTCAGTGCAGCAAACACCCTTCTGTCTGCTCTGCTTCCCCAGCTGCTCATCCCCTGTGCCCAACAGAGACTCAGCACAGAGCTGAACAGCTTACACACCAACACTAAATGTCTGTGCCAGCTCACTGGGCACTCCAGGATCAACAGGATGCAAGTTAAGCTAAGCAGGACAGGGAATTGCAACCTGCCCAACCTGTGCTGTGAAGCTCCACAGCAACACTTGAGCTGTAAATGACAGCGCAGTGGTACATGTGCTGGAGAGCTATTTTTGATTGACAGGAGCCTGAACAGCCATTCTCTATCTCAATATGGAGACTGCTCCCGTTGCAGAAGGAGAAGCACTCTAGCCAAATGAGAAGATAAAGTGGTGAAAAAATTAGAAGGAATATGGTAAATCTGTGACTACTAATGCAATCTATATCCAGAGATATAGGGGCACATCAGAGAAGCATCTTCTTGCTGTGGATGCAAGGTTATCACAATAGCTCACTCCAAAAGGTTAATCCTCATGGAAAGGAAAACTATTCTTGTACTTTAATAAACTGTACTTGGACCAAGTAAATGAACTGTTGTGAAACAAACCACATAAAGAGTTTCTGGCTTAGGACAGAAACAGTAACTGCAATGTTACCAAGTTCAAAGACCCTAGGACAAAAAAAAAATGAAAAAAAAAAACCCACCCTGTATCGACAGCTGATGTGAAAAGGCCAATCAAAAAACTGCAATTAAAGTGCAGGCCATAGTTGAAATATGGGAGAAATATGTAAAGCTCTAAATCCCATTGGGAAGGTGAACAGGGAGTGCCAGCCATTATTTCTCACAATACAAAATTAGAGGAACAAGAGAAATTTTTTGACAGGAAATACAGAACAAAGCAATGCAACCTTTCTTCCACACAACAGGGTAGTCAGCCAAGAAAATGGATCACTTTGGAGACCTAAAAAACTTACTAAAACTAAGAAACCTGTCAGAGGAAATTAATTAGGGGTTATTAAGTACAAAGACAGGAGTGCAACCTTAGGGACAAGTATGAGAGATGGATGCAGTAGATGTGCTGGTGTATGCCTGACCTGGTTTTACCTTTTTTCACTGAACATATTCTCCTTGTCCAGGAACACTTGGGTCTAGAAAAAGGGAACATTTTCTTGTGTGACCCCTGGTGCTTTTGTGAGACCTGACTGGACATCAGTGTAACTATGCACATGTACTCCTCCTCAGAGCTGAAGCTGCATTTGGAAGACAATGACCTGTAATAAAGTTTGCATCCTTGCTTTAATTCAGGAGAAGGAGCAACATATTCTTAGAGGTGGTGAGGGATAGAGGAGGCATGTGAGAAGCCCACGGACCAAGTCACAGGATTACAAAGTTTCAGAAAAAGGAGCATCCACATCATTCAGTAATCTGTGTTATCATGTTTTTTCCAACAGGGTATCAAACAGAAAAAAAAAAATCACACCCCCACACTCTTCCCCCTCCCTTCTGTTTGCATTTTTAGTTAAAATACTGAAAATTGGTGTACTTACAGGGAGGTCTGTAAAGGCTATACCTGTGGGGGGAAAAATATTAGAATTAAAAAGACAAAGGATTTTTTTCCCTGCTTGCCTAGATCCTTAACATGCTACAAAACATTACTGCATTTCAAATCTCAGCTCTGACTCTGCATTTCACTACCTCATTTACAAGTAACAGCCCAACCCAGTCCCCTCCTCTGCTAGGTTCTGCATCTGGAGAAAGGTTCAGGAAAAAGCTTAAATGTTTTCAACATCTCTCCCAGGAATGTAATTTTCTAAAAGCAGCTCCTCTTTCCTTTGCTTCTCCTTCTGTTACTATGAAGGAGTTAGTTTTCAAAACTCACTTTGGTGTTAGAAACAGAGTTTTAGCATAAAATTGCTTTGGTTTAGGCTGTAAATGGTTCTTATCAGAGAAAGAGGAATGAACATTCAGCACTTGGCATTACAGCTGGAGAAAAGCCCTATAACAGGACCAAGCTGAGCACCTGAGAAACACTGTGCAAAGAACAACCTCACCCTCAACACGGCTGTTACAGTTCCAAATAGAAAAGATGGGGAAAAAGCATACGGTTTCCCTTTTTATTTACATCTGGCATAGCAGAAAAGAGGTATTTAAGCAGAGGCAGCCATTGCCTGGGATGGCTAACAGAGTTTTGGCCAGAGACAGCACTCACCACAGCTCTGATCTGATTTGGATGCCAACTACTGCTCCAAAGGATGGTGCCTCTCCTCCCTCTCCTGCCACAGGAGGGATCCAGCAGCACAGGGAGATGGATCAGCCAGACCCTCACCAGCAGCACGGGGGACACTGCTGCCAGCACCTCATCAGGCTGAGCTAGATCCAGACTTCCAGCTAACATTCCAGGAGTCAGTCTGGAAGCTGCAGTGCTTCCCAAGAACACTTTCTTGTCCCCAGCCAGAGGAAGGCTGGTACCCACATCAGTACACCCAGTTCTCACGTCCCACCTCTCCTCCTTCCCTTCTGCCTGGCACTGAAGGCACTGCAGAAGCAGAACACCACCCTCTGGTTTTAATTTTAGGACTGTTTTAACCCAGAGCAGCAATGTAACATTACCAGATCAGTCTGAAATGGTAATTTAGGTTTTAGGAGTCAAGATAGGAAACAAGTAATTTCTATTCAAAACAGCACAGATCCAAATCAAATGCTCAGAAAGAAATACCAAATATTTTATTAAATAAACAGCCCATAAAGTTAAATTAACATCATGGCAGATAGTCAATGTGGTTTAATGAACATCCTGGCAGTTTAGACCTTGTTTATTGAGCAGCCTCTCTACAACCCAACCAAGGATTGTGCACACAAGTGACGTTGAACAGGTGGCAGAGGAAAACATTCAGTAAGCTTTTCTCTCACCTTGTCACTTTGCCCAGATATTGTTCCTCACTTAAACCTTTTTTTCACCTTGCAGTTATTTTGCTCAGCTGAATGAAAAGGTGGATGAAAGCTTGTTTCTACCCTTATGCCAGAATGAGGCAAATTCTCCTTGAGCCTGCTGTCCACTGGAGCCTTCCTCTGCCCCCAGCACCTCCCAGAGGCAAAGGTGGCCAAGGCTTGTGCAGCTGTGTGGCTGGAAGCTGCTGCCAGCACCTGGACAAGCACATGGCTTTTGAATGGACTACAAGGTGAGTGGAAAATTGGCTGAACTGTCAGGATGGAAGATTTGTGATCAGCAGCTCCAAGTCCAAGAGTTGTCCCTCAAGGATGAATGGCAGGGCCAACACAGTTTCATGTCTTCACTAATGACCTGGACAATGGGATGAAGTGTGCTCCAGCAGGCTCACAGGTGTCACCAAACAGCAGAGTGGACAATAGGCTGCAGGGCACAGTGCTACAGCTGGAGCAATGATCCAGCACAAACCCCCAAAGCTCAACAAAAGAAACCTAAAAGCCCAGCCACCAAGTGATACTCCCAGAAAACAGGATGAGGCTGACTGGAGAGAAAACAGATCTGCAGAAGAGATTCAGGGTCCTGCGGGGCAACAAGCAGAGCAGGAGCCAGTGTTGGGTCCTTGCAGCAAAGGAGATCAACCCCATGCTGAGTTGTGTTAGTGACAGGGTAGGTTAAAGGACGGGATTTCTCCCTTCCTTTCCAACACCTGTTAGTCTTCACTTCGGTTATGATGTTCACTTTAGGGCTCCCCAATACAGACACAGTGACACTGCAGTGAGTCCAGCACAGGCCAGCAAGACAAAGGCCAAGGGAAAAGTCTCTGTTTACTCTTAAAAACATCAGGGCAGACACTAATTGCAGCCTACAACTGTCATATAGGAGGGTGTATAAAAGGCTTTTCTCAGAGACGCATGGTGGCAGGAGACAGGAGGCAACAGAGACAAGCTGCAACATACGAAATTCTAATTAGAAAAATTCAGTATGAATTTTGGTCAAACACTGAAACAGGACCAGAAAAGCCCCCAGGGTGATCTCCATTCTTGGAGACAGTAAAACTTGATGAGTTTGTGGGTAACATGATCTAGTTTGGGCCTGCTTTCAGCAGGGTGTTGGATGCTTGACCTCTAGAGATCTCTCCCAGAGAAAATAATTGTATGATTCTATAAATAAACTTATTATATTGCCTTTACAATGAGACAAATGTATGTTTTCCACATTCTGTTATGTAACTCAGGCTAATAAAATGCTTTATGCAGACAGCACTTGGTCTGTTGCACAGACATGTCTGCTTAGAGTTTCTTCATCTGCACTGCTACACACCTGCATCCAGGAAAGCCAACAGCAGAAAGTGAAATAATCACAGCTCGAATGTTAAACTCTTTTCTTTCTCTGCAGCCCCTCCAAAGCCACAACCTTCTTAAAGACCTAGACTGGATAACTCAAGAAGTCAGGAAGCAAGAGAAATTGTGTGAAGGGCCTCCCCTGTAAGTCCATGAAGTTGATGTTGATCAAGGCAGTGACATAAAGATATTATGTGAAGGTTCAGTGCTAGGGCACAGTGTGACTGACATCTTCACCTGCCAACCAAAGAAAGGATTCCCACTTTCCATGACTGAAGTGCACTTGCACATGACCTCATGCACAGAATGTGTTTGTGGACCTTCCAGCCCATCACTGCTCTCCACCCAGCAACAATCATCCTGTCTGCCTCACAACGGGCCACTTACAGAGTTCAATTTGCACAATTTGAGTGATTAGCCACAGCACTTCACTGCCTGCACAGCAGCGTACTCCTCCAGCATCTGTTTAGGTAACTGATGCAGAGAATCCTTAAGCAGTGCTGGTGGATTGCAATAAACACAACACATTCAGCAGTGTGGGCATCCTGAAGAGCATCTAGAAATGCCAGCCCAGGAAAATACTTGAATACTTCTCCAATGTGCTGCTGAGGAGAACTGTCAAACCCACACAGCTCTACGTGCCCTTGGAAACAGATATCCTCCAATCAGACCACCTGGATAAAACTGCTCACACAGAGAACAAGGCTGTAGCCTTTTCTGTTCATTTGGGCAGTGAATGAGGGTGGTGAGGCCCTGGCACAAGTTGTCCAGAGAAGCTGGGGCTGCCCCATCCCTGGAAGTGTTCAAGGCCAAGGTGGATGAGGCTCTGTGCAACCTGGTCTAGTGGAAGGTGTCCCTGCTCACAGTAGAGGGGTTGGAATGACAAGATCTTTTTTAAGGTCCCTTCCAATCCAAACCATTCCAAGATTCTGTGATATTAAATTTGATTAACCTGAACAACCCAATGCTCTTCCTCTCTGCAAACTTCATTTGAAGCTTTGGATTAAAACCTATTAAACCTGGGACTAACACCTGCATCTCTCTGACAACAGACTTCTGCATTACCCCTCATGTTCCTCCTAGTCTCTAAACTGGCTGCAGAAGGGATATTTTACTTTTTAGGTTAACTTGGTCTTTCCAAGAGCCTGCACTAGAACTCAAACTACGGAAGTTTTCTATGCCAAGACTTCAGAGGGTTGCATGCTCTTTTTATAGCCCTGCTGTTCCATTTACCTTGGTCTGCTGTCAAAGTCTGAGATCTGAGACACTCCTACATTAGTCCCTGAGCAAACTTATCCACTTAAACCCAGAGACCTGCAGCAGTCACATTTCCTCCTCATGTCCTGGTCCAAGACCTTCTGCTGGCACCCCAACATTACTCCCTCTTTCTCTCCAAATTCATTCTCATCACACTTCTAGCCACATCTCACTATGTTTTTTACTGCCAGGACTCTGCTCAGAACTTGTCAAAAGTGTTTCATCAGCAGCCAGAAGACATTCAAGACATTTTCCAGAACAGAGAATTAAGACTACATACGATGTCAAACAGTTCTCATGTGACGTCTCCAAATAAAGTTCAAGACTTAGCTCCAACCAGAACATCCAGAATTTGTGATGGCCAAGAAAACAGTTCTTATACAGTGCTCCTGATGGATCTGATTAAATGAAAAAGTATGGAGACAATGGAAGATAATAGTTAAGCAACAGAAGAAATTCCAAGGAAAACAAAAGGGGGGTGTCTAATTAATAGAAGGAAAGGAGAGGACTTAAATGGTGAAAAGTGAATTGGAAAGACAAGGCTACAGTAACTCCATTAAAAGAAAGACAAATTGAAACTCTGAAACCCTGCTCTCAAGCTAACTGGCCTCACAAAGGGGCTGGTTAGTCTCATGAACATTCTTGGCATCTGCAGTAGGATTATACAATTACCTCATCTCCTAGGAGGAGACATACATGCTGCCACAGCTTTATGTCAGGGAACACCTAGAAAAAACACATTCATCCCCTTTCTGATAGACCTTGGGTTTACACAGCACAGAAATGAGATTCTCAGGTTAGCACTAAGTATGATGTAAGTCCAAGACCTTCAAGGAGTTGCTTCTTTCAGGGAAGAAAGCATTCTGACTTACAAATAAATCATTGCTCCTGCCTGCATTTGGCCTTAGCTCTCTGCTGACACCTGTCTCATCCCCTCCTCACTTCTCTCTGCTTTGTGCCCAGGAGGAGCTGTGGAACCCCTGGCCAAGGGGTTCCTCTCCTCACCATTCCACGGAGCACTTCTGGATGCTGTGTTTCTTTATCAGTGACACAAACAGACACTGCCAGTCCTTACCAACAGCATCCTCAGATGAGGTTTTCATTCTCTGCTTTTGTAAGAAGAATAAATGTTCCTGCAGCTTTTGTGGGGTCAGCCAGCAAGGCCTGAGGTCTGCACTTCCATCCTTGTCTCCTCTAACCACACCATCTCTCCTCTCTCAGCACATCCATTGTGCCCCTACAGCTCCAAGAAAAGCTGGTACACACAGGAGCCAGCTGGGAATGCTAAGGAGAGGTTTCTGTCCTTTTCTCAGACACCTCATCTGAAGAGCTCAAGAGGACACCCAGGTGACAGCAGTGCCTATAACTAAAGCTGTTCTCTAAGCATGGTAACTTTCTTGTTACCATGTTTTTTCTTGTTTTTTTCTTCCCACTGGCATAGGCTATTCCTCAAGGGGTCATTCAATGTCAGATTAGAAAACCATGAGCTTTCCATCCAAAAAAGCCTCATCTTTGAAGGAAGATGAACGCTTAAATTTTAGAAAGGAAGACTAGATAACTTCACTGCTGTAAAGAACTCTGAATGTCCCAAAAAAACGAAATTTCTGAGCAAGGACATGAGGCAAAGAGTCAGAGGGTGACAAAAGGTAACACAGAAGTTACTGAACTGGGCTCTTTACTTGGCTTCTTCTGCCCAGACACCCAGGCACAGCACAGTCCTGGGTACAGAACAGACAAGGAGAAAGCTGCAACTTTTCACAGCTTATACTATGGAGATTCTGGTCATTAGAAAGAAATTATATTTCAAACAAACAAACTTCTATTCATTAAATAGAAGACCTAGCCTCCTCCTGACTCTCCCACTTTTGTTATGATGAAAAGTAACAGCACCATCAGAGTGAAAAACAATGAAGCTGGAAAACCATTCACTTCAACAACAGAACAAAAAAAAACATCCAGAGGAGCACAGCACAAACCACTACAGGGCTTCTGTGTAAATACATGCTAAAAATCAAGGACAGCAGCTAAAAGGAGATATTTTTTGAAGGTATTTCATTACCTCAGTTGCTGTTGTTTTATCTTGTCTAAAACAAAAGCTTCTGCTCTAGACCATCAGCTGTTGCTTTCAAGCCCTTGTCTTACCAGCACTGCACTGACATGGGCAGGCTCTCCAGCCTTTCCTCCTAGGACAGATGCTCCAAATCCTTCATCACCTTGGCAGCCCCTTGCTGGACTCTCTCCAGTGAGTCCATCTCTCTCTAATATTGGGCAGCCCAGGACTTTTCCCCAGAGCTCACCAGAAATTCTGCACTCTCCAGGCACACACTGCACTCCAATCCCACTCCTTTCTTCAGCCCAGCCAGCAACTCAAAACATCTTTGCTCTGTTAAGTGTTTTGAGCAGGGTATTTTTGGTATTTTTCTACCAATTTAATCATGAATTCAACGAAATAGAATTGATACAGCAAGGAGAAGCAAAGGAAAGGAGTGCTCATCCCTCCCTGCCAAATCCAATGAATCTCAGCACAAAAAGTGAGATGAACTTACAAAAACTTACTGCACACTTTATGTGATTAAAAAAAAAGCACAAGCATTTATCTGAGGTGGAGAGCATGTCATCCAAGGAAAAGGTATTTTAGGGAAAAAAGGACAAAAAATTTTATTTTATACAAATAAGATATGATAGATGCCTGGAAAACATCTGATGTAGTAAATTGGGCAACATTTCTAACTCTTTAATACAGTTACTGAAACAAGTGTGAAATGAACCAAATTATAGCTCAGTGCTTAAGTAAGACCTCTTGTGCTGAATTAATGCCTGGCTTTGGGAATGCTGGGACCAATGTGTTGAGGCTTTCTGATGGACAAGTCCCTTCAAAAATGAAGACATCAGTACCATGGCTTTGGAGATAGTTGAACAACACATTAATTGAACTTCCCACTCTTCCCACTTCTTTCTTTCTCTCTTTCCCTGTTGTTCAGCCATTGGACATCTTATCCAACCTCCCCCCAACTGTGTGGTAGCAGAGGAAAGCAGTGGATGAAATTCTAACTTATCTAAACAAACTGAGCAGCATGGAAACCATTCTACCTGCTGGAATTATTTCTGTCTTGGAGTCAATTTACAACTGTTGAGTGCTCTTTTCCTCTGCCTTTAAACCTTACTCACAGGTGTGGGACAAGAGTTACAATACAAGCAAAGCTTTAAAGAGCAGCGAGAGCAGGGCTGGAGCATCCCTCTCCTGAGAACTGCCTTCACTTACCTAAACTGTGGCCATTTTTTGTGTAGAAGCAGGTGTTGTTGATAAGGTTGACACAGCAGCCAATCACATCTCCAGTGGTGAAGGTGGGGCCGTAGGGCTGCCCTGTCCCCGAGGAACAGAAGGAGTGCCCATCATCACCATGGTACCCATAAGAATGTTTGTCCCATCCTGCAAAAGACAAGGCAAAAGAACAGCACAGCAGTGAAGCCAGGTCAGCACAACCACATGGAACTACTACAGTTCTCAGGACATCATTTGGGAGTTTTAATATTTCATTCCCACTCTTGATTCATCCCAATATTGATTTTCACATATCAGTAACAGAAAATAAGTTAATGGCCTTTAAACAGAACACATCATTTGCATTTCTTGCCTGAGGTGAAACAAACTCCTTTTTTAATACACTTGTGTTTCCCAAAACCAAAACCTTCCAGCAAAAGCAACAAAAAACCAAAATAATTCTCAGACAGTTGCAGCTTTGTCTGTAAGTGCTGTCACAGGTGTACCAAATGGAGAGAGGCAATTTTTGCACCCTCAAATCTGTATTTCCCTTCTAACAGTTGACAGGATTTCTGTATTTCCCTTGGGATACAATATTTCCTGTTCTGCCCACAGCTTAAAACACAATCCTCAAATGTCTAAGGGTAGTTCAACGCAAAGTGGTCAGTTCCAGTACTATCTTTTATTTCTTCTGCCAGTAACATTGTGCTAAGGGTAACAGCTGGGCTCAAGGATTGCACCCTGCCCACTTGCTCTTTTCTGTATATCCCAGTAATGTCATTTGGAGCGTTCCTCTGAATTGCACAATCAATGCCACATCTCACAAAGAGACAGACTTCTATCAGAAAGTGATACAACATTAAAAACAGACATCTGTGTTTTAAATGGGTATGGCTGGAGCCTTAGGGAAGGAAAATAAGGTGTTTTGGCCATCTACTGACCTTATAGACCCAAGGGTAGTGCAGATTTTGTTAAATGTGGAGTGATGGCCCTGGCAAAAGGACTATGGAAGAAACACAAAGACTGTGCAGGAAGTGCAGATCCTGCAATGAGGTACAAAAAGACTGAGCACACTGAGAACTACAGAACAGAGCCCTGCAAAGGTGGGCTGGAGCACTTCTGTGAGCCAGGATTTTCCTCCAAAACCAACAACACCATGAGGGCACTAGAAATTTAATCTTGTAAAATAGTGCTACAACACTGAGGCATCAGCACCCACATGCTCAGGGTTTCTCAGAAAAGCACTAAACAGTCAGTGCATGTCTAAAGCCCTGTTTATTGCACCACACCAAATGAGTGCCAGTGGGAAGTCAGGGAATGAAGCAAGACTGAAACATGCCACAGTCCAAGATTTTGGACCAAAGAGCAAAGTTTGGGAGTGAAAGGTGTGAAGGACTCCCAGCAAATTCTAGTCGAGAAATGGTGAGTAATTTCCTCTGTTTAGTCCCACACATCCAACAAGAACAGACTGAGATGTCCCAAGAGTCAGCTCCGTCTTCCCTCGGATCAGCTCCAAACAAGCTGTTGACAGTAGCACCAGTCCTGTTTCAAATCTTCATGAAAGACAGGGACAACAGCACAGGCAGCACCCTCAGCAAGCAAAAAAACGATGCCAAACTGACTTGCCAAAACAAAGGAGGAAGTGATAGGGGCTCTAGAGTCTGTTGTCAAACTTCCACTGCTAAGACTCCATCCAGCAAAAATATCATTGAAATATTCTTGAATTTTTTAAACTGTGGCTCCTTTTCACTCTCACTTTTATTTTCTCTGTTGCCATCACTGATCTATTATTTTAGTCTCCCCAAAACCAGACCTATTACACGAATGCCAATTCAGAACTTCTCCAATGAAGCTGTTGATAAATTATAATTCAGATGATAACTTAATCCAAATACAAACGTCAAGATCTTCTGCATACAAAACACTCCTGGCATTACAAAGCACCTACCAAGAACCTGTCATCAGTCACATCTAAGCAGTGAAGTGCTTACACATCAAGAAATACAACAGCATGTCCAACCATGAGGATGAGCTCACTAAATGCTTGGGCCAATGCAGACATTACTGGTTGTGCAGTATAAAGGTTTCATTACCTACATTTCCTACTGAAAAAAAATCCTGTTCCTTCATGACTTGAGCTTCAGAGTGTCAGTTATTGCTATAGCACAAATGGTGGTGAACTCCAGTAAAAAGGGGTTGAATAAAGGCCTTGAAGACAATGACAAACGTGGTACATACAGCAACAATGCCTGGAAAAAGGTTGTTTTGAATTTATTCTCCCCGGTTAAGGAAATTGGCTCACTCAGCACATTGCTGATGTTATGTAGAGTTTACTTTTTCAACTCAAATGTTGCGTGGTGCTGAACCTGGACCTGGCACCACACTTAAATCTGGACTGTCAGCCTTATCAGATCACCATAGTCATCTTAAACAACAAGCCAGAGTTGTTTGAGTGAACTTACTGTACTCACTGTAAACATAAGCTGAGTGACATTAATTATATGTCTAACAATAAGTTATTTATTAATAAAAAACAGATCCCAATTCCTAAAATTCTGCCTGAAATAAACATGAGGGCAGTGGCATACATGTCATTCCAGCTTCAGCCAATCTTCTGAAATTTCCCAATAATTTGAATTAAAAACAACATCAGCACTTCTAGTACTTCTAGGTCAAAGTTATCAAGGCCTATTGATTCAAATAGTGTACCCCTATTGAAAGTATTTGGCATTATCTTGGATTACCAGCAGAGTGAGGAGTAACTCATCACAAGTATTTTGAAAACATAGACTCCAACTTTTCTCAAAACACTTCCTGAAAACTTGGGCTTTTCCTGCATCATTAACAATTTGCTATCGCCACCTAGGAATGGGTCCAGCATATTACAACGTCCTCTGTGACTCCCATGACACCCTTTGAGCCTCCTGTGACTCAACAGCTTCCTCCTCTACAAAATCCAGCAGTGTTTTAATAAGGAGTGAATCAGAATTTCCTGAAAGCCCTCCCCACAGCTGCATCTGCAAATTCTCTGGACAGCTGAACCCTCTGTGCCACTTGTACTCAAGAACTTGCAGAAGTTGTTGTGACCTGGAAGGCAGAGATGAGGTGATACCCATATGCTCTTCAACAGGATGTCCCTGTGGGATAGGGGGTCAGCCTGGACAAGGATGCTCTTCAAGAAGTGAGACAGCACAAGGACAGGATGTGCACGTGTCACATCCTGAATGAACAGTGTTACCACCTCCAACCACCTGTAAGCACAGACAGGCTAAGCCAGATGGAAATTCTGTTCACTCAGTACTCCTGAAAGGATTTTGTTTCTATTCAATTGTTCAATTCTCCATTAAGAACACACAAGCACTTGTGTCCTGCAAGAAGGAGTTTGACAGTGTAACTGCAAGCACTGGAAAGGTGCCTCCTACTGATTAGATATATCCTGTTGTTCTTGCACTGGAGAAGATGACAAACTATGGATTTGGTGTCTCCACCTCAGTATGCAGACCTCTGCAAAATCCCCCATAATTATCCCTTTTCCAGGCTGATGACTCCTAACTTATTTAGCTATTTCCGGCTTTTCTGATCATCACCATCTGAACCTACTCTGGATTTACAGTTGGATTTATGGATTTGTATTGCTTGTGAGAATGGAGATGAAGGCGCCCTTGAGAGAAGGGAAGCAGGCTACAGCTGCTCTCTACACTGTTCCCTAGCCCTCTACAAATTAATCCTAGCATTTTTCCTTTATTGTCCTTTTTATCACTGACCTGATGTTTCCATTAAGTCATTGTCATCACTCCAAAATGCATCACAACTCTGACAGTGCTTTGCACAGATTCTCATGTGCATCTCCCTGCTGGAGCACGTCACCTCAGCTTGCTCCCACAGCTACCCCCAGCACTTCTCACCACCCTCAATCTCACAATTCTCAGCAGCTCCCGCACAGAGAGGGGCAGGCAGCTGCTCCTAAGAAAACCCTGGGAGAACCCATGCACAGTCTGTGACTGGGAGCTCATTCCAACAAGGCTGTTTAAAGAACATCCCATTTTGGTCTCTTGGTGATAGCTATGTCAGAGCAATGGACACTCAGCACCTATGTGCAGCTGTGGCCAGCTCTAAAAATTCTCAAGTGCAAGTGCAGATTCCTCTCAAAATTTCAGAAATCTGGACAAAATTGGAGAATGTGCTTTTTTTTGGTAAAATACAGGTCATGGACTCCTGATGGACTATACTCTACAGATTGAAATCAAGTGAGCTATAGTGGCTGCAGGGTCCAGTTTACAGTCCTTTCCTTTCCTTATCCTCTCTTCAAAAGCACAAAATCATTTTAAATAGGGGAGACAGGCAGAGAATAGAAAGGATTTGGCCACCTGGCCCATGGCAGTGGTCAAAACAGAACCTCCACATCCTGACTCTAAGAACATACAAATATAGAATCACAATCACTATAGGCAGGACTTCAGCAGCTTTTGAGCAATCAGAGGTCAAATTTACATCCCTTTGAATTGAACCCTTCAACACCCAAACACAAAATATATACCTATATGTTTACTAACAAGATACAGAACAGCTCAGATTGTGCAGTCAAAGAAAGGGAAGAAAGAAAAACTAAGACCATGAATAGGGCTTGGGAGAACATTTTTGTATGCTCAACACCAAACTGAAGCTCTGTTTGGCCTGCTAACAAGAAAAAGCTGATATGCTGACCTTCTTGGCAAACTACCTTGATCCCAACACATAGGGGAAAAAAATGAACAGCAAGTTCCATCACTACTGCCTGATAAACAGGTCAGAATTATGCAATGCCAGACACGCGGCAGAAAGGACTTAAGTTACTTCAGGACACAGTTACAGGACAAACTGATAAACACTCACTCTTAAGCAAGCTCTGGAGTTAGATGTGTGCTACTACCATCTCTGACTGTCCCACATCTGTCCCTGTTCAATCCCAACTTTCCCATTCAATGCCAGCCCTGCTTTACTCTTGACTTTTTGGTCAGATCCCAACTTCTGTACCTGAGATCAGATCCTGCCTCAGAAGACAGAAAGTGGGAAGTGTCTCTGTCGAGCTGAGTGACCATTTATATCTCAGCACCACAGAAATAACATGGTGATTTAGCTCACTGCTTCAAGAGCCCCAGCAATGAACACAGAACTTCTGGTAGGCTCTGGGCAAAACTGGCATCATGGCTACATCACACATCTAAAAAACCAGCACCTAGATAAGCTGCCCAACCTTGAACCTGTGGGGCATCATACAGAGGATGGATGGATGGGTGGATGGATGGATGGACGGATGCCCTGATGTAGGTTACCAAGCCCAGTATTTTCCCTATGCCTTTTCTGGCCTGATGCTTCATTCACACAGGGTGGAGAAGAAAGCCAAGTGATGACATCCTCCAGTGCATCAAGGTTCAAACATGTCAAACTTGCCCTTGGGCACAAGGGAACAGGGAAGCAACACCCACAGGGATATGTGCTGAGATCCCCTCTGATGACATGCCAAAGGACAGACATGCAAGGCCCAGTGATCATGGAAAATATACTTTTCCAGTGAGTTATAGCCAGACATGTCAGACTCTTCCTGCTCTGGACTTGTTGGGCCAAAGAGGTTGGCAGACAGATGAACTTTACATGGACCATTCCCTGCCCATGAACATTCCAAAGGAGAAACACATTCTACTGCAACTCAGCCCAAGCATTCAATGTAATGGGTGTAGAAGATGCTGCAAAGGGCAGGGCCTTGCTGATCCCACAGTGGTAACTTCCCTGCAGTCAGGGATACCTGGGACATCTGAAGCTCTAAGAAAGGATGGAGTATGTCTGGGCACATGAAGGGCAGATGGAAGTTCCTCAGAAAGAATCTGAAGATTTGTAAACAGGGTTTTCCTCTGTTGTACCATGACTAAAGGGAGAGTTTGAGACTTATTCTTCAGGACAGACATCAGTGACCAGTCAGTCTTTCCAAATTTTATCTCTATCTGCTTTCTCTCATATTTTGGAACACTCTTCATTTTTCTCCCCTGTCTATTCTTGTCCAGTATTTTGCCTGTGGCATTCCTCTTCCCACTCCCCTGGCCAGCAATCCTAGCTTCCCACAGCTACCCATGCCAGGGCAAGTGGTGTGCAAACACTAGCTGCAAAGGGACGAGAACTTGTGTCAACACACTGAAATAAACCAAACAAAATCATTTTCTAAGATTTATTGAATCCAAAGTCCCCAGCAGAAACAGATGTACAAACTTTGCTTGTACAGTGCTTGGGGAATGGGATGTGGAGGGTGGAGGCAGAGCCCAGAGCTGCTGCTGGACCACATTCCACATTTGGAAGCAGGGCCTTCTCCATGCACTGGGCTGAGCAGGCTGCTATTGCTCAGCCAGCTATGGGTCTTTGGCAGCAGCAGAGCATGAGGTCAGGGGAGGGGAAGGTATGTTCAACAGAGGCTGAACAGATGGAATCTAGTGCACAGAGAATTTGGATGTTGTTTCTACACTGTCCTGGGCTGAACAGTCCCAGGCAGGGACAGGACAACCACGAACATGGGGCAGGAGCCAGTACCACAGGAGAAGTGGAACCACCCTCTGATGATTCCTGCATCTTCCAGGGGATCTGGCTCTGCAAGGGATGTGCCTCTGGTGTACATCAGTCCAGAGCAGTGAACACAGGCCTTTGCCCCCAGCAAAGGGAAAGCTCAGCAAGCTCTGGAGTATGACAGCATACAGATGATCTGTAAGCCTCATAAGAAGAGGACACTGATGATCCTACAGACTCAGAAACCAAATGCCTGATCATGAGAAGTCTGCAAATGCCTGGCCATGAGAAATCTGCTGCCCCAAGAAGCACGTGAGGTGCTGGAGCATCTCAGCTGCCATTCAGTTTTGTAGCATTTATGCCAAGCCTTATGAAGCTGCATACACATCACATGTTTGGTGAGAGTGGGGTGGTTGCTTTGCTTCCCTTATTCAATCATGCTTTAGAATCAAATCAACTATTAGTGCTGCAACACATCCTTCTGTTTCCATAATGAGCCTACAAAAACAGCTGCTCAGTGGCCACAGCAACCTGTTAGAGAACTGGGGATGTGGGCACAGGGGAGGCACAGCCCTGGCATGGAACAACTGTCTAGGTACAGTCACAACACCAACTGCACGACAGGAATAGGACCAGGGAACAGCATGCTTAACACATTACAGCATCTCCCTGGCAGAACTTCAAGGGCCTGGACATCTGCCCAGAACATGTCAAGGGTAAAAAAAAAAAATAATAAAAAGACCCTAAAACCCATTTACCCAGGGACACAAAGAAAGCCCCCAACTTTTCTTGCTTGCAACAGCTTCTATTTCTTCTACAAGTGGCAAAATGACTGAATGCAGTAGAAGGCCAAACCTTGCACTACAGGACTAATATTTGTACAGAGAATAAAACCACTTTACCCCATGGAGGACAAACTTCCCTAAGCAGGGGCTGGCTGGGTTCAGGTGCCATAACCTTTGCAGCATCCCACTGAATCTTGTGCAAGGCCATGGAGCAGGGCAGCACAGCACCACACACACCCCAGAGAGGCACTGCTGCTCACAGCCTCCCCCTCAGCCCAGGTCCCAGCAGATGAAGCAGAGTCAGCTTGGCCCCTGCACAGACACAGCAGATGATGCTAATCAGAGAGTGCAGGACTCTTGGCAGGCCTGGCTGCAGCTTTGGCTCAGAAGATATTCCATGTTTTTCAATAAAGTACTTGCAACTGTAAAAGAGACAAAACTCAGACCAAATCCTCACAGCAAGACTTTTGTGTGGCAAGAATCCAAGGGAGAGGAAAAAAAGGAATCACAACATCTCTCTCATATTAACAGAGAGCAGGAAGAAAAGGACACAGTGACCCAAAAATCAGTATGACTCAAGAATCTGAGAGTTTGAGCAGAATGTGGGTGCTAAACAGCACTGCCTGATCTACCATGGAGACAACAAGCAGAGTAACACTGTACAATTCAATTTTCACAATATTGATCTGGCACAGTGATTTTTAGACCAGATTAGCAGGTCCTACCATTAAACAATCACTGCATGTTAACTAGCCTTTAAAACAATATCAAGCCACAGTCTACACCATTATATAAAGTGGCACTACCCACTGACTCAAAGAAAAAAACAAAACCAGAAGGCTCTGGAGAGCTGCAACACAGGCAATACCTTTTCAACAGGAAAGGTCTGTTCCACCAGCCCCAGCAATCTGAAAGGAGTCCATTTCACTATTACTTAGCATGCACCACACCAGAGAATACAGTAATCAAGATAAAAATCAAACTTCCTTGAATGAATAAAGATGGCAAGTCGTCCTAACTTACAAGCTTGACGGGTCCATCTTCTGCCAGAGTCAGAACATGATCTGGGTTTCTCTACACCAGAGAGGTCAAGATGAGCTACAAGCCATTTACAGTGAAAAGCACTGCACGGTTAAAGCAACTCCAGAACAGCTTGTTTCTGTCTACAAGGAAAAGCTCTCCAGCATGATCAGGTCACCACTGCACTATTATAGCCATTATATATTCTCTGACACACCACAGTGGAGGGGGTGGGAAGCAGAGCAGGACAAGGATGGAGAAAAAGTCAGATGAGCTTTTCCACTTATCTACTTAGTGGAAGGACTAAGGAACAAGTTACAATCAAAAGCTTGTCACATACACAGGCTTCAAATCTCATCATATTAAATAATTCACATGTTCATTTATGGGCCAACTTTTAAATCTTCAGCTGATGGGCAAGAACATCTTTATAAAATATTAAGACACCTTCAGCAAAATCTTGCAAGGTAATAGGCAAGAGTCATTTTACAGAGACATCAAGGCAGGACAGTTTAGTGACTCAGCCAAAAGCAATGTTAGAGTTCAGTGCAGAATGCAGGGGGTTCATGCCCAGTTACTATTAAAAACAATCCCTAAAATGGTATTTAACGAGCTAAGAAAATCACCAACATAAAACCACTTATCTAAACACAAGACCTTATGGAGAGAGACATCTTCCAGAAGAAGCACACTTCATGGTGTTAAGAGGTTGCAACAAGGATTTCTAGATTCTAAACTGAGGTTTCTTAAATACTTTCCATAATAATGAAGGCGAAGCAACAGGGTTTTCTTTAGAGGCTCATATTTATCCATCAGTGGAAACAGCTGCTCAAACTAGCAGTTTGAATTGTAGTGAAACTGAGCTTTGTGTTGATGTTATCCAAAAGGCTCTGATAATAGCTACAGCCACATTAAAGAATTTGTTTTAATCTGGAAAACAAGCAGTGCTGTGATTACAACTTGTATTGACAGCTAAACTGCTGTCTCTAAAGTGCCAGTCAAGCCATAGCTGTTTCTAAGATACCTGGATTTTCCATAATCTGCGCTACAGCGGGAGATGCAACCTGTAGCGCTGGTGAAGGCCAAACCCCAAACCCCACTGTGCAACACCATCCCTGCTCTGCTTTGGAAACTCTGCTTTCACATGGCACACAACCAACACACCCTGCTGGATGACAGAGAGATCCATGCAAGGGCAGGAGCTCCAGCACACCTGTATCTCTGGGAACATGCTGCGTGAGGACAGAGCACAAAACCTCCAAAAGAGGCCAGCCCAGCTCTGCAAGAGAGACTGCATGGAAATCAGGGCATGGAAAAGTGCAGGATAGCACTAAGAATCACTTATCCATGCTGATTCCTGAGCACTCAATGGCCAGTGAAAACACCTTCTCTGGTTATTTTCCAAGGCCAGGATTGCTGTCTTGAAATACTGATTTATGTTTTGTTCAACTTTAATGGCACAGCACTTTCCCAACTAGTCCAGGGTGAGGCACAGCTGCTGAGAGCTCAGCTGGAGCCTCAGTCTGCTTCTCCAGTCAACCTGAAGTCTGGCTGCCCAAAGCCAGTGTAACTAACAGACCAAAAGAAAAAAAATATAGAAGAGAAAACCAACATTCCCTAAAACTCCAACCAAAATGATGCCAGCACTTTTCCTGCTGCAGGCAGGACAATCATCACAATTAATACAAGCAAATATGTGATCTGAAGTCAGTCAGAAAGGGAAAAAGGCAGGAACTTTTGTACAGTCCCAGTTTTCATCTACACAGCCATAAATAAAACATGATATTAAATTTAACCTTAATTCAGAAGGTTATTAATCCTAATTCCATGGTTCAGGAGCTGGTTTTGTTACTCTCCAGCTCTGAAAACACCCGATAGCATCAGATGTAACCTCATTTGAGGACCTGATCACTGCAGTACCACCCCTCAGAGGTATCATGAAGGAAATGACACATCTGTCCAACCCCCCTGTGCACAGCAGCTCGCGCAGTATCAGCCCTGAGCACAAGGCTCGTGTCCAGAACACATCCACCCAAGCAAGCTGTGCTCAGCTCTGGGCATGATAAGCACCGCAGGGGCAACACCCCAAATGTGCAGAGCACGGCAGCTCTGTGGGAGGACAGAGCTTTCCTCAGAAAGCCCATTAAAGAGTTCTGAAAAACTGAAAAATGGTAAAGAAACAACTTCCAGAAAGCCCGTTAATTGTTCTGAAAAACTGAAGAGTGGCAAAGAAAGAACTTCCAGTTCTTCTAAGGGACAAAGATGGGATGTGAATGAATGCACAGCACATGCAACAAATCTATTTCAATAATCAAGCTGGAATTTTCACACAAGTTCAGGTGAACTCAACACATAAACTGAAAAACTGAAAAAAGAGAGAGTTGACATGAGATGAGAAGACAACGGAGCAATTCAGTGGAACTCAGCTGAAGTTGACAGGCAGTAGACAAGTCAACCACAGATTCCCAAAGACACAAAGAATTAATCTTTTTTTGTAATAAAGAGCACATAATTTTGAGAATTCAAAAATTTCAAATGTAAAAAATTCTGTGGTTTTAAATTTTAATTTTAAAAGGTGTTCAGCTGATCTGCAGAAAGTAGAAGCAAGATGAGAAAATAACAGTGAGTTAAGTAATGCCAGAGGAACTCAGATATGATGCAGCAGGGCAGCCATTAAAATATACACAGAATACATGTACACATAGAATTTAAAGTGAAGATGAGAAAAGAAACAATAGTTGTGTATGTCTAGGATAAACAAAAATTAAGTACTCCTCAGATTACTTTCCTATGATGGCATTTTGCATACACTGAACACAAGATTGAATCCATATGGAAAAAAAAAGATCTTAACACTAAAAATATGTGAAAGCTTAAGTTCAAAGGAAATCCTTTTGTTTTATTACAAGACCCCCAAATTTCTTATTAATTTCTTTAGTATGACCTCAATTTTGACTTAAAATTTAAAAAAATAAATAGAAGCTGTTTTGAAAATAGCAGATGGTGCAGTGCAGTAAGAGCAGACTCAAGAAAGAAAACCAGTTTCAACCAGTCTCAGGACACTTCCCCCAGTATGAGATTTTTTAATTTTTATTTTTTTTTCAAATGGGGCTTCGCCTTGTGTTGTGGACTAAACACTCATTAGTGGCTGGAGTACACTAACTGTGATTCTGGAGTGCATCTTGCAGTTTAGTGTAGAAGAAACAAGGGTAGCACAACCAAAGATGTAAATAAAATACAGGCAGTGGTGACAACCAGGAGATTCACTCACATAAATAAACCTCTTCTCCAAAAATAAGAGACTCATGGAGATAAATCCAAAGGGCTCTGGCTTACAAAGGCCAGAAATCTCAAATCTGCTGTCACACGTATCTTTTTTTGGCAGTGTATGGTTTTTATCCACCACTGTTCTATGCGCCACAATAATCTTCATCCACCCATGCAAGCTCTCATGTGGTGAGGAATTTTTCTGAAAATCCATTCTGCACGAATGGATGCAATCATTCCAGAGCTGACCCATCACATGGAAACACTTTGCCCTCTTTTCTTCCACTGTCAAGTGCTAAAACCTGTCATTTCTAAATATATCTCTTAGGAGGTAAAAATTATGCTTTCAGGTAAAAACACAGTTAACTCAGCAAAAAGGCTACCCAAATGAAGTTTCAGAAGTTCTCAGCCTAAATAAAAAGGCAGGGAGACAGTGCCTGGAAAGATGCCCCTTTGTAAAAATGTCTTTGTCATCAGGAAAATGTTTATTGGGAGAAAATTTAATTGAGGTTTCCAACATTTATCTCTTTCCATCAAAAATAACCTCTGACCACTGCTAACCATGTGATTCAGGAGAATAAAGTTTCCCAAAGGAGCTGTTTCAAATCTGCATTAGCTGTGTGATGAACCAGGCAAGTGGACAGATCTAAGTTAATAACAACCCCAGAATCAAGCAGTGCCCCCCACCCATAATTATTACCCCAATTACGTGACCCATTTCACATGCAGCCCCACAAACAGGTCTGATAGGATAAATTAGAGGGTACCAGAGGCATAAGCAATTTTGTGGACAGGAACTGGCACAGCCAGCTGAAGGACTCACTGCATTTGTAACTAACACCTGTCCAAGGCTTTGCTCTGACACCCTGTGGAAATCCCACATGCCTTTCTGGACAACTGTTTTTAAGGATAGTTCTGAAAGAGCTTTGCAGCAGGACAAACACCATAAGGTACTACAAGCCAGAGCTTCATCAGCTGCATAAATAAATAAACTTAATAGAAATTACTTCTAAAGACAGAAAATCAAGCAGTGTGTCCAAGCTACTGATGCAGCCAAGAGGCTCTGAAAGCAGACTGATTCACTGTTTGTTTGCCACATACTGTTCATGTATTTAATCCCACACTTCAGGGCTATTGCTTGTTCTAGAAGCCAAAGGCTTTCCTTTCCCAGGTAACCATGAAGCTTCTTCCCCTCCCTTTTCTGCTGAAGCCATAAGAACTGTGAAAGCTTGGCAAAGATTTTCCTTTGCCCTTGCTTGCAAGATGGGATAAGAGCCACTTCCTGGACTTGCTCTGAATGTTAATGATTTCTTTTACTATAAAAAGTGAGATACTGGTGCTTGTGATACATCCAGTGATTAAATGTTCAGAAAACGTCTACAAGAGTTGTTGTAAATGAAGCAAACCTGACAAACAGGGAAGGGCGAAGAGCCAGGGATGTATGATTTGGAGAGAAAACCACAAAGCAGTGATAGAGGTTTTCATTATAAAGCTACAAAGAAGAAAGAAATTAATTATTTTCCACCTCCACGTGATCCAAGAATTGACTCAGGCTATAAGGGATATTCAGCTTTGTCATCAGGAAAAGTTTCCAACACAAGGACAGTGTTGGAAGAAGTTGCCAGAAAAATAATGAAAGGCTGGTTTAGAGACACACCTGTCAGGCAGGACTAATGCATAATTGAATTTGCTTCAGATCAGATAATTTGGTGAGGTCTCAGTTTCTATAATTACTATATTTAGCACTTGGACTGAGTCCTTTAGCACAGGTCCTTCGTCAGTGGAGTCACAGAAAGAGACAAAACAAAACATAAACTGAAAGCTTCCTTAAGTACATTTGAAGTAGAAAGATTCCATGGCAATCACAGAAAACAAAAGAAAAGGAAAAACGAAATTAAAAATAAACCACTCCAAAACTAAACCAAAACTGGCTAGAAGGAAAATCTGGAAGACTTCAGTGGAACTTCCCACTTGTAGCAGGATAAACTTAAGAGTTACATGAGGCTGCCAGAGCCTTGTGGAATTGAGGTTTGAACATCTGAACACGGGGCTTCTGCAGAAACCCATCCCCAACTCTAATGAGGGATAATATCTTGCCATGAGAATTTTATTTGTACAGGACCAGGAGTTGGACTCAATGATCCTTGTGAATCCCTTCCAACTTGGGACATTCTGTGATTTTATGACACAACACCTACCCAGCCTCCCTTCTCTGGTTGCTCCCAAAGCGGAGCACACCAGCATGAAAAACCCCTGGGAACATCCCTAAGGAAGAAACAAGTACCTTTTTCCTCTCAAAGAAAGGAACAGGACGACAGAGTGCTCAACATCCTTTCATCTCCTCTGACAGTCTGTAAGATAAGCTGAGAAGAAATGAAGTCCTACCTACAAATGCCAATAGAAACCTATCAGCAAGAAAATTCAAAGGAAAGGATCTCCAAACAAATGGAAAGCCCAGTCCACATGTTGGTTTATGGAGGACAAAGGATGGCTTTCACACAGGAGGAGAGCATGGGGAATCCTCAATTCCCAGGGCTCATTCCTATTTTATCTTTATGTCTACATAAATGGGCTGCTCACAGGGACCTTTTGCTGAACAAAAGACCCGGGACACCTGGACAAAATGTTTCTGGTTTTGCTGACCTGGTTCAAAGCACTACAGACCCAGAAGCCAAACCCCAATAGGGAGCAGATTTCTGTATACCAAATTCTCCTGATTTATCTGGCTGCACACTAATTCAAGTCTATAAAACATTCCTGAGAGCTTGCTCTTTTAGCAGAGAGCTTGGAGCAGGCAGATAGTGAATAAGCCAAGCAGTATCCTTCTGTGTGAAAAGCAAGCTGAAAAAATTACCAGTGTTTCTGAAAACCAAAGAATGGTGAAAGCTGGCACTCCCTTCAGCATGCACAATGCTGCATAGCAAGGCAAGTCATTTATTAACCAGAGGGTGTTTAAAGTCTCTAAAAGTGATTGGCCAGCTCCTATCTGTCCTGTTTAAGAAACTCAAGCAGGGTATGCCTAAGGGTGTGGTTTCACAACATCTTAGGCTGTATTAAGAACTTGGCTGCTACCTTAGAGATTCAGCCCTCCTTCCCTCTCTGCCTGACTCTGTGTTCCTGCTGGGTTACCCTCAAAGAGCTCAAACAAGTGAAATTTCTCAACAGCATGAAGACTCAAACTAATGCAGAACATCACATGCAGGGGAGACTCATTTCCAGTGTGCAGTCTCATCCATGTTAAGGACAGGACACTTAAAATCTTCCCATTTTATAAAGGTTTGGTGAAACCTGTAGTAAACCACTAACACATTTTCAGCAGGGCTCAGAAAAACATACTGGACTGAGGCCTAAATAATAATAATAATAAAATTCTAAAAAGGGAAGCAGCTATGTTACATGCAGGATGCACAAGAGCCCTGCTCCATGAGTCCTGAAGGAACCAGCCCACCACAACCCCAGCACAGCAGAGAGGTGGCCAGGGTGACAACAGGCAGAGCCAAAGGCTTGCAGGGAAGAAGAGTGACTGTGCAGATGGGGTGGGGAGGAGGAAAGGGTCAGGTTTCTCTCCTTTGATGACAGGGAGTTAGATCAGTTCAGCTGCAACATGTAATTTCATCCTCAAATACCAAAATACTGAGCACACGTGAAAAAAAATTAAATGTGGGGAAAGAAGTGAGCAGATATTTCACTAAAAGCCCTTGGTTTAAAGCAGAATGCTTATTAGTAAATGTTCTAAATGTATTTAATTTTTCGTTAAAAATCAAGATATGACAGGATCACAAAAGCTGGTAGTTAACAGGAGTCCCACAATTATTTCAGACCTGCTGACTGAATTTCAAAACACAGCACAAAGAGACTCTGAGTTGAACATGGATGGGGAACTCTCCAATTAAAAGCAGTCTCTATTCCCAATGCAGACAGGGATAGTTAAGGGAACTCAGCTCGTGTGGCTCCAATCACACTTGTAACCTTCAGAGAAAGCTCAGCACCTCCCCCACCAGCACCCAGCTGGGCTGAAGCCAAAATAAATTTGGCAATAAAGCACAAATGCCCTGACTTGGAACTGGATATGGCCAAAGTGTTTGTCCTTGTGGGGGAAAAGGAGTTTGAGACAGAACCCAGCAGCAAGATTGTTCTTTGAATTAGGACTCCCCAGGGGTCACCAAGGATCCCCAGTGGAACTGGGAACAAGGAAGGGACCAACTTTGGCTCCTGTGCCAGGCTCCCAACCACCACTTGTAGTGATTACACACTTCCCTGGCAGCACACTGAGTGAAAATTGATCTGTTAAAGCAGAAGTGACTAAGAAAGGGTCTAAGGAGACAAACCTGGCAGGGTTTCAGGTCACAAAAAGTTAAAATTACACTCTGACGTGAAGCCAAGTCAAGACTCCAAAGTCTGTCACTTCTTTGTGAGCTCTCACTTACTCTGTGCTGTGAAGGACCTGATAACAGTTAAGCCTGGAAATATGTTTCTCACTTCAATTACCTGAACAATGTACTAAAAAATATTTTTTTTTAAAATCACACTCATTTTCCAAAAGCCAGGAAGATAATAAATGAGCTGTAATACAGAACCATGCAGTTAAACTTACACAGATGATGGGAAAGCAATCTAACTAGACCACAGAATGACTCTTGGCAGCATAATCTGCATGTGATCAAACAAACAACAGGTTCATAGGATCAAATTTGTACAATTCACTGCTAAATAAGCACTATCTCAAGTCTCAAGTTCACTTTATGCTTTATTTCACTGAGAGAAAAGATTTCTCTGTCCATCACACACACTCTAGAAATGACAGTGGTACACAGGCACTTTGACTCAAACTGGCCACAAGTGCTGCCCATGTAACTCCTGGGCTTTAAAGCCATTTATCAGAAGTGGTTTGGGTAATTTTTAGTCACCAAAGGGGAAAAAAAACATGAAGGAATTACACTGGCTGTTAAATTTCAGGACAGCACACCTGAGACATTCAGACACCACCTCAGGTTAGTATTGCACAGTGTATATACCTCTGTAACAAACCCAGGAGAATCCTGGATTAAGCATAATCCAACCATCTGCAAGGCTGAATCCACAAGACATTGCCCCATCTTTCCATCACACATGCCATAGAGGCAATGCTTGAACAGAACAGGCTCCATTAATAGCCAAACAACCCCTTTTCCAAGCACTCCAGCTGGGAAGAGATGACGGGACTAGAGTCATGCTTTGCCTTGTACATGGCACACAACCCACCTGGATCAGGATGGCTGGGGGAGGGAAGGTGCAGACAGAGTAGGACAGATTGGTGCAGTCATAACAATTACTAACAAGTATAGTTTGCAGTAAGATGCAAATTCTTTAAAGCACAGGTGTCACTTAAACCATTCTCCCCAAGACAGTTACCAGATCTTTCTTTTGTTAGGACAATCCAAAATATTCTCCTTTCCAGATACCAAGATTCATAGCAAAAGCTGAACATAGATTTCATTTTTAAAACAACTTCACCAGAAGTAACACCCAAAGCCGAAAAAGCCCCCACCACTGACCAGCTGTCATTCATTTTTCTTTCTACCAAATACAAACTTCAAATTTCAAACCCAGTGAAAGAATTTCTGGTATAGAAGTCAATGCATCAATACATATTTAGAAATTGTTATTTTACTCAATAAACTGGATACTGTCAAAGGTGGATTACCAATTATTTATTTCTAAAAAGAAGCCACTCAACCAACTTAGCAGCAAACCTCAAAACACACATTTCAAACAAAAGAAGCAACAATATTAACTGGAAATACCACTCTCACATTTCTGTAGTCTTTCAGTGGGAAGAAGGAAAGAAAAGAGACAATACAACAGGCCAATTATCCTGTCATTTTCAGAGTCTTTCATGTAAATTTGTCAAGTGGAGTATACAGATTAAATGCAAAATTATTTTCCTACTTACTTTTCAGACACAAAGAAGTTTTCCCATCTGAAAGCTCATCATCTTGCCCATTACTCATTAGTTTAGTTTTAGTTTCTGTTATTTGCTAAAATCATCATGGCTGCATTGACAACACCAGTAACTCAATTTAAGATAACACTCAATAGGTTGAAACTTCCAAATATAGGACAATTATAGTACTGCAATTTTATTAACAGAAACACACATTCACTAATTCATATATATAAAGAAAAAATTCTTTATTTCAAATTAACATTTAACACAGATTGTAAATCAAAACAAACCTTAACCGTTACTTACCAGGAAGCCTGTTCATGTTGACTCCTTGAGCAGAAAGTCCTATTCCCATGTACCTTCAAAAAAACCAAAGTATCAGTCAAACAAGAGAATAGTCACAGCACAAGATTCCCTGCAGCAGAAATATAAAACCCAAATAAACCCAACTTACACACAAATAATTTAAGAATGACAAAATTACTAAAGATTTTCCATTACTCATGTCTTTTATTGAATCCAAGACAAAATTTAAGTCCCCTTTAGTAACTGACAGTTTCCAATGTACAACTACAGCTAATCTTTAGCTCTTAATTGGTAGGAACAGGACTGGAAAACAATCAGCAATTTAATTTCCAATTTGATATTTTTGAGTTATTTTTACTCATACATCACAAAAAACCTATTTATATAGGTGATAAACAAGACACTAAAAAAACACCTAAGTGCAGATATGGTATATGAGGACAGATGTCTGTCTGACCTGATGTGCTGTCTCCAAAAATAGCTGACAGTGGATGCAGAGGACAGAGCACACAGTTGTACTTTCCAAGAACTCTTCCACTGTTCAGCAGATATTTTACACAATCTCACTTTCTGAATCTTTGTGAACTATTCGAAAATGCAACATCCTACAGCTCCCCATTCAATTCCTGCCCAACCCATTTTTTCTTCACACTTGCATTTTAAAAATTGCAAGAGAAGAAAAGCATTTCCCTGACAACTTTGTTGAGGATTTTGAAATCCTGATTCACACCTGATCCCTATAAAGGTCCCTTCTCAAGGCTGGTTAATCTCAGCCTACTCAGCTCTTCTTATGGGAGCTCATCTCTACCTCGGTGCTCCTGCTACACTTCCAGTTCTGTAACTTCTTTGGGAAGCAGAGAATAACCAGAGCCACCAGCATCACCCAACACAAGCCCAGGGTAATTATTACAGACAACAGCATAACAATGTTCTCTGTTTTGGTTTCTATTCCTTGCCCTCCTGATCTCTATTATTCCATTCGTTTTGACTGCAGATGAGAACTGAACTCACTTTTCCATGGAAGT
This sequence comes from Sialia sialis, assembly GCA_009812075.1. Taxonomy (NCBI): domain Eukaryota; kingdom Metazoa; phylum Chordata; class Aves; order Passeriformes; family Turdidae; genus Sialia; species Sialia sialis. Next base: position 284,076 of record VRYO01001153.1, on the reverse strand, counting down.
GCAGCTTGACCCTGCACTCTAAGTGGCAGCTCAGAGGCCATATTTTTATCAAGTTTGGATTGTTTATTCTGCCCTCACCAGAATCATTGTGCACCTATCCAGCAGGACAGTAAAGCAAAGCCAGCCTTCATGAAGTCTCCTCTTCCTTACTGCAATACTCATGTACACTCTCAATTTTGTGTCTTGTTTCTGTTGATTTCCATGGTCTGTAATTCTCTTAGCATCCTCTGGTAGCACAGCTCAGGTTTTATTTCAACACACTCCCATGTTTTTAGGTTATTGAGCTTTGAAATTAACTCTTGGGTTCTTGCTCTCACAAAGGTAAGAATCCCAGTGGGCTACAGGCAGTGTCCTGCTGTTCTTTCACTCTACCAGTTTTGTTCCTGTGGTGTCCTTGGCCACCTGCTCCATAAAACATTAACCAGCTATGAAAATATTATTTCAGAATTTCACCCCCAAGTTACATTTCTTCAAGTTACGTGCATTAAGTGCTTGCTGAAACTGTTCCCTGCCCTTGACTTCCCTATCTCAGTCCCTGTCACATGCAAATGGCAATAACTGATTTTTGTTTACACTGAAATTTCGATCCTCAGAGATCAAGTTTATCAAGACTTACCCTATAATTTTTAACAGCATGAAGTAGTATTGTTTTGGTGGAAAAACACCTGTAAGATTGTCAAGTCCAACTATTGACCAAAACTGCCAAGCTCACCACTGAACCATGTCCCAAAGTGCTACAGCTATTCATCATTTAAATCCCTCCAGGGATAGTGACTCCACCCTGGGCAGCCCATTCCAGTGCTTGACAAACCTCCCCATGAAGAAATTTTTTCCTGATATCCAACCTAAACCTCTCTGGTGCAACCTCTGGTCATGTCCTCTTGTCCCATCTTGTCACCTGGAAGCAGAGACCCTCCTTGCAAACAAGGCCCTCACTCTTGCACACTCCATGTTTTGGTAGCATGACCCTCTGGATTTCAAATCCTTAGAGCTCAGTTTTACAGTGCTTTAGAGTAAGTCAATCCCTTCTTTTAAAAACATGCTCTGTTTTTGAAGAGCACCAGCTCCCAGAGGATCCAGACCCTTCCTTTGCTCAGAAAGAGCAAAGAGGCAGCAAAGTCTCAGCTTGCAGTGCATAGAGCAGGATATCAACCATGCTGAGAAAACAGAGCTCCCTGAGCCACACACCCACACAAGTCCTGATGTGATCATACAGCTAAACCCAGCTCTCTTCCTAGGGGTCAAGGAGATGAGCTCATCCAGAAAAGACTGGTTGCTGCTGTACAGCACAACCCTGAACTCACACTCTGCACTTGCTGTGGTGACAGCCTGGCACATCTGCCCTGAGCCCTTCAGCTCCTGAACCTCGTGTTCACTTCAAAAAAAGCACCAAGGAAACTTCTGCTCTGATGTAGATCTCAAGGATGGAAGAGACTTTACAGGAAGCTCTATGTGATCTCATTCCTCTGGATCCTTTGGGGGCAAAAAACCCCAGAGACACATCTCTTCTCTGTAAGCAAGACTTTTTAAACGGCTCAGCTAGTTCATTCTTTAGAACTCCTGAATGAAGACCAGATAACCCCAATGATCTGTGTTTTATGGGTTGTTGTGTTAATCCTTAACAGGAACCAGATTATCATTTAAAAACAAGGACTGGCATGTGTTTTGTTGACAAACGGTATTGATGCTATATTAACTCTTTTACTTCAGAAGGATAATCCTTCAAAAGCAGAAAACCAGAATTTGTGAGCCTCTAAACATTCCTGTTTTCAGAGTTCTTCATAAAAAAGTTCTCCTGCATTATCTCCTGGTTTTAATGACCCTAATTTGTTTCCCATCCCTGATGTGCTGGGAAGGAAAAATACTCCTTTAAAACTTCAGACCTTTAGCCAGATGTCCCTCAGCTCATTTTGGTCAACTGTACTGTGTTTTTTTAAGCTTAAAAGTTTGTTCTTTCAATTTTTCTCATTGAATAAAATTTAAACTTTCAAGGTGTGTATCCCTATTGCCTCTCATCCCTGTGTCTAATTTTGTCAAATGTCTGTCCCTCCAATAAAATGTCTTCTTAAATAGCCTCTGTACTATCTCAAAGTATTTACTCTTCTGACTTCATCAGCTATTCTTAAGCAAGCTTCTTCAATTTATAAGGTTTGTTTTCTGGGGTTTCTTTGTTGTTGGGAGATGAGGCTTTTGGATGAACACTGAAGTGGCAGGGTCTGGGGACCTTTCATAGCATTTCTCAAAGGTTACCAGACGAGTGATTATGGTCAGTGCTGCAGAGCAACTTCAAAAACACACCTTTGCTGTAAACATTTCCTGCAGTGCTCAGAGCACGAGTCAGAAGTTACATCCTCATGAGTTCCCTGACTCAAAAGAGCCTCTCCAAAGCAGGCATTTATGGCATCTAAAAATTCAGCCTCACAGTGTCATCTGACACATATGCATCTCTAATAAACTGAATTTGGGGATATTTTTACAGCCTTCCAGGCACAATATGGAAGACTTTCCCCTGTATGTGCAGGGAGTACTCCAGCTCTTCCCTGCCACCTTCTTAGTGTACTGGCAGATAAGAAAGTTTTTGTGCAATTTCTGTATTTCTGAGTCTGGAGTCTTCTGCTGCTACAGAGATTTCCTTACTACACGGTGGGTTTTGCCATGTGGTTTTTTTCTAGCTACATGTGCAAGCAGGCAGGATCCCAGGCCACAGCTACAACTGCACTCAGCTCTGTGGGAGCAGTGACAAGTGCCACCTCTGCCAACTGTTCAAGCCTGAGGGGAGCTGTGAGTCAAAGCACCCAATTGCTTCAACTCAGTGTAAAAGCACCATCCAAGCCTGGAGCAAGAACACCAGAGAGCTCATCCTGACACTGGCAGGTCTGAAACACTGAGCAAAGTCCTGTCCAGGAGCAGGACATTCTGCTTCTCTGGCAGAACCATCCCCTCCAACTTCACCAGGTCACAGCACCAGGCTCCAGACCTCCCATATTTGTTGGCTGTGACAAATTTTGTTCAAAGAACAGGACGTGCCTCTTGGCATAGGGAATGTTCTTTATGTCCTGATCTATTTGGCTCAGCTGAAGGTAAAACACTGTAGAACTGGCCACTTTGTCATGTGGTGGTGTCAGATTCCTTCCTTTCAGGATCACACAGGCAACTCTGCTGGCACAGGGCCACAGGCAGCTCCATCCCTCCTCATTGCCTGAGGGTGCTTGTCTGCTCCTCTGCCTCTACATCTGCTGCTGTTGACATGAACAGACCTAGAACTGAACAGGGAGGACACCTCTGCACACAGCCTTGGCACAGCTCCACTGCAATCCCAGCTGCAGCACTTCCAGGAGTGCCCTTTGTCCCCGTCCCTCGCTGGGTCTCTGCACTGTATTGCACCACAAGAGTGGCAACATCGACAAAAACATTGGAGATTAGAGGAAATAACCTAATTGTCAAACTCAGATAAAATAGGTCATCACCCACTTCAGCTTATCCTGCTTAACTTTTCATTATTTTCTATGCAGATTCATCCCCTCTCTGTTGTGTACAGCAGCAAATCTGATGCACATAACCAAAGACAAAACTTACACAATAGTATCTTTTCATTTTCAGAAAACATAGCTTTAAATTGAGACTGGAAGCTGGTATTTTTATAAAAGCAAGCACTACAACTCCACAAATTCTAAATTTAAGATTACACTTTCATCTAGATACACAACACCATGGAAATATGTTGCTAAAAAAAAAGGAACATGACCACAAACCTTCCTGGTTCACAGTTTTTTGTTCTTCAACTTCTGCTCCCATTTAAAGCTCAAGACAAACTTTAAAAATAAGACCATAATGGCTGTAGAACTCTAGACAGAATTTGCAGACAACCTAAAATAAAAACAGACTCCCCCACCGTGCTAAGCTTCAACTCCACAGCCCACAGCTTATATCCAGAACTTCAAATTGTCACAGACTTAACTGCTGGGTTTTATTTCAGAAAGTGCTACTTTGCTTTTCCCATCTATAATCAATTTATGTACCAGAAGTAATGGATGAAACGAGCTTTAGGATCAATAAAGCCTCAGAGAAAAAAAAAATCACTATATTCTCTTGAAAACTGTGAGGAAAAAAGAAAATTTATTCTTCAACTCTACCAGCCCCAAAAGAACCAGAAGCTTTCTGAACTTCTTGGTGCAGAACAGCTTCTCACTTCCTCGATTCCAAATGTTCCAAATCAGTTTTGTGTATGCAACAAATGCAATACTAGTTAAACAGTGTTTGTGGGCATTATCAAGAGCAAACTACTGCCTTTTTAAAATAAAGAATCAATTATGATATTCAATATCATTCAACATAAATCTCTATGGTCTGCTTGCACCCTGGTTTTGGACCACAATGGTGTGGACAGACTCACTCTGGGGTATCCTTTAACTGGAATTCCTTTTGGAGAGATTCAAAGAGCCTCTTTAAAAAAAAAGGATGCACAGGAATGTCAGCACCCAGTCTCAAACTAAGAAAAACATAATTTTGGAGGTAGTAATACATTTATATCCATTATCCATCACAGGTAAGATGCAAAGCTAAGCAAAAATGAACTCCTAAAACCATCTTCTCATCAGTGAACACTGAATACTTGGACCTGTCCCCCACACCTAATGTGAAGCTTCAAAAACGCTGCATCAGTAGCCCAATTCCAAATAGAGCAGACTGACAAAAATAAACGCAGACACATGCTGGTGATTCAGTCAGAACACTCTTGTTTCCACTCACCAGCAGCCTCGGCAGTTACCATAGCACCAAATTTTTCCAGACTCCTACCTCACCTCAGCCCTGCCCAGTACTGGTTATTTCAGAAAATGGGACTGGATGAGGCACACTTCACCACGAGCCACAACATCAGCTCTGCCTCTTTCATCCACGCCCTGGCTCCCCTCGGCCTCAGCAGAAGAATGAAGGACCTTTGTTAAAAGCTTCATGTCAAAAGATGCTGGTTCCACACACAGCCAGCAGTATTCCCAGGATTTTTTCCTCCAAGTCTTACAGCACCATGGCTGTGCTATGATTAAGCTCAAAGACACAAAGGTTTTTGGGTCCCTTCCCAGTTCCCAAGTACTTCAGCAGTAAACATCAACATGTAGCTGCTTCAGCACAGTGACATCCAAACAGGACAGCATTCACTTCTGCTCCTCAGACAACTTGGGTGGTGGACTCTGCAGTGCAGATGTTTTTAAAGCTGCGTTTTAAATCTGCATTTTTTTTTAAATATGGCTTTTTTTGTTGTTTCTGTCAATAAAAGACTTTCCTTTGGAAAATATATGGAAAACCAAAATGATGACGGCACTTTTGAATTAAAATTTAACTCTTAAAGATAGAAAAGATGTCAAACACACTGACTCGGGAAGAATTACATGTTGTCACTTGGCAGAAATTATCTGAAAAACAATGAGATCTGTTAATGAGGCTGCTCTAAGCATTACAGAGTCACAGAAGTAGAGGAGACACTGATGGCTGTGTGTAGTTTGTCCCAGAAGGGGAATCCACCCATATGAGAAGCAATTCTTTGAGTCAAAAGATGTTTCTCCAGAAAAAACATGATACCCAGAGAACCTGCCAAAAAGTCAATGTAAGAGAAGTTTTTTGTGTACTCTAAAGCTACTTTGTATGAGCAAACCCACAAAAATCCTTGTGAACCCAGCAGAAAAACTTCAGAACAGATCTGCCCTTTGACAGCAAGTGGCCAATGCTGAAATTCCAGGATTTGCATCCATTTGGCTTTTCCAGTGCAGGACTGAAGAACTCATTGAGTAGCTCAGAAGAGAACACAGCAATAGAACTTGTACTACATTCTCCAGTTTCAAGAATCCCAGGAGCAAAGAACATGTCCACAGAAAGCACCCAGCACCTGGGAAGCACTGCTATGTACAAAATAAAGGCAGGGCAGGAGGGAAAAAGCAATTAGCCCATGGTCCTCACTGGATGAGCAGTACACTTTAAACAAATAGAGGTATTTCTTTACCCAAAATGCTGCAAGACTTTCTCCAATAAACTTGAACTCAGTACTGATCTCTAACATAGCTGACAATTAGCAAGGCAGATTTATTAAGGCTCTGCCAGGAGAAGAAAGACAGTATAAATAATAAATACAGGTTTCTCTTGTATTTATTGTTTAACCTGTTGAAAGGTACCAAATCAGGATGGTGAAACAATCCCTGCCACTCTTCTTTCAAGTGGCTGTGAGGTTCACCCAGATGCCAGACAAAATTCAACCCATCTGAAAGCTGGGGAAACAAAAGGGAAAAAAATACATTGGTTTAGCATTGGTTGAGCCAGTCCCACCCTGGCACAGTGCAGGAGGTTGAAACAAAACTGCCAGGGATGCCAATAGGCACTGAGGTCCAAACATGAAAGAGTCAAGACCAGAGAGGTTATATAAATTGTTTTTTAGGCCATGACTTCCAGTAAAGCAGTCATTCCCTGCTCAGTTGTGAATCAGCATTAACATGACAGGCAGTAGAAATTCCTGGGATTGGCATTTTATGGCTCATCCAAAGCCAAGCAATCCCACTGAGCCACCAGTTAAACAAGGGATGTTCCACTCTTCCAGAGGTCTGTGATTCAAGGGCTTCCTGTATCCTGCAGTTTTTTCTAATGACCACACCTATGTGGTAGGAATCCTGTCCTCCCAGCTATTGTGCACCCCACTCTTTCAACATGCACAGTTAAATCTAAAATAAACAAACGAAATTATTAAGTTAAGGTGAATAATACACCACACTGGTGGCATTTCAGAGACTTTCAGAGTCTCTTGTGTAAAGCTCTGAACTATCATTCTTGTCTGAGGTGGGTCCTGACTTCATGCCAGGTTTGAAGAGTGGCTAGAAATGATAACCCTTATCAACTCACCACTTGAAACCACATTGTGGCAATTCTGGTGGGGGAAGGGGAACATTGTTTGAAGGCAGTGAAAAAAACAAGTTACATCTGTTTAAAAAAATTACCTATGGCATGTAAAATACTGGATTCCAACAGTCTCCGATTCCTCAGTCTAACAAGAAATATTTTGGAACTACTTCATAATGGAATATAATCTCCAGAGTGGAAGTGGTTCTGGTTTTATTTGTGCTGTTCTGTGATGGTGCCGCAGAAATAGCACTGATGGGCTCCAGGAAGAATCCCAATTCCCCAAGAAGAGGTCAGGAAAGACAAATAATGCGAAGCTGAAAAGAAGGGGATAAAGGGAGGAAAATAAAATTTTTAAGAGCTCATTAAAAACGATGACAAGTATCCTGCGGCAAGGAGGAGTCCATTGTACCAGCCCTCAGAAAGGCAGAGACTCCTTAAAAGCTGAAGACTGAGGAAGAGAAAGTGAGTGAGCAGGACAAACTGTGAGGCAGCAATCCAGTAACGACACATCATCTCAGGGTGGTTCTGAGCAATTAGTGACAAAATGACAGAGGAAGAATGAAAAGCTATTTGTGGCAGAGCAAGGTATCATATTCCCAGCTCCCTTCCAGCTTTAGGATCACGTTCAACTGGTATCTGCCAGCTCTAAGAGGGGCCAAACCCATCCCTTGTCTGTGCTACCTTTAGGAAAGGAAGACTGATGATGCAGATTAATGTTTGTAGGAACACTGAAAAAGGAAAATACAGAGACAAAGACTTGACCTGAGCACCATTTGAGAAAGAAAGGCATTATACAAGCACCACCAGGGTAAAACCACCACTAAAATCTGTCAAGAATAACCAGTTTCTCCATCTGCTACCCCAAGCATCACCACATCCAGCAAAACCCCAAACCCTGTGGTCAAATGCAAATGTAACTGAAGCAAAGGTGTCCCAACAATTTATTATTTTTTTCACTCTTGGCAGCTGACTTGTTCTCCAAGTCAGCTGATATCCAACAAAGTTCAAACACAAACCATCTCAGTGGCAAACGGTGCCTAAAGTCTGGGAACAGCACAAAGCATTACTGATACTCATTCTCTGATTATTTATTCTGGTTACACCCAAGTGAATAAGTAGGATTTTTGTTCAGGTTGTCCTGCTGATTAACAAACCTCACTTACAAATGCTCATAGTCGCTAAAAATATATTGAAGAAGTTAAAACAGGTTTCCACATCTAAATTGACTTAAGATTGTTTGATTGCCAGTCTAAGTAACAGAACATTTTTTTCTGCCATGAACAAAGCCTAGAAAGCAGTAAAAAAAGATGTTAAGTTACCAGAAAGGCATCCAAAAGAGGTCAAGTCATTTAAAGACTGTTTCATTCTGGTGACTAATCTTGCATTTCAGTGCTCATAACAGACAGATTCAAAATGCACCTTGAACACCTGTGTTTTCCTCTGAAAAACAGAGGGAACAATATAAATGCAATAGCAAATCAGAAGAAAACACTCCATCACCAGCTAGCTCTCTCTTAAGGGGTATTCTCACATCCTTAGAGGCTAATTTCCTCTGCTTTGGGCCTGGATGGTAACAATTCTTATGAAAGGAGGATTTACCTGCTAATAATCAATGAAATTGCAGAAAGAAGTACCTGCAATATTTACATAAGATCTGGAGGGGGGATTAATTGTGAGGAAAACATCTCAGAGAAAAAGTAACACCTGAAGTTTTGAGATGTGCTGGTGAAATAAGAACACTTTCTCTTTAAACAGCAGCAGAGAGTCAGAGCTGGGAAAGCACCACACACTGAACTCCCAGATCTGTACACATCTCCACAACAAGGGACAAAGGCTTCATGTGGACCAGAGCATCAGTGCAAAGACCTTGTAAACAAGCAGGCAGATTGTAGTGTGGAAACAGAGATCCAGTCTTATATCATAGGTACAATGTAAATCCCATTGCTAGAAAAGCAGTTTAAAAAATTAATTGGCCACAGAGTTGATACAACATAATTAACACAATTCAGCTTCAGTGGAGAGCAGAAGAAAAAGACTCAAAGCTTCACACTGGATGATAAATTCTTCAGCAGTCCATCATTTCAAGGCTTCTCGAGTAAAAGAAAAAGGTTTTCCCTACATAAAAGTTATCCAGCTTAACAAAATTTAACTATTAAACAGAATTCCTTAGAGCTGCAAGCTTAGAATATGTAAATAATTAGTTCCCATTATTTTGTGATTTAACTGCAAACATATTCTGAAGAACTGAACATGTTTTACACATATTCTAAAGATGTTGATTTTGCTAGAGTTTGCTTTTGTCACACTATTACTTTTCTGTAACAGGTACTCAGAAAGAGCAGAGGGAGGGGGAACAATAAAATACCAAACAAAAATATCCCCTTCCTGAAATTTTTCTTCTTTACTGCACAAAATTTCCTAAGAAGCTGAACAAAAAACCCCAACAACAACAAAAATTATCAATGTCTGAAATCTAAGAAATCTCAGACCTTGGACATACCTAAATCCACACATCACAAATGGAAAACTCACATTTCACTGCTTCCATTTCATTGCCTTCTTTCACCAATTATTTTAATGATAAATTGATACTCAACTATTACAATGGACGGCCCATGACGCTGCTATAAAACACTCAGTTTAAATTTCCACTTCATTGATTAAAAAAAGAAAGGAATTTAAAAAGCTGTCAACTGCAAATCAGCTATTCCAACCTCATGACTCCTTTACACTGAAAATTACACTGCTCTCAATATTATTCCCTTTTGGAAGAGGGTGACAGAACAATGACAAAGAAATAACAACTTGTATGAGGTGTCATCAATTGACATGAAACCTCTGCAGAAAATGAGTCTACACTTGAGAACACCAAGGCAGATTTGGTAGCTGAGCAAGCAGGACTTGCTTGGGCAATCTGCAAATGGGAACAAGGCAGGAACTGTTTATGGAATCTACTTGGGGGCTTTATTTATGTGTTGTGTCATTTAAATGAGTGTCTGCAGAACAGCATAAATTCAAACAAGCAGACCTACCTGCAATCAGAACAACCCCCTCTCTGTGCTGGTTTTGGATTCTTGGAAACCAGGATGGAAAAAAATAAAAAGCGGGGAGGAAATCAATTATTTACAGACTTACTAGTGACAAATCAAGGATCACACAAGACATCCTCAGCTCCTATAGAATATCCCTTATCCTTTCCTACACATCCAGACAGGCAGGGTGCTCCAAGGTGTCTGAGCATAAGCAGCCAATGCTGTCAGAGCTCTGCATGGACAGGCCTCTGTCAGCATCTGGAACCCATTAGAGAACACGAGCAAAAGGCTTTTCACAGAGCCATCACACTCACCGTATGCTGAGGAGAAATGGAAAGTTGGCAAGGAGAAACATAAGCAAGGAAAAGGGGCAGATGATTTGTTACTAATGTACAGACTGCAACCAACCAACACATCTGACCTTTATTTTTCTTTTTCAGTCAGAGAGAAACCAAGCTATTTTTAAGTCTGGTTTATGGTGCACTTGTGTATGAAAGCTAAAGGAAGGTTTTAAATCAACTATGGTATGGACTGAGCTCAATTAGCTCTTCAGCCACTCTCCTCAAAGAACTCTTTTCTCCCTCTCCCAGAAAACTATCCTCAACCTAAGCTAGTGCTGACCAACATCTCTGGACAACAGGCTGCACAGCTCAAAGCAACTGTGGAATGGTGCTGGAAGAAGGATACCAACATTCCCTGTGGCTTCTGTCTTTCCAGCTTCCTTCTCCTGCCTTTCTGGGTCCTCACCTAACACAGAAATCCCTGTTTCAAGTGCTGATCAAGCAAAAACACTGAGTACAATCGAGCTCACAACACAGTCACTAGTGCTGGCACACAAAAACTCATCATGGCAAAAAGAAAAGCCATACTGAGATGCTTCCTGGGATGGCTCAAAGTCCTGATGAAACCAGTAAGCTGCCCTGGTATAGAGGGCTGGGCACCCTGGCACATGCTCTGCGCACAGAGCACACTTGCTGTGTTTGCACTGTCACTGTGGGCAGGCAGTGGCTCTGTCCCCACCAGAAAGGTCAGTAAGCAGCTGTCCAAGACCAAACCATCCCCAGAAAAGACAGCAAAGGCAATCCACAGGCTGCTGGGATATCTATTCCAGGAGCAGCTCGGAAATGGAAAGGAGGTGGCAGGACAGGTGACTTTTGCCAGGATTCAGAACCCATGCATCATCAGGGTTGGCCTCTGGAATGTCCTCCCCAGTCACACTCCATCACAACCCAGCACGTGGCTGGGGGAGGTAAAACCAGTCCAGAAACCAAACTGGTGGTCAGGAACCCACACTGTCACCCACAGACAGCTCACCTTGCCCCAGCATAAAGAGGATGATTTGTCCTTCTGAATCACAACAGCCTCTAAGTTGTGGGTTGGCTGCCCTTCCCTGATGAGTCTCTCCCTGTTCCTGTTTACCAAGCAGAGATCATCTAGTGGGGAAACAGAGGCTGTGAGATGTGCTGACAAATCACCACCAAACAGAACCACATACTGGAGGGAGAGAGGACAGGAGTGCTTCAAATACAGCTAAGGTTGAACTGCTATGAACAGCACCGGGATAAAAGCCTGAGTTATTTGTGGCAGCTCAGGAACAGAGGAGTCACAGGCATTTCTGCCAATCTGCTCATCTGAGGAATGCTGGAAGCAAGCCATCCACAGATTTACGGAGAGGTTTGGACAGGAAGGGACCTTGGGACATTCTTTCTTCATCCTTCTGCTCAAAGCATAACTCTGAAACTTCTATCAGTCAGCAGAATGAAGGCTCCCCCAGGCAAATTTGAAGAGGGAGATGCCAGTGCCTCTTCAGGCATCCTGTCTGGGTGCACAACCATTTTCACAAAGGAAAATTCATTCTTATGTCCAGCTGGCATTTCCCTTGCCACAACTTGTGACCCACTGCCTCTTGTCCTTTTGTTCCAGTTGACAACACTCAGGAGACAAGCACACAATTAACCACCAGCAAATCTTAAAATAAAACTGTTCAACAACACTTTGAATGGAACTGAGAGTTGCTGCTCCCAGCTCAGGCCATGCCTTTATTGACTCGCCTTCAATTAACAAACGGAACCCTGAAAAGTAGTCCTCAATTTAAAGAGAAAAAAAAAAGGAGCCATTTCTGACAGTGATGTCAATAGATGAAATCATTATCCATTATTTTCTGGCCAGCTTTCCACTAGTTATCTCCCTGAATCAGCTCACCATAGGACAGGTGGCAGTCTGACTGCATGAGGGAAGGAGTAAAAACATACAGCAAAATGCAAGGGCAGAATCCCACAGCCCTGACATGTATCATCCCAAAGTGCTGTGGAACCACTCCCTGTGTGCTCAGCACAGACAAGGAGGTGACGAGAGGCTGGGACTAGAGTCTGCAAACTAAGTTCTCCTCTGCTCTCTGAGGATAAGAACCTTGGAGATCTTCCCCCTCAAGAAGCAGCAACAGATCAACCTACAGACAGATCTGATTTGTTCTATGTTACCTAGAAACCTTGTCAAGACAATTTTTCAATGGTGTCCTGGCAGCCTCCCCTCTCCCAGAAAAAAACCGAAACAAAACCACACAACAAACAAACCCAGAAAATAAACATGACCTCTTATCAATTAAGACTAAATCCACCAGGATAAAAAACAGCCACCATTCAACTAAAAGTAAGTTTGAATCATTCTTGTCCCTCTCAAAGGACTGCAGTTTTATCTCATGAGCAGAGGAAGATCCAAAGCTAAGAAAAGCTGATCAATCTTAAAAGTTTGTTACATACACCAAACGGACTTTTTGGATGCTGTACTTGCTTTGAAATATCCACCAGTAAATGATTTTACAGTGCCGAGGCAGAAAAGCCCAGAATTTAACAAAAGCACCTTCCTGAGGCAGGTGCATTCAGGCACAGGGGAGACAAGGCAGGGCAAAAGAGGAAGTTTTTCTACCAGCTGTGGCAGGGCAAAGCAGCTTGTGTCTGTGCTACTGTCCTTCCCTCCCTCTTTCCCTGTGCTGGCTCTGGGGTGAGCACAGAAGTTCTCAGCCTGGAAAACAGAGGGAGGCAAGGATGTGTGTTTTGACTGCTAGGATATGATGTGGTGGGAGAAAACAGGAGAGAACCAGAGCATAGTGGTTTTAAATCCCCTCAGTCCAATGAAAAACAGGGGAGAAGTTAAAAAGGTGGTCCTGACAACTGAGTCATCTCCCTAGCTCAGGTTTCTCTGCCACAGTGACATCACCAATCCAAAATGGCACTGCCTGATGCCAATTCAAGCCTCTTATCAGAGCATGTCACACACAGGCAGCATCCCTTGGCAGGCTGCAAAAATGCATTGTATGAGCTTTGGGATTCTTACTTCTCCATCGAGAGCCACTGGGAGCTTCTATTCCATTTCTTACCTGAAACCTTAGATTCTGTTGTTTATCAGCAAGTGTCAGTATCTAAACAGAGTGCAGAGCCCTAAGCTAATAATGCTGAGCACAGAAAGACAACAGCTTTGAGCAAAATCAGGCTCCTCAACACTTCCTGAAATTCACTTCACCAAAGCCTTTCTTGAGCAAGTCTTGTTTCAAAACCAAATCACTCACATTTTAAACCTGAATGTGAAATGCCATCACAAACTCCAGAAAGAGGTACACAGGGAATACTTCACATCCTTACCTCACTACCTCATACATAAGCCAGATAACCAGCTCGAGGGCAGAGGCTGAAATACTCATTCTGAAAATGAGCTCAGGATTCCTCTTCCTCTCCCCTTGCTAAAGGGCTTCCAGTGTTGATTCTAGGGACTTACACTGCTTGAAAACTTCATTCCCTCAATCCTTTCTTTAGATGTCTGGACCTTTAATCCTTTAAACTGAAGTCACCATGATGGAATAAACACCAGGGAGCCTCCTCAGGAGAGTTCTCTGCTACAGTTCACTGGTACAACACACTGAGCCTCCAGCAGGAACAATTCAAACTATTAAAGGTGAGATACACAAAAGCACCTTCTCAAGTGACAGCCAGGCAGCAGCTACAGTGGAAATTCACAACCACAAATCCCAGGCACCACCCCGTGTGAGATAAAAGTTGGATCTGTCTCTACCAGCAAAAGAAAAACAAGGCACAGGAATGGCTGAGACATCAGAGAGGCCCTCAAAGCCTCTGCCCTGACCTCAGATCAGAGCTATCAGCACCTCCTGTTCAGGTTGTTGTGTTAACACACATGGTTCTGTTTCTTTGGAATTATTCCTGGAAAGTCACTGTAATTACAGAATACAATAAAAGCAAGTGACCATTAATACCTAAAAATCAGATCTTGGAAAACAAGCAGAAAATTCTGTTATCTCCCTTTAAGATTGATCTAGACTGCAGTAAGGATTAAGTGCTGTTCAGTGACCTTTTGTAATGTGATTTCTTTGGAAAACTGTCTTGAAGCTCACTGGAAATTATTTCAGTTTTAGCAGTTACATAAACTAATCAAGGCCAGTGTTTCAAAACAGACAAGCAGTTAGTAGCCAGATCAGTGAAATGAGGGAGTAAGGATGGTCTTTCCCTGCATTTATAAGGAATTCAGCCCAGCATCCACCTTTGCAGATAACCCAGTAATTATCAAGGGCCTAAATGCAGCACAACCCAAGATCCTTCACAAGTCCCTTTACAAGTAGGCCACTTCTCAATTCAACAATGACAGCAAAAAAATTCAACTGTAACAAGTTGTGACTTTCACTTGGTTTTTAGTTGGAACATCTGCTGCCCCTCCTCATAACCCTTAAACTGGTCAGAGTTCAAATGTCACACTTGAAGGATTGGATTAATTAATTACACACAATCCCTCCTCCTGTGTGGCTTTCCCTTCCAGATAATACTCCTGCCATACCCATCCTTTGACAGTGAACAATGCCAGGGCCATCCACACAGAGCTGACTGACACCATCATGAGTAAAAATCAAATCCATGTTAACAAGAGAACACTAGACCTTGTTAGAAACATCCCTTTATTGCTTTCCCCAGTGCTCCAGTTCTCCTCACCACAGCAACACCACTGCAGCAGTCCAAAATTAAGCTCAAGGTTCCTCCCTTCTGCTTCACTTCACTCCTGAGACATCATAACTCCAGAAACCAGAGTGACCAGACCTTGCCAGCAAGAAGAAAACCTATTTAAATTCATGTTCCACCAGAGACCTCCAGATTACTGAATTCTTTACAAGTGCCCATCTCCAAGAGCTGTGCCTGTGCCTCTGCTTCCAGGGGGTTCCACTTCATTTACATCCATTGATGAGGAGGACAAAACCTGCTCACGCTGTGCCTGCCTGCTGCACCCAGCAGCCACGGGACCTCGCACCCTTCCGGAAAGGAGGCCAGAGTCCAGCAGAGCTGCCAGACACACATCCCCAGCCACTGAGCTGCAACGAGGCACTTACCCATCTCTACCTTTACTGACGATCTTCACTTCAAAGTAATAAATGCCACAGGCTGCAGGGATGGGGTGAGTGGCCCTGACCGAGGCAGCATCTTTGTGATTTTTACCGTGACCTAAGAAAGAACAGAAATGTAAGTACTGAGGGGATCTGGCCTCTCACACATCCTCATCTACAACCTTGCTATCTGAAGCCAGCAGGGGATCTGTTTCTACACGGAGCCAGCCATTTAAAGCACACTTTCCACAGAACCAGCATACACAACCCTGCACTGCCACCAAGAACAAATCCTACAGCACAAGCATTTCAGCTTTCCCTTTGTTTTCACTACGAAGTTTCTGAGAAAGACTCTTAAGTACCTCCTCTCCCCCTCCCCACAGACATAATCTGAAGACCAATGTACACAGACAGAAGACAAAAATGATTACACAAGAGGGGAATGACATCAGTGTTTACTAGCCAGGCAGGAAAAGGAATAATCAGCTCTCCGCTGGGTGGGTAGGGAGAACAGCTCCAATAGCGAGCAAGGAAAACATCGCACTACAAGTCTGTGAGCAGCTATTCGGTGTAAACCCGAGGAACCAAAGCCCCAGTTACGCAGCATGTCGGGGCCATCCGACCCCTCAGCCGGGCTTTAAGCAGGATGACAGAGTAAACAGACGGTCAGGCTGCACCGGGCCCGGGCAAGCGACACCGCACAGCGTTATATAAGGCCACACACTCCAGCGGGGAGAGCCCCCGGCTCCCCAGCGCTCCTCTCCCGAGCCCAGACAGCCCGGCCCGAGCAGCCCCGGGCCAAGCAGGAGCCCCGCTCTGCTCACGGCGCCCCTGCCCCGGGGCCGCCGGACCCGCTGCCGCTCAGCCCGCGCCCGGCGGGTCCCGCGGAGCGGCCGGGCCGAGAGTCCCGCCGGGGCCGTCCCGCTCCGGGCCGAGGCCGAACCCGGCGCCGCCGCCCCAGCCCGGCACCTTTGTAGTGGACGCGCAGGTTGCCCTGCGAGAGGCCGATGTAGTTGTACTTGTCCTTGGGGCTCCAGGAGCGCGGCAACGGCGTCTCGTCTTGGTTGACGGCGGGGTAGAGGCGGCGAAGGCGCCGGCTCAGCTCCTGCTCCTCGGGCGGTCCCGGCGGCGCCGAGTCCCCGCCGTGCGGGCTCCCCGCGCCCGCCTCCGCCATCTTGGACCCGCTTTGTGTCAGCGGGCGGGGAGCGAGGCCCAGCTGCGGCCGGCAGCCAATGGGCTGCGAGCGTGCCCACAATAGGGCCGCGCCGCCCGACGGGAAGCGCAGTCCCCGTCAAGCCCGCCCGCTCGCCCCTGACTTTCGCTGAGACTACAACTCCCAAGAGGTGGAGCATGCAAAGCCCCGTCCCCCCCTTCGGGGCGCTGCACGCTGGGAACCGTGTCCCCGTTCCTCTCTGCTCCCATCAGTGCCATAGGGTGCGAGACTCCCATCCCCAGCGTGCTCCGGGGCAGCGCGGAACCCGAGGGCCGCCCAGCGCTTGCAGGCGCCCGCCGGCCGCCTCCGCTCACCGGCCGGTTTCGGCCGCCGAACGGCGCCCGCGCGTCAGGCGCTGCGTGGGCAGCTATGGAGGCTCGCGAGGGGGTCCTGCGGGCGTGGTCGTTGCCGTGGCGACGGGTAAACGGAGCGCGCTCACCATGGCGGGCCCGCGGCTGAGGAGCGAAGCGAGCGCGGCCACGGGGCCCCGTCAAACGGGGAGCACCGGCGGCTCCGGGCTGCGACGGCACGGATGAGGGACCCCGCCTGACCCCGCTGCTGCTCACAAAGGCTCCTTTGGTACTCAGTTGGATCCATATGGCTATATATGCTTTGTACGTATTTATATATGTATATTTTAACACCACTATGTCGTGAGAATACTGAACTGCTGCTCTGAAGCCACAGCCAGCAGGAAGAAAAACAAGATCCTTGTGCAGAATTATAGTATGAGTTAATTCTTCTGTATTTGACACACATAATTCCACGTTTCCATTCTTTTTCCACGTCTCCATAGCAATAGCCAGGCCCTTGTCATCGTTCCAAAGCCAAGACCGTCGGAACAACTGGAGATCTACTGAAGGCACGAGCTGCTTTCTCTTGGTCTGCAACTGAAGTTGCAGGTCTGACACACGGTGCTCTTGCCACAATGATCCTCCCTTCCTTGAGAGAATATTTATATAGTCATATATTTAGACTTAATATATTCAGACTATATATACAGTTATAATGTATTTAGATATCAGTACAAGCCAGTTTGATAGAGAAAGTTACAACCTCTGAGACTCCAGACTGCCAAACAGGTATCAACTGTTTGGAAAACATCCATTTTAAGGAGTTGAAGAATTCCTATGGAACATCCAAACCCAATGTCAGCCCAATAGTGACGTCCAGCAGGTGCAAAGCAGTGTTCCTTTCCATTCCTCCCCTTGGGAAGCTGCCCCTTCCTGTGAGAAGAAAGTGAACTCTAACACTCTGGAGAAGGGAATCCCATCCATGCAGGATGTGCAGACACTGCTCCCAGCAGGGCTTCTCAAAAGACTCCTTTTTTTTCAACATTGCAGTCACACTGTATCAGCTTAAAAAATGCTTCTTGTATTAATGGAATTATGTTTAAAAAAAATCCTCGAAAAACACCTGCCCTTTGCATTGGCATCGCCTGCTGAAGAGATTTCTACTCTATTGGCCATTATGTCCTTTACTGTGCAAAACCTGTTTTAAATTCCAGTTCCTGCTGTTACGAGCTGGGTTGGATTTCCAGGAGCCCCTACAAATTGTAGCATTTGGCTGTTGTTTGAGAAGATATACTGCACACACAGCAAAACCTAGCTTCCTCCACACTTGCAGCAGGATTTAGGACAGCCTCAGGATGGGCAGAAACAACTCGTGTCACACTGACTCCCCAGAATCACACTGATGTTCAATATCCACCTCCATCCCCCTGAAACTGGAACATGTGACAGGCATTATTCTTTCCCAGCTTCTGAACTGCTCTACAAAGTCACACTCCTTTTCTCCCTTTGCTGTGTCACATCTCATTCCTAGTGTGGTTTAGGCTCCCTGGAAGCAGTACAGTTAGACATAGAAGTTTTGTTTTGTTTCCCTGTGTGAGGAGCACAGGCAGCAACAGCCTGTACAGGAACACCAGTGGAAAACAAAGGGGCACCATGGCTCCCACTGGGAGCAGAGCCACAGAAACCACAGGTGTGTCAAACACAGATACCTGCTTAGCATGAAGAGCACCAACAGAGGCTAAACACCACAATGCAGGAGCCTCTCAGCACACTGGCACCACACAAAATACATGCAACATTTTATTTATCAGAGCTGTACAAATATTCAAAGGTAACATGTAAAAATATGAACATTCAAATGATTTGTAACAAAGGCTGGTGAGACCCAGCAGGGTGGTGTGGTGGCCACAGTACAACCTGCCTCCACTCAGGAGAACACCCAGGCTGGTCATGTGTGGAAAAGCATCAGCTGGATCAATGACATGGAAAAACCCCCAGCCAGCCCCTGGGAGCAGGCAATCTTCCCACCCACAGGGGCCAGCCCTGCACCTTCACTTCCTGGGGATCACTTTATTTCCACTCACTGCAATGGGAATCAGGAGCTTCCGGTACTGCAGAGGGAGGTAACGCTCTACCAGCACAGCCAGTGGCATCCTGTCTGTCACCAGCCCTTGCCTTTGTCCAAACAGAGAGCAGAGGAGAAACAAGAATTGTTAGTGAAATGTGTTTCCATTCCATATCAAAGTTTTCTTGCAGGGATGTTTTTGCATTTAGGAGCTGAAATGTTCTGGCTGCCTGTGACAAACAGCTCCAGACTCGTGTTTGCAGGCAGCTCCTCAGCTCCTGTGCATGGGGCAATGCCAGGATTGCCCACACAGCACAGCAGACAGACCCAGAGGGTTCCTGCACAGCAGCTTCCCACAGAGCTTCCCACTGTTTACCGTGGGGATATTCATCTATATTAATCAGGACCAAAGTAGAGGCTTATTGCTTTTTAAATTCACAATCCACCTACCATGGGATAAATCCTACCCTTTGAAGACAGGCACAGAATGATGTGACACAGAAGGAAATAGCTCAGTACCCAGATTTTTTTTTTACAGTCACAACTCAGAGGTGGTTGGCATTTGCCAACTGTGTAGGCCATGGAGTTTTCCTGTAAACCATTTAGCTGACTGGCCTGAAAAAATCAGCATCTCACAGTTTTGTAGAAAGAAAAAAAGTGCAACATTTTTTCACACTTTCTCTGTGGAAGGAACAGAAATGCTGTTCTTATGCATGAACCAGCAACAATTCCTGATCTCTTCGTGAGGCAGTAAAAAAAGCATAAAGACATCTAGAACAAGGTGAAACAACAAGTACACAGAATTCTCAAACCAGGACAACTAACCCATTGTGCCTCCTGGCCTGTTCACACCAACCTCAGCACACACCTGTCAGGTGGGAAAATGAAATCTCTGCATCAGGACAGCAACAGATTATTCTTAAGCAGCAGCACCAGCTCACCTAAGAGGTCCAGGCAAAGCCTTGGTGACACATGCAAAGTGTCATCAGCTGTGCCCTGCACTATCCCCCAGGTGACTTTAACATCACATTTGAAACTCTTCCAGTAGAGTTAAGAACAACAACCAGGAGTAATGCCTTTAAATGAAAACTGGTGGATTGCTTCAGGCCTGAGTTTTCAGAGGGCTTCCAAGCCAAGAGTAAGTGCCTTGTGTTTTGGTCACAAAATAAAGTAAATTCAGGCAGGAGATGGGGCAGCTGCAAGGGTCCAGAGAACAGAACGCCAGTGAGGCAGCTCTGAGAATAGCTCTCCCAGGGTGCTCTCCAGGAATGTTGCTGTTAAGAGAGGCCAGCCCTGCCCGCCAGGGCGGGGGGCTCCTTCTCCTGCTCTGGAGAGGATCTGTCAGTTTGGATCCCAAGTATCACATGTAGCAGCAGGAAGAGGTGTGTTTTGTTTGGAAGAGCAGGTCACCAAAATAAACAGCAGAACATGTGAAAATGCTCAGTGTCAGTTGCAGATGATTTTAGCACCACTTGAGGATGCAAACAGTGTAGCTCAGCTTCCCTCTTAGCATTTCTCTACTTTTTCTACACATTTCCCAGACCTTAGTGCTTCACCCCTACACAAATCCCTCTCCTTTTGGTTCCTCAGATGACTCCTTGCATTCACAACCCCTCACTACTTCCTCTTGCCCCTCCACCATCAGTGAGTGGTGCAAGCCAAGTCCAGGGATGCCTGCTGGAACAGAACTGGCCTCACACAGAGTAAACACCAGATCCTACACTTACTGTGCAAACACTGCTGGTGCACATTCTGGTAACAACCAGGTGTTATTGGGCTGTCAAAGCACCACCAAACATTACTGCAGGTTAGTAACAACCCTTCTATTACCTTCTCATGAGGACTTCCAAGTCAGCTGCCTCCACTGTCTTCCTCCTGGCATGGTGGCTGTAAGCTTCCAGATCATCGCTCAGCTGCTTGAAGTATCTCTCTGTGCTGAGGGGGGAAATCAAATCAGACTGTAGAGCATGTGAACACCAGCTACTCACCCACATCTGCAGGGCAAGCTGCACTAGAGCTGCTCATTGTGCAGGTCACAGCCTGCCAGGGAAAGCTGGGGGAGAAGAAACTCTCCAGTCCAAGAACAAAGCCAGGCTTCTCAGCCCAGGCTCCCTGGAACTTCACTGCCAAGACAGCTGTGAAACAGCTGCACTTCTGATAACCAGAATCCTTCCCAAACTTCCCACACATGCAAGAACAGGGGCTGACACCAGTGACAGAGAAATCAGCACTGAGAGTCACATAGTGGCTGCTGCAGTGACACTGTTCACACAATACACAGATTTTGTTTTGAAGGTAACAAGGTCTAAGGATTCAAAAGACTGATAAACTTGGATTTCAATGGAACAGTGCACACTCTCACTGTGCCCAGCATGATGACCATTGTCCAGAGCCATCCTGCCCATGGAAATTGATAATGGCAAGACTGACTGCTAACAATTTATAGGGACAAAACCCAGATGCTCCTGCAAGGCTGCACCGATCAGATACTGACATGACAGCCCAAAGCACTTTGCATGTTTCTGCCCATTTTTATCAGGCTCCCAAGACCCTTTCCAGCTTAAGAGAGAGGGGCTGTCACCTTGTCAGCAGCACTCTTTATTACTTCAGAAGAGAAGAAAGAAAAAAACCTCAACACTAAAAATAACGGAAAGAACAGTTTGTTGCTACGTACCATTTTTCAACAATTCTGAATGCATCTGCCGTCATTGGCATTTTAGCAAAATGTCTGAATATCTCCTTTATCAAACTCCTTGATATTTGAGGCTCACGTGGTTTCCTCTGGGATGCTCCCAATCTCTTTGAAACTAGCTTGGGCTGCAGCTGCTGTGGGGGAGACCTTTGATGGAAACGGAAAATTCACACACTGAATGAACAAGGGAGAGGCAGAGAACACCAGGCTGAGTTTGGAGAAACCCTAAGCTGAACTGGAAGGGACAAGAACTACCTTGAGCTCTTCATTCTTTCTCCCTCCCAATTCTTCAAAACTCTCATGCCCACACATGGCAGTTTGCAAACAGTTCATGTGGCATCATGGCTTTGAGAGAAGCAATCCAGGCTCAAGTTCCTTGATTCCAGAGTGCTCATGTAACACACTGTCACCTAACTAGAGCTCTCTCCAATACAGGACTGCAGTTTCCACAGCATCCCTGCAGCATTCCTTTTCCAGTAGTGCACAAAGTCTGAGGCACCACAGGTCACCTCTGCACCCGTGGACAGGGGAGGCTGCTCTGTTGAAGGGAATCCTTCAACACTACTAAGCACTTCAATGGGGGCTTTTTTTGTGGGTTGCAGGGTTCCCTGACCTCTCTCCCCTTAAACAAGACTAAGTCCTAAAGGAAATTACGATTGTGTTCCACTCTAAAATAGGAAAAACTGTAATATGGAAGAGTTAAGTGAAATCCAGGGATTCACTCAGTACATTATTGGAAAACAACAGAAAAAACCTAGAACCTCAGGCTAGCACATGCAAAACCCCCAGAGAGGCTGTGTGGATCACCTGACTCTCTCCAGCCCACCCGTACGTGGGCACAAGAATTTTTTCTTTTTGTTTATTGCTTTGAAGTCATGGGCTAGAAAATCCCTCCTGTTCCCTAGGAGCTACCACTAGTGGTTCTGATGAAGCATACAGCTTCACCAAACTTCTAGTCAAGAGGGTGCAAGTGTTAATTAATTTGGAGTAATCCAGAGGACAGGTTCACTTTCTGCCTCTAGGATTTTAGTCAGCACATGGAAACTGCGCACAGCTTTAGGCTTCTGCAGTCAATACATCATTCCATATTGTCAGTGTCTTGCCATCCACAATTCCCCCACTTCTGCAAGGGCCCCTGCATCCCACACTGGAATCTATGGCTCCAGAGTGGCTTTAATTAATTGAAAAACTTCTAGGAAACGTTTTGACCTTCAGCCCAAGAAAATATTACAAGAATGTTCATTGGAAAGCCTTAAGGCATCAGACCTGCTCTGGATGAGACTGACATTCACTCAATTCCCTCTTCACTCAGCTGCTACAGCAGTGACAGAACCAAAGACTTCAGCACTGCTCACCCCCTGTGGCAGCTGCCAGAGCAGCTGGAAAAGCTGGGCTCTGCTCTGCCCCCAGCCCCATTTCTGCCAGGCCACTGCTGGATGTGGCTTAGGCTTACCTGGGAGCAGCAGATTTTTTAACATGTGGCGTTGACAGCAGGAGGTTGGAGGCTGGAGCACGGACAAAGGCAGGAGTCCTCATGGAAACCTCTGGGAAAAAAAAGTACTTGAGGAACTAAAGTCTCTTTGGAGAATTCCTGGAGCAGACAGTGCTGCCACAGCTGACAGAAACCCAGCCACCTCCGCTGGTCCTGGTCACACTGCCTGTGCTTTGTGCCCACAGCACCCTGAGCCAGCACAGCTGCTGGCTGCTGCAATGCCACCCCTGCCCAGCTCCTGCCACACAGGCTGGTGGCTCCCCATGGCCCCTGTGCTGGCCCAGCTGGCTGGGCAGGCTGCAGGGACACACACTCACACACAGGCTACAGGGGACAATGGCTGGGTTAATTTAGGTTGCTACAAAGCTGCAGCCTTTTTTACCAGAGAGAATTTCAAAGTCTACAAGCTACCTCTGTCATCTTGCTAAGCCACTGGCAAATTCTCCTGAACAAAGGGACAAGCTGAGCTACAGGATCACATTACAAGGGCCAGAGTATTAACTTCTCCCTGCTTGTAGATTTTCATAACTCCCTCCAGGCAAGGCTCCTGCTATCAGCATCTCACCTGTCCTCATCTATGAACCCAAGCAATTTCCTCCAAGTTTAACCTGCATTTTAACTTCACTCTTGAACTTCTTAACAAGTGTGAGCAGGAAAGAAAACAATGTTAACAGAAATGCTGAACAGCTTTCTTACCTTGAATTGCAGGGTGTTCAGCTTCATCCTCAGCAGGCTCTTCCACTGAACCATCCAACTCTAGCATGATAGCCTGGTCCTGTAGTTCATCTTCTTGTTCATCACTTTCACTTAACGGAGTCATCTCAGGTTTAGAAACTGAGGAAAGGGCACGAGAGTGACTGCCCACACTTTCAGCTCCAATGCCTCTGGTAATCTCACGTTCTAGATTTCCAAAACAGGAGGGGAAAAAAAGCAATGAAACCAATAGCTTTGCCTGACTCTGGAACTTCCACCAGTAAATTTTAGTCAAAGATACCTGCTGTAATTGTACATTTCTAAACACTACTGCCAGTATCATTTTGATTTCTCTTTAAATAAAATGCAGACTTACAGCTTAAAATTACAAAATTGGGTTTGATATTTCCCCAGTAATAAGCCCAGATTCCAGAAAACAAAAGAAGTTAACAAAGAAAGTAAACAAAGGAGTCTCTCTCAGCACTGATGCCAGTCAAGCAGCATGAGATCCCTCTGGTACTACAGAGAGCTGTCAGCATTAGAGGTGTCCTCACCAGCTCCGGCAGAGCCAGGGGCTCCAACGCTGCCTTCTGTCAGTTTCTCTCCTGCTGAAGGGGCCACTTCTGTTTCACCTCTGCTGTCCTGTGCTGCAGTTATCTGCAACTCTGCTTTTTTAGACAGATTCCTCTCCAAATGTTCAGAATATTGAGCACTTGCACCACGTTCTGCAGCTAAAATAAGAAATTCTATCATACATCTTACCTACCAAAAAAACCCCAACCAACCACCAGCACATAGTTTAACCACCACTGGAATTTATTTGTGATCAATAAACTCAGCCATAAGCTGTAAATAAGAAATGCAAATGCAGTTCCTTCTACAGCTGAGAAATGCCCAACGTTTCCTGTGTTTGCTCCACAGCCACCTAATTAGGACATCAGATCCCAGTGAAGGAATTTTACTTACAGTAAGCAGAGCTCCTCCAGATCTGCCATCTCTATGGCCATTTTCAATTCTGGTGATTGTGTAAAAGACCAATTCCTTTTCCTTTAAATCTAACAATACCTAGAGTTCGTGCTCAGATTCTCCTCCTCATTTCCTCTGTTTTTCTGAATAAACAACTTTGTAAGAGATACATTCCATTACAGAGAGAAGAAAGCCTAGAGTGATTTTAACTATCCAGGCTTGTCCTGGCAGGCAGGATGAGAAATACACAGACACATGACTTGCTTGCATTTAAAAACTTGAGCCACTGACTACTGAAGTATTCCTTTTTCCTTTATACTACATATCTGGCACACGTATCTGCCACTATAGTTCAGCTAAGCAGAAACCCACACAGGTAATTACTGTGAGAAAATTGGGCACTCTCATAATGCTGTCACTTGCTGAAGGGTTTAGAAATCTTGGCTGAGTTTAGAACCAAAGCTGTCAAACTGCACTTTTACCACTGTCTCCAGTGACTGGGAGTTTTCACACTGAAAAGTGCAAGTGTGGCAAGGCCTTGGGACCCCCAAGCCCAAGTGAGGGACACAAGGACATCTGCCCAAAGGTGGTGCAAAAATTTATTATATCAATTCCACTAACCAGAATATCGAGCTGCCTACATCAACACAGGGCCTAAAGTGAAGTGAAATATTAACTAGCTTAGATTAGCCAGATGTATTCCTTCCTTGACAAGAGAGAGCTTTTCATCTTTCCTATGGGAAGTACTACAGACCTGCCAGAACACATTATTATGCTTTTACCAAAACTTTATTCTACTTCTGTCACAGCCCACTTTTAGAAAGCTTGTCTAGAAATGTCCAAGTGTCTCTGCTATGACTTGAATTAAATTATTTCCAGCACCTACTGTAAATTAAGTATTCCTTTACTCCACAAGTCACCGTAAAAACTCTGTTTAAATCAAATTATACTCCATTCCCTTTCTACAATGAAAGTATTTCTTACCCTCTCGGAATATCTTTTCCTGTTCCACTCCATTCACTGTATTAATCATCTCTTCCATATCACTTATTTCTAGATCTTCAATTATATGGGAGACAACTTCTCTGAAAGACACGCTGGAAACTTTTAGAGTGACTGAGGATCCCAAATATTTAGTTGAACTTGTGGAGGACAGAGAGGAGTTCCATCTAGAAACACCTAGAACAGATCATTAATGTGTCTCCTGGCAGCTTTTTGAATTTTCTTTTAGCTTTCCTGGTATATAAAAAAACAACCGAGGGAGAAGACACACAAGAAACACTTATGTGTACTCCAAGCAGCTTAGGAAGTTTGAACTGAAACTTAGAAACCAGTTGGAAAAACTAGTTGTAACTGATCCTTGCAACTGTTTTTCAGTTGACCCTGAGGAGTAACACCACCAGCACCCTCCTGTGGTAGATCAGAACTATGTCACCATTAACTTCTGACATTAATGCCTTACTAACTCCAGCATCTTAAAGATCTGCCCACTCCCCCTCATCTTCCTCTCATTTGATTCAGTCCCCTATTCCACATCCTCCCTACTTTGCATTATCTATCCCTCTGTCTTAAAAATCCCTGCCACTGGAGCTCCTCTGAGCAACTAACCTTTTTTTGTTGATTCCTTCCCTTGTCCTTTCATGGGAAAATGTGTTCCCATTTACACAATCAGGACAAAGCCAGGGAAATGAAAGCCAAGGACAGGTATCAGGGAAAACCTGGCAAGCAATAGGAATTGCAAAGCATGGTACAAGAGTGAGCAGGGAGGCAACTGCCTCTGTCCAAAGATTTTTAAGGCCCTGGAGACAATGGAAAGGTTGGTTGTGACAAATAAGTGACCATACAATAGTGAAGGTCTGGACTAGGAATTTCCAGAGACTCCTTTCAAGTCTGTCTGCATGTGCTACATATTATCTTCTTACTTTTTGAGACCAATTTAGAGTGCCCACTTCTGGGGTCTCAGTACAAAGGAGAGATGAACACAGTGGAGAGTCCAGCAAAGGCCCACCACAACTGAAGGGACTGAAGCATCTCTCCTAGAAGGAAAGGCTGAGAGAGCTGGGACTGTTCAGCCTAGAGGAGAAGACTTGGGGCAGATGTCTACAACATATACAGGTGTCCGAAAGTAGGGTGTAAGGCAGACAGAGCCAGACTCTTTCCAGTGATGACCAGTGCCAGGAGAAAGGGAGAAAAGGCAGCTGGCACAGACTGGAACATGGGAGGCTCTATCTGAACATAAGAAGAGAGTTTGCAGTCATTACCCTTGGAGACTTGTAAGACTTAGACAGGGTCCTGCTCTATGTGGCCCTGCCACAGCAGAGTGGTTGGAGAAAATAACCTTGAGGTCCTTTCTACCTCAACCACTCTGAGTTCAGATAATACCTGTTAAGCCTAAGCCTTAAACCATAGTACTCACTGCAAAGCACCTTTTCTTCAGAAAAAGAAATCTGTGCCATTAGGTTGCTCTGATTGGAATGATCTTGGTTTTCTTCTTGCTGTTTTGCAGGGGTTTCTGCAGATACATGAGTCATTCTGTCAACATGCTCCTGACCAAGGCTTGAGTTCTTGGAGTGTCTTTGGGTCCTTCTCTCATTTGTGCTCACACCAGACACCAGGCCCTCCAGCCTTGCTTCCTCTTGATCTGCATCAGAAATCGGGCTCCTCTGTGCTGAAGTTTCCGAATCTGATAGCTGGGGTTCAAGAGCAGATTTATTTTGGCTCTGTTCATCCAGCTGGGGCTGAACAAAGAGCTCCGTGCTGTTCATCATCATTTCTGCATCACTTGTCAGCAGGCTTGCTCGAATCCCAGATGCAGATTGTGAGTCCACAAGATAGTTCTGTCCTGTTGAGAAAGTTTTAGAACAAATTTTACGTGAAAAACTCTTCAAGGTCATAGGGACTTACTTTACTACCAGGAGACTTTTGTAATTCACGATTTAAGTAATCCAACCACATTTTACTCCTCCTCAACAGATTAAGCACTCAAACTGTATGACTCCACTTCCGTGCCCACAACTCAGCCTACCAAAACAATAGACCTCAATACCCACAGATGATGAAGATCATCCCAAACAATTCCTGTGGTTTTAGTGACCAAACTGGGCAAAGCACATATTTAAAAGCATAGAATTAAAGGAACTGCTGAGACAAAACCTCATTCTAATCCTGCTTCCCAAGTCCCACTCTATTTCTGTGTTGATAAATTTTGAATTCTAAAATACAGACCATGCTTTAGCAAATGCTTCTAAAAGCCCCTTTAATGTAAGGCCTTGTCTCCCAAAAGAGAAATAACAACACAAAAGTAACCTTTGCTCTTCAGCATGTTCTGCTCCACTCTGCCTTCAAACTCTTGCATGTCAATAGCCTTGCGGGTTTTTGGCCTCCGCATCAAGCCCCTCTTTTCAACCGTGTCTGGGGCCAGCAAGGAACCCACAGACATACGAAAGGATCTGCAAAAACAGAGAAGAAATGGTCAAAATCACAAACTCCACTTTTTCCCTCAGAATACAGACATGATGGCACTAACAGTGACACACGTTGCAGAACTAGGAGAAATTTCCCCAAAAAACTCTTGAAGATTATATGTCAGTTTTTAAATGAATTGTTCGTTTTCATACAACACTCAACATCAGGATATGTATCACAGAGATCAGGAAGCAGACTTCTACAGCCTCCCTGAGACACTGCAACACCACAGCTGACAAAAGAGCCAAAAATTTTAAAAATCTTAAATACCAAAAAAAAAGAGGGAAAACAAATGTTTGAGCATAAAGACACTCTAGATGACAATGGCGTGGTAAGAGGACTTCCCAACAAGTTTAAGAATCTACTAAGTATCAATACTGTCAGCAAGTGCAGCTACCAACACACTGTGACTGTTTTAAGATGAGAAGTGACAGCAACACCTAAAGCACAGGAAAAGATGTTTCTCACTCTAGGTGTTTTGCACCCTGAAGACTAACCATGCTCAGTGACCTCCTGTCCCTCTCTCCAGGCAACACAATTAAAAAGGGGGTTCTGAGAGTTCAAAGACAGAAGTACAGAATGCAGCCCCAAAAAGTATCTTGTGGTGGCACCCCAGGCAAAGGCTGCAGTGATAAAGGTGAAATAATGTGCTGACTTTGGCCAGGGTTATTTGCAAAGTACACAGGCAACACTAGAAAGTAAGTTCACTAAAAAGCTTTTAAAGTCCAGAAAATACTGCATAGATGCAACTGATGTGATAAAGCTATTTTAAAGGCAGGGATAATATTCTAAGGTGTACTGTGTACTGATTTACTGCTGGAAGCACGAGAATGAAAGGAAAAAAGGAATGATCCTGGCAAGTAAAAAGAGGAGCAATAGTAGCAAAACAGGCTAGACCAACCCAGGTATAGAGTGCAGAGCCACAATTTGTGAAAATCAAAAGGTGTGTGGTGCAACACCTTCAAATTCCATCAGCAGAGGGCAGGTGACTGCGTTACTGCTAACACTAACAGAGGTCTTCAACGTGACCCCAGGTATCTGCAGATGTGATCGTCTCTAGGACAGACAGAAGTTAAGACATTTCAGGTTAAACTCACCGAGTCATAATTGTGCCATCCAACGTTGACTGAGCTAGAAAAAGTTGATTACACATTAGTTGAGAAATTACACTTTGCCTAGCTGGCTACAGGAATATCCCAATGGATCTTCCTCCTTTCAGAGCCAGTCATGCTACAATCCTCAAACATCACACTTTAGTGCAAACACAATTAGATAATGGGATCACTTTACTATTTCTTGTCTACATTTCAGAATTGCATGTTAGAAATCTAACAAGCAATTTCTGAAAGGGTAAGAAAATAGTTATTTCAACAAAAATTTAACATGGAGTTAATTAAATCTGCACAACAGATTTAATAATTTTAATTTTACCATTTTAACAGCCTTGGTCACAACCACCCTTCAGCAACCTAACCCAAACATCTGTAGCTTTAGAAA
Organism: Sialia sialis; assembly: GCA_009812075.1. Lineage (NCBI taxonomy): Eukaryota > Metazoa > Chordata > Aves > Passeriformes > Turdidae > Sialia > Sialia sialis. The sequence continues at coordinate 254,409 of VRYO01001153.1, read as the reverse complement.
CACAGATAACTACTCCACAGACTCTTGATGAAACTGGAACTCAAACCTGTTCTGCTCACAAAGAACTTTATTATAATTATTTTACATGATTGCAATGGAAAGTATGCAGCTGCTTGTACTTTAAAGTTTCTAGAACTGAGAAGACAGGGATTGCTTCCTCTGGAGACACTTCAAAACTCAAAAAGCATCAAGTTGCAAAAGTAGTCAATAAATTTACATACAGTCATGGCAGAGCCTAGAACTTGGTTTATTTTAAATTTTATAGGATGGGGGCTTTTGCTTTCTCCATTACCCCCTTTGCATGAGATATTGCAATCTAGATTCCAAACCTACAAGTGCCCAGCTGGGCAGCCCCTGAAAACTGAGTTGAGCAGGTGACAAACCGCTGACAGAAAATGCAGCAAGTTAATTCTTGACAACAGCCTTACCTTGATACTGGGGAAGTCGTCTCTCTGCTGCTCTCTCAAATTCAGAGATGCTGAGTTTCTTTCTCTTCTTTTTCATGTGGAACACAGTGAGAGCTGTCTCCTCAGGAGCAACATCTGGCAGCTGCAATTCTCCCCTACCAAAACAAACGAAGCTGAAGAGGCATTTCTGATAATCCTACCCAACAAGATGCAATTCTGATTGCTCAAACACAAGGAGAGAAGTTCTGCTCCCCAATCCCACCACAGGAACTGCAGCTATACCTGGCAGTATAATAAAAGTGCAAATTATAAAAAACCCCTACTTACAAACTGGAAACCCTCCCAGGTGGGACTTCTGAATGAGCTTCTTGTATGTCTTCATGGTTAGATATCTGAAGTGCCAGCGGTGAAACTTGGGGTTCTGCCAAAAAAACAAAACATTTCCTTTCCACAACTCAATACAGCAAGAGCACCAAAATGCAGCAGGGTGTCACACCTACACTATAGGCTCTAAGCAACATTTACTAACAGGTTAAAATAAAGACCTAGGGAAAACTGTTTGGGTTCTGCTCCTGGGAAGGCTGGCAGTGACAAAGTCAGCAGTGACAGATGGCAGCACGGGGGTTCCCTGCACTGCAGCAGTGTGCCTCTCTAACTCACACCTGATCCTACAGCCAAAGACAGCACCAGAGTAAGAAGACCAAGTGAAGAGGGTTTTTAAGAGAATTTTCAAAGCTGTGATTTCACCAGTTCAAGGTCTGGTCTCTCAGACAGTTGTATTCAGGTGCCCTGCAGTGACTCCTCTGTTACATCAATCAGTCATCCAACAATCTGATTTCTGTTCCATGCAACAGGGAAACGATAATTGGCTACCAAGGAATGCCCTCTTTTTTTCTCAACTCTACAAAAACATTGTCTTTCTGTTCTCAATTCTCCAAGAAAAAAAAGACACTTACGGCTCTGTATGACTCTCTTGAGCAAAACTCGTGGTGTGCCATTTCTGAGATCAGGAAACACTGCCAGTCTCTGCTGCGCCAAAGTGCTTCTGACAGATTTACTTTCTCTACTCGGTCCAGTCTAGAGAGAAATCGAGACAAGCAATTCAAAGCTAGTATTTCATTATGAAAGACTCCGACATCAAAAGCATCCACTACCCATGTTCCAATAACAAGCTGTTAAGAGACTTTTCACAAATTCCGAAGAAAAACTGCGGGTGTTGACTTTTTGACAATGGTGGCACTTCCCGTGTGCACTGGAGACAATTCAGCTCGGGATGTCACCCAGGTGGGTTCCAGATAAAACCCTCCTGTGGAGGAAGTCCTAAGGGCCCACAGAGCACAGCCGAGATCCAAACCCGCCGAGCCGCGGGTTACCCGGCGAGCGCCCTAGTCAGGCGTTCCGGCCCATTTTCCACGATTAAAGGCAAACACGGGTGAGGGAGCGGCCTCCGCTCTCCTTCAGAGGCCTCCTTTCTGTCTCAAACCGAGAGCGGGCGGCGCCGGGCGAGCCCCACGGGATGGTCGATCCCAACAGCAACTCTCCTCTCCTCTCCTCCTTTCTTTTCTTCCTTCCCTCCCGCCCATCCTCGGCCCTCCTAAAATCCCTCGGGGTACCTGGGCCGCCGCCGGCGCGTCATGGCGGCGACTGCGCCTGTGGCCAGCCCTGGCCCGGGACCGCGGCAGCCCATCGGCCATCTTGGACCCGGTAACGGCCGAACGCCTCCCGCGTCTCGCCGCCTCTCGCGAGACGTGCGCGCGCACCGGGAGGGGCCGCGGCGCAGTGTGGGGCGGGTAGTTCCGCCGGCGGCGCGGTGCATTGTGGTCCGCGTAGTTCCGGGGCGGCAGCGGCGGCGGCGGCGAGAGGCCGCGCGGGCCTTGTGGGAGCTGTAGTTCGGCGGGGCCCCTCGCCCCGCTCGCCGCGGGTGTCCCCCCGCCCCGCGAGGCCATGCCGGGCTTCACCTGCTGCGTACCGGGCTGCTACAACAACTCGCACCGCGACAAGGCGCTGCACTTCTACACCTTCCCCAAGGACGAGGAGCTGCGGCGCCTCTGGCTCAAGAACGTCTCCCGAGCGGGCGTCAGCGGCTGCTTCAGCACCTTCCAGCCCACCACGGGCCACCGCGTCTGCAGCGAGCACTTCCAGGGCGGCCGCAAGTCCTACCTGGTGCGGGTCCCCACCATCTTCCCGCTGCGCGGCGTCAACGAGCGCAAGGCTCAGCGGGCCCGGCGCCCCCGCCCCGCCGCGGCCGCCGCCGCCGCCCCGCAGGGCCCCGCGGCCGCCGCCGAGGCCCCTGCAGGGGGCGCGGCCGAGGACGTGAAGCCCATCGACCTGACGGTGCAGGTGGAGCTCGGGGCCGCCGCCACCATCGGGCCCAGCCCCGTGAGGCTGCCGGTGCCGGTACCGGCGGCGGCGGCGGGTGAGGAGAGCCCGGTGGAGGGCGGCCCCCCCGATCACTCGTACTCGCTGTCGTCGGGCACCACGTCGGAGGAGCTGCTGAGGAAGCTGAACGAGCAGCGCGACATCATCGCGCTGCTGGAGGTGAAGATGAAGGAGATGAAGGGCAGCATCCGCCGCCTGCGCCTGGCCGAGGCCCAGCTCCGCGAGGAGATCCGCGAGAAGGACCGGCTGCTCCACGCTGCCAGCGCCGGCACCCGCAAGCGCCACGGCCTCTGAGGGCTGCCGGGGCCCGGCCCGGCGCGGGGCTCTCCATCCCGGAGCCTCCGCCGCCCTCGGTGCGGTGCCGGGCACAGCAGAGATGGGATGGACCGCGGCCCCTCAGTACCCGGCTCAGCCCACAGCACAGCAGCCCCCAGCTGGGCAAGGCCGTCGGATTCCCCTGCCTGGACTGGATTAGCTGGGTGCCCAGCCCCGTTGTCGCCCCGACTTTATCTCCGGTGTCACCTCACACCGGGCCCATCGACCCCGCCGTGCGCGGTATCAGAACGCGCTGCTTGTAGCGTGGATGGGACCCGAGTCGTCACTAAGTGGACGTAGGGGTATCAGTTTTCAGCAAATAAACTCGCTCTGTGTCAAGTGAGGTAACAGCAACACTACCCTGGAGAAGGCGTGTCCGACTGCCGTGGGCACTGTGCCCATCATAGGAATGGTCGGTGATGTCGCGTTCAGCCTCGCTCAGTGGAGGAAAGCTTTAGAAACCCTCTCAGGGTGATGTGTTTCTTCAGTAAATTACTGATGCCATAAAAGACTGCTGTTCCTAGTGTGACAGGAGCCCCAGATTAAAGAGTGTTCTTGTACCGTGTAGTTTCTGCTTTCTCTGCAGCGTGTGAGTATTGGTTATGGATGTCTCGATGCTCTTGACACCAGTAAGGATTACAGTCTGGTACAAAGAGCACGGTGGCATTTAACAGCTGTAGTTTATCTCATTGGCTTAAGACTCCTTCTAATGAAACGGAGGCTTTGTAACACGTTGGAATTTTAATCCTTGGCTTTCGTTCAGAGAACCGGGATGAAACAAAAGAGACTGTACCTGCAGTGGTTGCAAACCTCTCCTGTCTAATCCTAAACTAGTTGGCATGACTAATAATCTGTACATTAGGCAAGACCATGCTAAAACCTGCTTGTGTGTTCTAAACCAAGATTTAAGAGTATTGTAACAAATTTATGTGGAATGGTTGTGTAGTTTCTGTTTCTAGCCAGCATCAGTCCCTTCACTTTCTGCAACAGGAAACCAAATCGGCGTTGGCTGGAAAAAGGGTGGAGTGAGGGTGGCAGAGCTGGGTTTGGCTTGGTTGTGCACATCCAGCCTGGCTGGTGGAACGGATCCCTCAGCAGTTTGGAGGAGGAGGAGAAGGGAAGTGTCTGGTGCCCCAGCACGGCCCTGTGGCAGTGGGCAATGTCGATGGATGTTGAGAACAAAAGGCACTTTTTGAGAGCAAAAGGCACTTCACCACAGTGTGCCCATATTCACCTTGGAGGGAAGAATTCCCGGGCATCCCTGGGTCTGTGAGATCCTTCTGGAACCAGAATGCATTGTACTTAGTAGATTGGGATGTCACTTTTACTAAATTTTATAGAGGTATTTTCTAAATGTAAAAAGTATCTTTAGTTTGAAATTATGTAATCTTTGTAACACTGGCTAATGTAGCTTTACAACCGTCAGCTTCAACACTGTATACAACGGAACAAAAGGGCAGGGTGGGGTTTTGTAGCCGGAGGTTTCTTTGTAGATCCTGAAGCCAGTTCAGCTCCAGGTTGTCACAGACTGCTATGTGGTGCATGGGTCGTTTTATATTAACGTGTGTGCCAAGTTGGATGGTCATCTGTAAGGATACTACATGTCTATCTGTGTACTAAGTCCTTCCCATTACTTCAGTTTAATTTATTCTCCAATCTGATATGTAGCTCTCCGGCTCTGTGCTATACTGTTTTTTCTGCGAGTCGAGTTAGCAGCGATTTTTTCATTTGGTTGGTTTGGCTTGTTGTTTTGGGTTTGTTTTTTTTTGGTTTTTTGGTTTTTTTTCTGTAGGCCAAGCAGATACCTGCTCCACCATGGGATCTAACATATGTGATTGGTCCAGCAGCTCTAGATGCTCCCATCAGGACAGTAGGCAGCACAACATCCCTCCTTGCAAACGAGGCTGGTTGTGCATCTGAGCGTGTTGAGAACGTGCATGTCGTGACAGTCATGGTACTTTTTCTACCATTGGGATGCACTTCAGGATGTTCAGCCATTCAGCCTTGCTGGACTGGTTACCTGCTGGACTGATTGACTTCTCCAGGTTACACTGAGGTGCTAACATGCTTAATTTTAATAAAGTATATTTTGTTTTCTTATGTTTCCTGTCTCCTTATGGTTTATATGTCTATTTCTGAAAGGTTTGTGGCTGCAGCTTTGTCTCATCTTTTATAACATCTTCTTTTTTTCGTTGTGAGCTGCACAGCTGGAGGAGCAGGAATATCTTTACATTCACATAGGGTGAGGAGGAGGAGTTTGAGGTCAGTTCAGTGTACCACACATCTTCCTGTGCAGAGGTTGGAGCCATTTTGATGAGCAGTCAGTCACAGGGTGCTCTTGTGTAACTAGGACGGATTTGAGCAGGGAGCCAGGCTTCCCGCAGTTCTTCCCCCAGCAGGACTCCCCTGTCTCATGCCGGTGGAGGAAGGAGAAGGCATGGCCTCCATGAACCAGCCTAGGGCAGGGAAGAGCTTGCATGTACTCTTAGAACTTGTAGTTCCACTTGCCAAAGTTCCTGGTTTCAGATTGGTTTAGAGCTATTAATCTCAAGCAAAAATTTCAGCTGGGCCTCAACCGTCATGTTTTTGGGTCATGTTAAATGCAGCTGCAGGATGGGGGGTGATTGTCCCGCTCTGTTCTGTGCTGGTGCAGCCTCACCTCCAGTTCTGGGAGCAGATTTGACCACCATAGCACAAGAAATATCTAAAGCTGTAACAGAGTATCCAAAGGAGGCCCTGAGGATGGTGAAGGGTCACCATGAGAGCAGTGTCTGAGGGCACTCGGTCTGTTCAGCCTGGAAAAGAGGATTCTGAGGGCAGAGCTCATTGTGGGCTGCACCTTCCTGAGGAGAGGCAGCAGCGGGGCAGCGCTGGTCACTGCTGTCTGTGACCAGTGCCAGGATCCGGGGCTGAAGCTGTGCCGGGGAGGTTTAGATTGGATGTTAACAAAGGTTTCTTCACGCAAAGGGCGATCAGGCTTTGGACAAAACTCCCAGGGCGGTGACACGGAACCTTCGCTCTGAGCTCACGGAACTTTTGCACAACGGCCTCAAGTGTAGCACGGGCCGGGA
>VRYO01001153.1:141594-247237 GCA_009812075.1 Sialia sialis | reverse complement strand
CCGCAGAGGAGCAAGGCCAGGCACGGATGCGCCGGGGCCACCAAATGTCCCCGGTGGGCACCGCGCAGGCCGCGGCTGCACTGAAGGTCCGCGGTGACCCGGGCTCTCCAGGCGGAGCAGAGCAGCGCCAGGATGCGGGGTCACCTTTGCCGCGGTTCCCCGGGGACACGGGGACACTCCGGGAGCTCAGGCTCCGCCGCATGCCCGGGGGTAGCGGGGCATGCCCGGTGCCACCCGCGCCCCGCCCGCGGAGGGGCCGTGCCGGGGCTGTCCCGGGGCCGTCCCGGGGCCGGTGCGCGGCATGGCGGGGCTGCCCGGCGCCCGGAGCGCCTCCCCGGGCTCCCCCCCGGCCCTGGACGGCTCCTTCCTGCTCTCGCCGCTCGGGGGGCTGATGTGCGCCCAGGCCGTGAGTACCGGGGAGGGGGCGCGGCGCAGGGGGAGGGCATCGCCCACTTCGCTGATCTTCTTCGGCTGGAAACAAACCGGCTTCTCTTCGGCTGCCACTCGTCCCCATCGCCTCTGTCTAACCCCAGCTAATCCCCAGCCTAAGATAGCGCGGCTCCCTCTCTCCTCCTCCCCTCTGTAAAGCTAGAGGAAAAGCCGGATTCTTGTCCTCGCACCCCTTGCCGGTTGTAGCTGCGCTCAGTGCCGGCTGGATGGATGCCCATCCATCGGGCATCTCCGCAGGGCACAGCCGGGGGCTCGGGCGGTGTGACAAGCCCGGTGACTCCAGGTGAGGTGCTGGGGCTGCTCCTGAGGCTCTCACGCTCCCGGAGCACTCTCATCTCTCCAGGTTGTGCTCCCAGGCTGCTCTCAGAGGAGCCCAAGGGTCCTTGCACCGTCAAATCGAGCAGCCTGGGAGGCAACCACAACAATCTCCCGCTGATGCTCTGCCCGGGACCGCGGGTGCCACATGAATGCACGGGGGTGGCTGCTCAGCTGCCTTCTGAGCCACTTGTGACCTGCCCACGGAGCTGCCCCGCTGCGGGGGAGCCTGTTCGCGCGTCCCCTCTCCTCGGGGCAGCGCTGCGGGATGTGCGCTGAGAGACACAGACCTGGCTCCAGCCCCTGAGGAGCTGAGCTGCAGGTGACAAAGGGACAAAGGCTCAGGGAAGGAGGCAGGAAGGATGCTGCAGGGGTGCCTTGTAGGAGCGTCAGGGAAGAGAGATGGAAGCAAGACCTGCAGCAGAGACCTTCCAAGTCGCACCTCTGCAGCCCCTCGCTCAGGCCAGGCTGTTGAACAGGGAAAGCTGCTGCTTTCCCCCGCAGCTCACGCACGCAGCTCCCACCCCTGCAGAAGCCCCCTCTACATGTTTCTCCCCAGCACATATTTTGCGATCACGAGTGTTAGAAATGGATGTGACACACAAGGAGGCATTGTCGGGCAGCAGAGCGGCAGGGCGTTGGACGCGGGCAGGACAAAGACTGTTGTGTTTCTTCCATGACAATGAGGGCTGCGGGCTCGCACAGGGGCACAGCGGCTTTCCAAGGAGCGCTTCTCCTGCGAGTGTGCCGCTGCTTTCCTGGAGCGAGGGGAACCCAACTGCTGATGGTGCCCGGGCTTGTGGGAGATGTTCTGTGCTCCTCCTGCAGGAGCAGCCCCTGAACACATTCCCTGTTTCACTCACAGGTGCTGGGTTTACTGGTGTGGTCTCTTATCGCCGCCACGACGTACCACCTGCATGCAGCATACGGCTGGGTGATGTTTGTGTCCCTCTTCTTCTGGATACTAACACTCCTCTTCTTCGTGATTTACCTCCTGCAGCTTCATCAGAAGTTCTACGTGGTGCCCTGGCCCCTCGTGGTGGGTAGCTGAGAGGGAGTGAAGTGGGATCCAAAGAGGGAAACACCTTGGGAAGATAGTCTGGGAAGGCTTCAGCCCCTTCTGGGCTGATGGAACCAAGTCCCCTGCACTTTGCACAGTGGCATTGTTTCATTCTGCCCTTGATCTGCTTAGAAAATGCTCAAGCCACAAAGTCCTGTGTCAATCCAGATCCATAAAGTTACAGCCACCAACTGCTGCGGTTGTGGTGTCACCAAAAAACCTCCCAGCACAACCTGGGGAGCATTCAATGTGTTCTCCTGGGGAATGGGGAGGAATGTGAACCTGAGCCTTCTGCCTCACCCCAGCATGCACAAGCCTGAGCCTCACAGCTCCCCTTTGCTTTCCCCAGCTGATGATCTCCAACGCTGTGGCCACCGTGCTGTACCTGACGGCCTTCGTGACGTGCGCGGCCGCCGTGCAGCCCACGTCCTGGCGGCAGTGGGACTACAACCGCAGAGCCGCTGCCTCCGTGAGTACTGGGGACAGGGGAGGGCCGGGGCGCCGGGGCAGCCGTGGTCACACAGGGGATGTGCTCCTCTTCCAGTTCTTCGCCTGTGTCACCATGATCATCTACGGGGTGAGCACCTTCTTCAGCTTCCGCGCCTGGAAAGGGCTCGGCAGCAACGCGGCCACCAGCCAAGTGACTGACCACGCCTAAGGAGTGGACAGCAAAGCCCAGCCAGGCCCACCCTGCACCAGCTTGTGCCAGGCTTGGTGGTTTGGAGCCACCAGGGCTCGTTTTGGGACCAGCCTGTGCTGGCAGCAGTGGTCAGCACTGGGTCACATGGATGCTGCCCTGAGGTTTCTGATGATGCTCCCAGCTGACGTGGCCACACACAGCCCCGCCAGCATCGCCTCTGGGGAACACGGACTCGCTCGGGCTGCTCATCCCCGGGGTCATCTGATCCTCGCTGGAGCAGCTCCACTGAGGGGGCTCAGCCAGTTTGGCACAGTCCAATACTAAAATTCACTAACCCAAGCCCAGGCTCCCCTCTCTGCTCATTCACAGCTACAGTGTAAGTAATGCAATTAACGGGACGCAGAAACAGTGGCAGAGCTGGAAGATGGGAAGCGAAGCAAAGGAAGCAGTCATAACTGCTCTTGTTTTGATTTCTAACAACTTGAATAGAAATTTTATGCTTTAAATAAAAACATTCCTAAATCCAGCACTGGAGTCTGTCATGAGATAACATATCTTGTGAGGAGGCAGCACATGCAGCACGGCAGGGACAGCAGAGATTCGCTGCAGAGGTGGCTGCTCCTTCCCACTCCATGTGGGTTTCAGCCCTTGTGGGATATGGAAGGAACAAACCCATAGAGTTCACCTCAGGGTTCACCTCTCGTTGCTTTATGCACACACACGCTCAGAGCGTGCATCCAAGACCACAAGAACACAAACCAGGTGCCAAGGCTTTGATCACTCCCTCTTCCTGGCTCAGCACCACAAACTCCTCAGTTCACCTAATTAACCAGCAAGTTAATTTTGCCATTAGCTGCAGGTCATTTTCAGAAATTACAACCAAATCTGCAGAAGCTCTGGGAACACAGGCAGGATCAGTGCCTCAGGAGAGGGAAGAACCACGCTGCTCCCCCGTGCTGCAGACCACAAATTCACCTCTTGGGTGTTTGTCAGAACGAGAAGTGATGCTCAGCCAGGCAGAGCAGCTTTTCCTTTCACACCCTCCTTGTACATAGTAAAAGTAGATTCAGTGAGCTCAAAAGCTGGTGCATGGTGAGCTACACTGCAAATCTTACTGCATGCTCTGCATGGGAAAAGTTTTACCAGTTTGTCTGCAGAGGCAGCATCAGGAAATGGAACTGCATTGATGGAAGGTGAGAACTGAAAAGGAAATGGACACATGGCATTGGCCCATGACAAATCTGCCTTTATTTGGTTGTCAGCAAGTAAATCAAGGCTGAAATTTCCACAATTATGAATATACAGACACACACACATATATATATGTATAACAGGAATATAAGAAAACAAAACAAATAAAATTAATAAAAATTAATATGGGAAGTCCACAATCTAAACAGAATATTTACTTACAAACACTGATAAAGGACATTGGTCTCAGCCTTCCAAACTCTGACACGTTCCAAATTAGTCTAGTTAGCATTTCTCCACATTCAACTCCATCACCAGGCAAATGAGGCTCCAGAACCTGAATCTCTCTGGAAAGGATGTGACCAAGAAAATGATGTGCTGTGGCTATAAAGCAGCTGATGGCTGATCAGCATGAATTCTGCCTTGGCACCTTGTAAAAAACTTCCCTGCACACACTGACTTCTCAGTCAAAACCACATTCCTGAGATTTGAGCACCTTTTACTGCCAGGTGGCCAGGCTGGATGGGATTGTGAGCAACCTGCTCTAGTGGAAGGTGTCCCTGCCCATGGCAGGGGAATTGGAACTGGATGATTTCCAGTTAAGCAATGGGGTTGCAAGAACAGAAGGAATAAATTGCTCTCTGTGTTCAGCAGAGACCAGACAAAGAACAAAGAGCTCAAGCTGCAGCTCAGGCACTTTATATCAGAGTGCAAAAGGCTCCCTGCAACTGGGCACTGCAGAGAACTGCCCAGACAAACCACGGCACCTTCTAAAGAAGATCCTGCAGACATGTTAAGAGAAGTTTGGGTAGAGCTGGAGAAGGGAAGGCTGCCTCTCCCAGTCTCTTCTGTCCATTTTGTAAAAGGGTATAGAAGTTCTAGAAAGCTTTGGTTTCACCCCCTGGAGAGGGACCCACACCTGGCCCTGCCCCACACCCACCGTGCAGCTGAGTCCCCACCCCTCTGCCCCAGGTCTCTCGGGAATCGCTGCCTTTCACCTCAGAAAACTGAACAGACCTTGCTTAAAATACAACAGAACTCCCTTAAGAATGATTTGTTTAATGGTTTAATGAAGTCACCACTAACGCGCTGCTTAAATCCAGACTTCGACCTTCTTTTTCCTAGAAACATGGGGAAAAAAAGAAACCCATGACTCCACAATGGTTTGGAATAAGAATTTCAAAAAAATGAAACAGACAATACATTCTCTGCTGCATCAAACCACTACAAATCACACGTTACTTGAGCACCTGTGATCGAATGTGAACCCAAGAAGATTGTGCAGGATTCACCCTGCCAGTGTCTGCCCATGTCAGAGCAGAGTCTTGCTCACACCTGGTTGGGAATGGTCCCCATTTCCACAAAATTCACAGGAATGGGAAAGGGCAGAGGCATAACACAACGGTGATTCTTTTGCTCCTTGTCAAACAGGACTGGTCTGACAGTGGAGAGCACTGATTTTCATTCTGCTAGGAAAAACCTCATCCAAAAATCTTAGCACTTTTGTGTATTTCTGCAGCTGGCATAGAGACGAGGAGAAAACAAATGAAAGAGGCTTAAAAAGCTAATTTTGGGTAGACTAAGAATAAAAAATAAAAGAAGATATTATGGAGTCAGAATGGCCAAGGTGGAAAGGGATCTCTGGAGGTCGTCTGGGCCAAATCCCACGCTCAAGCATGGTCACTCAGGACTGTGCCCAGAATATCCCCAAGGATGGAGACTCCACAACCTCTGGGCAAGGAAGCTGTGACAGTGCTCAGAGACTGTCACAGTGAAAAAGTGTTCCCTTCTGTTCATCGGATAACAACGTTCACAGTGCAGGAAGTTCACAAAAGCAGGAAGAGCTGCTCCACATGCCAGCTTCGTTTGTGTTCTCTAGAAATTATTAAATGTGCAGTTGGAGTTTAAAAAGCCACTTGTGAAGTAATTTTTCTTCTGACTCCGTTACAGCCTCTGATTAAATACTGTGACCTGCTGTAGTAACTTTTCCTTTGGCACTCTCAGGTGGAGCTGCACCAAGAGCCACTGTGCCAATGAAAATAAATAATGTGAATAATGTGATATACTCACAGCTCTGTATTCCAAGAACATTTCTTTGAAAGCCAGAAAGTCTGTAAATGTGAGCAGCAGATCAAATATATCACCTGGCATTTCATCTTTGTGCTGTCTACAGAGAAAAACAAGTTGGGGAATGGGAAAACTGTGTGAGAAAAAATCGTTATTTTAAAGTGGTACAAGGTAAAAAAGGACAAGTAGAACAATATCAGTATTTAAACAAGAATGTTATTGCATGTTATCATATAGCTAAACTGCAGCCAAATATTACCATGTAGTTATTTCCAATCCAACTACATTATCACATTTATATATAAATCCAAGAACCTATGAGTATCATATCAGTCCTTGGAAACCAGACCTGTTTATTTAAGAAACATTAAACAGATTCAAATATTTTAAGATACGCAGTTCCCAATTACACTTGATTTTCTTATTCAAGGGGAAACCCAGTGATCTTTCAAAAACAAGCTCTTCTGGAAGCTGGTGAAGTTAAAATGACCCGCTGCAAAAGCTGAACACAAACCAAACTGAATGCTCCATACAAAAATTGCAATAAAGGAATTTAACCACACGACTGAAACACCACCAGGCTTCTGAAGTGCCTGGAAGAGAAAGACAAGACACAACCTTTTAAGGGTCTGCCTTCAAAGTGACAAGAAACATGAAAACCAGCCAGAGTTCTCATTCTGATTTCTCCTCCTACCCCTTCAAACCAAATATATTTCAACATGACAATTCAGAAATTTAGAGTAGCAGGACGTGCTGAAGGCAAGAAAAGTGGTCAGCCACTGCCTGCATGAACACTTTGATTTTCAAGTTGAAGTGGATCTAAAGGGAGAACAGCCAAAACCTAAGCTTTAATCTAGATAAAAAGAGCTGAGAGGCAGCTAAGCCACTCCTCAACCAAAAGCAAAGCAGAGACTTACTGCAACGACACTGTGAAAGCAACCATATCGAAGCCACGAATCCGATCCAGCAACTTCTCTTCAATGTATTTCTCTACTAAAGAGATCTGAAAAAAACCCAGACAAACCAGCCCAGTAAGATGACAGCAGATTTCAGGAGCAGATTTCAAACAGCATCCCTACACTGACACCTTCTCGACACTCTGCATGATCCTCACTGGGCTCAACTGCAGATTCCTCAGGGGGTGATGCTGCTTCTGTTCTCACACCAGCCCTGAGGCACAGAACTGCACATTTTTTGCTGGGGATCTCAGGGAGAACAAACACTGACTATCTGTATCTAGTAACAAATATTTTTCCAACTCATTTAATGGTAATGAATAGTAGACTTAGTCTAATTTCTTGATTATGCTTTGCATGAAGAATGTGATTGAATTATCCAATACAAGAAATAGTACAACTGAAAAAAAATTTGTTTGTACAAATGCTAAACACATTATTTACTACAGCAATTGGCTAAATTTCTGTTCAAGAAAGCTGCACAACTTCCAAAACATCTCCAGAAAATTTTGTGTGAAACAATGAGAAAGGAACCTAAAGCTTCAAAGAAACTTTTCTTGCTCACAGATCATGGCTGTGCTTCTGAAGGAGACAGGAACATGTTGGGATCTGCTCCATGTAAGCCCAGTATTTTATAAAGGGAGAACTCTTAAAAAAAAAGTTACACATATGAAAAATAGGAAAAGGTCTCTTACATATTCATTAAAAATGTCTGTATAGATGAGCTTGTTTTCTTCTGAGTCATCAAACTCCTGGTAGTGCTTCTCCAAAAAATTCCTCTGTATTAACTGGAAATCATCATCTGGGCCATAAGAGAAATGCAGCACAGAGTTAGGAGTTTAGTCATTCTTTCTGTAACACAAACCCCACATTCACTGCTCCTCTGCTTCCCTGCTGTAACCACAGAGCCCTGCACACGTGCAGAGTTCATCACATCAGCACCACAGCTGCTGCCAAACCACCACTTCTGATCCATCTGTGAGAGGACAAAGGCTGCTGGTGAAATATTACCAAAACAGTCTTCCTGCTCTACATTTATTAATAGTTATTTATTCTGAACCTCTTTTTGTTCTGGCTCTGAAGTCAGCAAAACATCTGTATTTTTTATTAAGTGAACACCTCTTCCCCACAAGAACTCAAAGTAAGTTTCTTTCTTTGAATTTAAAAATATCGGTGAAACTCCCAGATTAAATTTTCAATTACCAAATTTTTTTTTCCATTTGTAGAAGAAATGAAGAGTAAAAACAACATAGGTCACCATGGAATTCCATAGAACAGGTCTAAATAAAAAGTTTAATTATAAATACTGATAAAGGACACCAGTCACAGCTTTCTAAACTCTGACACGTTCCAAATTAGTCTAGTTAGCATTTCTCCACATTCAACTCCATCACCAGGCAAATGAGGCTCCAGAACCTGAATCTCTCTGGAAAGGATGTGACCAAGAAAATGATGTGCTGTGGCTATAAAGCAGCTGATGGCTGATCAGCATGAATTCTGCCTTGGCACCTTGTAAAAAACTTCCCTGCACACACTGACTTCTCAGTCAAAACCACATTCCTGAGATTTGAGCACCTTTTACTGCCAGGTGGCCAGGCTGGATGGGATTGTGAGCAACCTGCTCTAGTGGAAGGTGTCCCTGCCCATGGCAGCAGGGGTGAGTGATCTTTAAGGTCCATTCCAAATCAAACCATTCTCTGATTCTGTGATCACCTTTGTGCTTTAGGGCTTGACACAAAGAAATAAGGTTCCCCATTCTTGCAGCTCTCAGTTCTGGAACTCCCAGTCTGCAGCTCAGGCACTTCATATCAGAGTGCAAAAGGCTTTCTGCAGCAGCAGCATCTGGGCTCTGCAAAAAACCTGCCCAGACAAACCATAGAGGCTTCTAAGAACATCCTGACAGATGTCAGAAGTTTGGGCAGAGCTGGGGAAGGGAAGGCAGCATCTCACAGTTTGTTCCATAAAAATCCCAGAAAGCTTTGATTTCTCTATGAGATGCACAAGCACCTTTACTGTTTACCTAAGCAGCAGCGTACTGCAGTGATGTGGAGAATAATTTTCAAGAGTCATAAGCACACAGAAGTATTTTATGTATATTTTTACTACACTACCAGCTTAGGGGCTCCTATTGAAAGCTTCCATGAAACAGCTTCCATGAAGTTGGCTGATTACCAGAAGAGCAGCTGGCAACATGTTTAGCACCCCTGTTGCTGTCTGTACCTACTTGCAGACCTTACCCATTATGATATCTTCCAGATAGCCAACAACTGCATCAAACTCATCAGAAGTGGTGGAGCTGAAAGAAAGAAAGACAGGACTGCATAAATACATATTTTGACAACAGCAGAAATTAAAGTTAAATGTAAAAAGCGTTAACAAATGCCTAAGTACAAATTAACCCAGATAAACAAGATAAGTGAAAAACTTCCTAGTTTCAACCTACAAAATAATCCATGGCACTGATGAGAAGACTGCTCCATGGAGATTCTCATTAGGCCTCTACTCTATTTCCTCCCAGTAAGGTGCCTAATTGCAAGAAAGAATAAATGTTGTTTTACTGGAATTACTGTCAAGGTAATTCTAGTTCTGATGCAAAATAATGTAAAGAGTGTAATTAGAACAGCAGATTAATTAAGCCTTTTCCAACCCACAAATCCCAGTTGCTATCAGTTTCCCTTCTCTTTCTTGCACATGGTGATCACAGAACTGTAGATACGCTAGAGAATATTTTGAAATATTTGGTCTTATGGAACAACTTAAACTGAATGCATACGCAAGTATTATATAACTCAAGAAACTGAAATATTTTTTTATGCAAGAAACATCCTTATATGATTCAAATAAATGAGACAATCTCCTAAGGTTATTCTATCATGAGCAAACATAAACACCATTACAGATCTGAATTCATTCAGGGAAGAAATCTTTGGTGCCAGCATCAGGAGTCTGGATCTATTATTGTGCAACTAAATAACCCACAGAACGTCTCTGGCATTCACAGCTCATCTTTAGTGGGAGATGAACTCTTCCTATTTTCTCCAAGGGATTAAAGTAAACTTTTCTCACACATGAGAGAAAGAAGTCTCAAAGAGACAGGAAGGAAAAAATTTGCTTTGATCAGTGAAAGCACCATTTAAATTAAATGGAATGTCTCTTTCTCTTCAGTAAACAGAGTAAGACAGCCCTTCAGACCAAGTTTTGAAAAGCTCATTAAAGTTACTTTGCTATTAGAGAATACTCTAGTGAAATTAATCCAACAGTAGTTTAGCCAACAGTTTAAGTTAATCAGGCTCGCTCTGATCAGGGAAAACTGAGAGATTTTTGATTTTGAAAGCTGTCTGCTCACCTAGCACAGCCCTGGTGCTCGGGGGAGCTGCCGGAGCCCCGGGACAGGGAGAGGGCGGCACGGGGCTGGAGCAGGGCTGGCACCCCCGGGCAGCCCAGCCGGGCTCAGCGCTTCCCTCTGCGTGCCCTCAATTCCACAGGGATCCTTCCCACTCTCTCACCCTCCCCAAATAAACGCTATTGCTAGTTTTACAGCTTATCCTAACAGCAAGAGAAAAAGTGCTATTTTGAGCCCTGGTTTAAGTCTGTGCAAGTAATGGAGTTTTAACTGTTCAAAAAGAACTCGATTCCATCTCTTTATACAACACACCTGCAGAGACACAAGCTCACCAAGCTGTGGTTTAATTCCCTGTCATCTCACAATACTCAGCTTGGGCTGAGGCAGCCCTGGCTGCTCAGCCCTGTTGTTCAGAGTTTGAGGCTGAAAGAGTTAAATCCGTGCATGACAGAGGCACGGTCACACATCTCCCTCTGCCACAACTCTTGGGAGAAGAGCACGGCAGACACTTGTGGGGTGAAGCAGCTTCTTTGCATCTGCCAGTGTGAAATTTGGTTGAGGTCACCTGTGAATGGGCTCAGTTTTAGAAGAACATAGAGGAAGAGTCTCAGGATCAGTGACATCAGGCAAACATTCTTGAACAGGAGAAATTCTGAATGTAGAACAAACACCAGAAAAACCAATTTCCAGCCTTAGAAGGCTTGCTCTGATCCCTTAGCAGAGCTACCCAGTGCTACACTGACACAGTGATATTTGGACTTCACCTAAACTCTGCACTGATGTTACTCCCTCTTGCAGCTTTGCATTCTGCACCTTTCTCCTGAGAGGCAGAATCTGCTCAACAGCGTGATATAAATTCATCCCTACAATTATATTTCTAGCAAGATATTTTAATTAGCAATTAGTTAATTGAAAATCTGACACATGAGAATGTAGCATACTCACGTGGCTACACCCAAACTTTCTCCATCAGACGTCTCCATTGTTCCTGCCTAGCCAGCGTGGAAGAGACAATCTGTATCTTTCTGCAGTTAGTGGTTATTTCTTCTTTTTGATCAAAGTGCTAAAGAATAACACGACTTCGTGTTAGTACAAATTCAATTGCTAAACTGCCATACATTTCCTAAAAGGCAAATCAGGAGATAAATTTTAATTCTTAAACACAGGAATTCTACTATCACCTTCTTCCAAAATTATTACTACAGCTTTTCTGTAATAACCCAAACCATCTAGAAACTTTCTCTGCCTATTCAGAAAACAGGCTCAAAATTCAACCAGTCCCTATAAAGGGGTTTTGGGTGACGTTTACATATTTTCTCCTGAAACATTCATGCCTATTATAAAGCCAGATAAGATAAAGGCGCCACGCTGCTCCAGTGTGTCCCAGGCCAGGATTTGGACAGCGATCCCAGGGGCCGTGGCCCGTGGCTGCCAGCAGGTGCCGGGACAGGGCACACAGACCCGGGGCCGCTGCTCTTGAGCCTCCGCCGGCCCCCGGGGCAGTCCCGGGGCATCACCGCGGGCACGGCGGGACCGGAGCGCGTCCCTCGCCTCCCCATCCTCAGCCCCGGCGAGGGGGGCACAGCTCTCCAGCACTGTCCCTCCCCAGACACCCAGCCCGCCTCACTCCCTCCCCCTCCTCAGGGGAGCGGGCCAGCCCCCTCGCTCTCTCCCCAGAGCGTCCCTGCCGTGCCCTGCCCCCGTTCCCCCGTGTCCCGGCGCCGTTCCCGTGACCGCGGCCCCGCGACCCCCCGCCCGCACCCACCGCCCTCAGGCCGGCGCGGAGCCCCCTCCCACCTCGGGCCGTCTCCTGGGGAACGCGCTCTTCCGCCCCGCCCGCAGCCAATCACAGCGCGGCTCCGGCCCGCTGGGCCCGCCCCCGGTGCGCCCGCCCAATCAGAGCGCGGCGGGGGCCGCGCGGGAAGGCGGTGCCGCCGCCATGGCGGGCTGAGGAGCGCGTCCTGCGCCGGGCCTGAGGGAGGGACTGGGAGACAGTGTTGTTTGTTTGGTAAGGGTGGTGGTAAAGCAGGTTTCGCAGCAGAGCTCCGAGGGCTGGGGACAGCCCCCATCTGCTGCAGCCCAGCGCGCCCCTCTGGCGCCTCCCGGCACGAGTGTCCCACCAGAGCGCATACACGCACCTCGGTCTCAGCCGAAAAGGAATTAAAGAACAACAAACAGCCTTCAGGATGTTTTTATTGTTGAATGGACAACTTTGCTACAATTCAGTTCCCTCTGCGAGGGCCTGTGGAGTCACCATCTCCCGTCCCTGTCCCCAAAGGCAGGGGGTGCAGGGAGCGAGGGTGACAGCGCACTGGTTACGGAGCATCCAGCTTGACAGAAATGCCCCCGGCCTGGATGGAAAGCCAGGCAAAGTGTACAGTCTTTCCCTTTGTGAAATGAACAGGACAGTTCTCTGCAACACAGCTCCCTCCTCCACCACCCTTGGCTTCCTCTGCCTAGCACCCTTTGCATGGAAGACGGTCTGGGGCAAAATTTTCCAAAGCATTCACATCTTTTCCGTAAAGAACGCAGGCACTTAGTCCCATGTCCACAAAGGCAGCGAGGCTCTAAGGTCACCTGCATTCCAAGGGGACAGCAGATGCCTAGAAGCCATTGTGGACTTGGGCCTGAAGACCTTAATCTCATACAGCAGTTGATACGAATTAGGAGTCCTAGGCACTTCTGAAAATTTTACCTCAGTTAATCCTGGCCAGGGAAACCAAAGCCCTGAAATTAATAGACTCCATTAAGGCAGACTTCAAAATGGTTCTGTCCCACCTCTTCCCTAAAGTATTACTTGTAACTTTGTACCTTAGGGATAAAAACTCGTCATGGCATTTAGAAGCACTTAAAACTTCATTTCAAGTGATTCTGAATTCCTAACACCCTTGTGGCAGTGATGGCAGTCACATTTGCTCACTGAACACGGAGCTGGAAGGGACTTGGCCCTGACTGAAAACATGGAAACACCAAAACTTTGTAAAGTACAGTCAGCGAGGAAATGAGATCCCTGTGGCACAGATTTGCCAGTCTGACTTTAATCAAACAGGCATCCAAGGTGGAAGAGAATCCACATTTTAGCAAAAACATTAACCAGCACTCTGCTGCTGGATTCAGTCTACGTTTGGACAAAAGTCAACATGAAAATGATGGACAGAACTTTGCTAATTCACACATCTCTGGATGAAGTTCAGCACCCTTGAGTTAGCAAAGGCAGAAGGTGAAAAGAGTTGCTAGAGAGCTGGGTTCTGGGACCTGTGTGCAGAGCTCTCAGCTCCTACTGAGGTCTGTGGAGAGCCAGAGCACTCAGCAGGAAGAAGCAGCCTCAGCTCTGCTTTGTTAGTACTTCATAGTACAATAAAGATAATAAATGACTTTAAAAATAAGCTACATAACACCATGAGAATTCACTACAACAGCCTCTGCTGCTGAATCACTGCCAAGAAGTGGGATGGTTTTGGTGTAAGTTGTGTGTGAATTAGTAAAGTTCTACTTCACAGACATTTTTAAAAAAACAACCTGTACAAGACTTGGAAGAGACCGAGTCACAACCTCAGTTGGTGCAAAATAAGCAGAACCCCACGAATTTTTGTGCTACTTCACTGACACCAGCTGTGAACCCTGATTCCTTGTAGAAACCTAGTAAAAGTCAAGAGCTGCCTACTGAAGTGCATCCTTAACATACAAACATCACAAATGTGTAATTAAAGTGGAGCAGAGATTCCCACTGTATGATCCCTACCAAAAATAGGAAGTGTGGCCCCAAACCTGCTCAGAGCAGGGCTGACACATGGCAAGCAAGGTGCATTTTTAAGGAGTTAAGAATAAGACTGAAATTGCTATCCAAATAACCTTTGTTTAAATAAACTGGTCCAGAATTCTCCTCTAATATTTTAAGATACTGGAAAAATTGAGCTAGCTTTCAAAAACAACACTGATTAAAAAAGATGTTCGATGATACCTTAAAAAATACCCAGAATATCAAATTAATTCCAGTCCAGCATTGTAATTAGTTAAGAATACCTCCTGAAAATTATAACCTCACAAAAAAATGTGGGTACTGAAGTTAAAAGCATCAGAAACATTATGTACTTGAAAATACCACTGATCTTTTAACGTTTAAAAACAAATCTGAACATTCTTTGGAATCGCCAAGTTATTAAAACCTGTGAGTTTCTCTATAGTCTCCACACTGTCTTTTCAAATCAGTCTGTGTACAGATCCAGTCTTTGAGCAGTTTAATATCGGAAAATACAGAGTCTCTGACCAGCAGGAGGCTACATTAAACAGGAAAACATTGGCATTCTCTTTTTAGTACTGACTTCTGCCAAAAATAGAGACTTTCGAGCACAAGACAGCACGGCCCTGTTTTTGGAAATAGTTATTTTCTCTTCTTTTCCAAAATGCATTGTATGTGTACTTCCAGTGCAAATTTTTTCAGCACTTGCGACAGGCGAGAAGGAAAAGGGGAAGAAGAGAACTCCCTCTGCTCTTGCTTGGAGGAACCAATAGCCATAGCTCCTGACTGCTGAAACCAGCTCCCATCACTGGCAGCTGGAAAGAGCTTATTAAAGATTTCGGTTTTAAGATAAACAGATTACAAGTTAGCATGAAATCTGGCCGTGGCTATGGTTCTATGTGCATAAAGATTGGTTAGAGATGCTTTCCCCTCTCAGTATTGGTTGGAGTTCATTAAAAAACAAGTCTGTGGTATTTCTCCACGTGTGTCATGAAATGTGAGAGATCTGTCTGACTCGGGTTTGTATTTCCTGTCGACACAAAGGGCAGGTCTCCAATTGCAAGGCACACTCCATGCACAGGTCACTGAAGGAGAAGAAAAACCAGTTAAAGCCTGCTTTTATGTACGAAAAACTAATCAACAACAACAAAATAATACAAGCACTAAGCAGTTTAGTCAGCCTGCCACGGGCACAGTCAAGTCCCTCAGTGTGGAGATTAGGCACTGCAAGTCAGGTGTTGTGGATCCATTTACAGGCTTTGAGAGGAGCTCCTGCTGCTCAGCATCTCCCAGACCTGCAGCTGGTCAGGATCTCACTTCCCTGTGCTCATTAATCCCAGCACTCACTGTCTGGATAGCAGCAGCCACAGTGTCCTGCAGCAACTTCTCCACTTCTTGTTGGAACACACCAGGCACATCCTTTTAACTTTTCAGCATTTAGACACGTGGCAAGACTTCTTCCATAAGTGCTCTAAAACTCTAAGGAATTTGACTTAACTGATTCACTTCCTAGTAGGCTGCTCAAAGGCAGGGAAGTGCTGTTATGCTGTAACACACTGCTGTCTCATTTTTAGCTTTTAGAGGAATTTATGACTTGAGACAATCCATTTGTTGAACATTTAATGAATATATATTATGAATTTTCTGCTCTCCTCTGGTGATATGGATTTCACAGCACCAGTATCAAGTACTAATCAGTAAAGCCTTTGATATCAGGGAAATAAGACTCAGCAGCCCAAGTCAGCACACAGATATAGCCTCTGTACTTCCCCAAATACACACACCATTAGGGGTTCAATCTGCTCAGGTCTAAGATGGGAATACTGTGTTTAACATCTACACACCTCATCCTTAAAAGGAAGGAAGGTTAATTAAGATGAGCAGGGACTGCATATGGCCTCATCTAAGCTGTACATCACACACACACATTCCTATTTCTTTGGATTTGGGCTTTAAGGTTTTACCTGTGTCCACACGGCCTGAGTTCTGTGTCTGCTACCTCATCACAGCAAAGTGTGCAGCAGTTCTCTCTGATACTCACTTGCTTCAGCAAAGCCAGGCGCCTGTGTCTGAAGGGAGAGACAGACAGACCCCCCCAAACATCAGTTTGAGTCAAAA
Organism: Sialia sialis; assembly: GCA_009812075.1. Classification (NCBI taxonomy): domain Eukaryota; kingdom Metazoa; phylum Chordata; class Aves; order Passeriformes; family Turdidae; genus Sialia; species Sialia sialis. The sequence goes on along the minus strand of VRYO01001153.1, from coordinate 231,358 downwards.
CAATAGATTCAAAACTATGCTGAGAATTGCATCACGGCCAACATAACACTTGTAGCAGTGCTACACTGCACTGCTGATAAACATTGATCACAACTATCCACAAAAAAAGGCTTAACACACCCAGAGACCTGCAAAACAGTCTGATTCCCTACTCTGGTCTGTCAAAAAGGAACAAAGAAGGGATTAAATAACAATTCTCCTAGTTCCAACAGCTGAACACTTAAAGAAATTGTTCTTTTGTACCTGGATACTTTTAGGAGTTAAGAAAAGAAGGCCCAAACAATAAACCTCACAAACCCATGTATCAACAATATACAGAAACCTCATACTGCTCTAACATAGTTTAAAAGAATAAAAGCTGCAAATTATATCAATATCCCAGTATGGCTACAACCACAGGGGAGAGAAAAATAGGTAAAAATCCCTCATTTGCTAAAATGAGACATTTCCCACCTGGAACACACACACAACATCCATCACAACTATTCAATGGCAGGATGATGTGTCCTCCCAGCACCAGATGCACTAAATTCAGCACAACTCTGCATGAGTTAATGCTAAATCCTGTGATGGATAATTAGAGTCCACTCATATTTGCCTTTGCCTTATTTCCTGTCACTTTTAAGATGACCAAAGCTATCTTTTAATTTAGCATTGGCTTATCATTTCCAAGCAGTTCAGGCTGTAAGGCAGGGATGTTCTTTGTGTAAACAACCGTGTCCAACCTTGAATGGAGCCTTTCAGTGCTACTGCATAAAGAGAGTCTGTAACACAGGAGGCCAAGTTTCACCAGTCAGGCATCAACAGGAAACCAGTTTCCCCCAGTTTGTCTCTCATCTTTTGCGACAATCACGTAACAGCTCTCACAGCTATTGCCTGAATGTTGCAAGAGCAGTGCCAGAACATCAATCCCACCTGAGCATCAGCCACAAACTACAAACCTCTCATCCCACGTGGGACACTACCAAGACAGAATACTTAACTTGAAAAGGGAGGGTGACAGATTTGTAAGTAACTGATATTAAAGACTATATCAGACTCACTTAAAGCACCTGCAGTCACAATAATTGACTCTAACTGTAGGCAAGCACAAGATGATTTTGCAAGTTGCATTTGATTTTCTCTGCATAAATACAATATCCCAAGCCTCAAACTTTACCAGTGTCTCCAGCCCAGAAATAAGGCTTTTTTTCTTTTCCTTTTAAACACCAAGATACTTAAGTGCCTCAAATACACTTGATCAAAGCCAGATAATTCAAAACCAGTCTCTGAATTTTATTACAGCCAGGGGTACCCCCTGCAACAACTTCATCCCCACTTAATTTGTTGCAATTTAAGATTATTTCAGTCACATATATCAGCACCTGTCTGAGGGCCATCTTCAGAAAAAGCTGGAAATCCAAGTCAGGCCACACAGATTACACTGTACACTGTTACAGCTTGTGTTCCAGTAAATGATTTTAAGTTACAAGTTAATCAGATGTGCTATTTTTCATTCCTGCCAGAAGTTTGGTAGAAAGTAAAGACGAAGAATGTGTCCAGACCTGTTTCCATATGGGTTGAATTATATTTAGGTGGGAAAACACTAACTTTGAATAACCTTTGTCAGTACTATAATTCAAAAATGGGGAAATTTTCATTACGATCAGAAAAGGACAATTTCAAGACTTATAATCATTCAGCACCTCCATGCTGCCAACACTGCAAATTAGGTCAATTTTAAATATGACATCTTTTAATTAACACTATACCTCCTCAATCAACCTAATAATCCTTAGATGGCAGAAGGTACTTCTATTAAAACAGCTTACTGTGTGGTATTAGTTCATTTTAATTTATCTTAATACTACAAAATATATTTTAATTTACTGGATTTTGGTTGCATATCACCTGCCCTACTGATGCAGTTGCAGTGGAGCCTATTGTCTCATCCTTTTAGAAAATGAACTTATGGAAGTATGACTCCATAAGAAATTAATTTTTCTGAGTACAAGGCAAGACTTTGCAACTCAGACATGAAATATTTTAATTGTCTGCATGCAAACACACAGGGTAGGAGGATTACCTGGGCAAAATGATTTTCTCTTCTGCTGTCAGAAAGGCATGGTCGTTGAAGGTACTAAACTTCATTGGTGGTGGGTACTTGAAGGGTTTTGCTCCAAAGTTGAACTCACATTGTTGATAGGACATGAAACTTGCTGCAGCAAAAAACCCTGATCTGCAACATGAACAGGCATTTTAGAATGACTTCAATAATAGTAGAGCATGTTCCTATTACCATCTGAAAATATAGCCTGAGACAAAGACAAGTTTAATACCAGTGTTTTGCAGCTAACATCAAGCTGCAGCTGCACATACTTGCCTTGTTTGGTTCTCAACTCTCAAATTTACTATCAGGATTTGTTTGAATTTCTTATAGAGTCAGCCAATAAAGGCTGCCTATTGTACAACTAGGATCAGTCACACTTCAAAACACAACCATCACCTCTCAAATCCACTGAAAGGGCCGGAGTTCAGTAATACCCCAAGTTGTAAAGAGTACTCAAATTTATCAATTCAATACTCAAAGAACAGAGTACTAAAATGAATAAAGCTGAATAAAGATACTCAGCAATTCTTTAAACTGAACTACTCCTTGCCTGCATCTTGAACTTTATTTTGAGGAGAAAACATGGATGAAATTATTAGCCTGGTAGGAATAACTGTAATTACATTTAATTAAGCTGCATAGGAAGCTGCTTTCTCAAGTACTACACCAGCTTATCTTTTCTGAAGTAAAAGGCTGAACTCCCCTATGAGAGTTAGAGGAGTTCACCATGTGTTAATTTTAACAACAGCTGGCAAAATAAGCCCAACACCTGCCTGCAATGTTGAATACTCAGTGTTCTGCTCCAGGAGCTGGCCCCAGTGAATGGCAGTCAGTTAACAAGCCCTCTCCAACACTTACAACACAGGCTTTATTTTTCAGAAGAATTCCTCAGGCACCAGAAAATTGTTCATCCTTGCTTCAGCCTCATTCTATTTTAATGCTATGCTAATTTGACAGTATAAAAGACTGAGCTGAACATACCTTTGGAAAGTCCAAAGTATTTATTTTGGATCCTGAAATCCACCTGTAAAATTATATCCTTCTTACTGATTTCTAAGCAACTTTCGACGTGGAAACTTGCTTAATGATGGCTTCAGGTAAGTAAATATGAATTTACATCTCAAATTGAAAACTCTTCATATAATTAAAGCAATTATCCACAGAGGTCATGTCCTTCCAAATGAGCAGATACTTACACAGCAGATGAAAATACTTGCTTCTCAGCAGGAAGCTGGTTTCCATTTAAATAGAAGATCATTTGCTTTTCTTGCAAGTCTAGTAGAAATCCTATTGTGTCTCCTTACATGCAAAACAAAAATAATTTAAAGATTTCATTTCTGTTAAATGCCAACAGCTGAAACAGTTATTGTTTCAAGTATCACATGTCACTGTGAGTTGTCTTACTCAAAAGGAACTGTTTGCAAAAGCACAAAAGAAGAAACATTGATACAGACAGTAACTAAAAATAAAAACAAAAAACCAACCCAAACCAAAAAACCCAGGAGAAAATAGTAAAAAAAAATTAAGTATTTTAGTCTGTCAGAGCATTAATACTACATAGTTGAAGTATTGCAGAGTATTTGCCAAAGCCAGAAGAAAGCTGCACTCTGTCACTCCTTGGCTATTTTACACCTGTTGAAAATAGACTTAAGCAAGTGGGTGTTCTGAGGAAAAATTTCCAATATGCTTGTGCTATTTATTTTTAAGAGGTGTTTTAATTCAGCCATCCTTGGGGGGAAATTTTAATAGAAGAGAAGGCGGCACAGTTCACACAAGCATGGCATGCACAGAATCCTACCAAGATTTCAAAGCTGAGATCAAGAACAGAACTTGGCTGTCCAAGTAGTTATCCAAGAATTTAAAGTAAGCAAGACAGTGCAACTCCTCCTTAAAAAAGAAAAAAAAAAAAGTCTAATTCAGAGATCAAGGTTTTTCCCCCTTCTCTAAAACAACTCTTTTAATCTAGAAAGGAAGATTTCAACCCTGGTGTGTATGACTACAAACAAGTGGAAAAAAGTCTAATGATTAAATGTCCAATGTTAATTGGTGCTATGATTTTCACTCTGCATTTGAAAAGAAAGTGTTTAACCAATAAGAATCTCTTTACACAGACTGGAGAATGAGACTGTAGTGCCCACTGTGCTCATTTCAATCACTGTTAGAGACTCAGTAATTATTAAACCCTTATGATAATCAGCATCAGGCAGTAACTGCTTTGCTCACACCTATGAGTAGCACCTGCAAGGGGAAAAAATCCCGTGCAGAAATGCAGTGAGGATAAAGAGCAGAGGACAGACTGAATACCTTCTTTCCAACAGGGGTGGGAATGTGGTTTACTTCTGGCATTGTACCAGATCAGCTGCCGGCAGCCATCATACGCACAGGAGTACTCATCGTCCCCGATGCCGTAACCTTCCTGCAGGGAGAAAACATTTCACTGCAGCCCTGCCTCACACACAGGAGCTATAAACTCTATTTTCATTCACCTAAACCACTCTCCCAGGAGCAGGAAGGGTTTCTTTCTCTCTCCCCCAGGAAGAGCAATCTTTTTCTTCTAACTAGTTTTAGTTTCATTTTCACAGCAAAAGGGAATTTGTTGGGGTGAGGAGGAAGGGAGAAGGAGATAGTTTCCAAAGTGTCTTCCATTCTCTGTGACCTCAAATCACTCCTGTCTGTTCAAGTACAGTAATTGCACAACTATAAGGCACACCGGATTGTAAGGTGCACTTCTGGGTTGTCAGTAAATTTCTGAACTTTGTCCATATATAAGGTGCACGAGACTATAAGGTGCACTTTTTTTTGGCAGCGAGGATCCGCGCACAACAAAGTAACAAATTAGTAACAGAATCTCAGGGTTTACTGGCAGGTGCTCAATTTGCAAACATTTTTCACGGATCGGCGCAGACTTTAAACGCAGCCCCAGGTGCCCTCCCCGTGCCGTGGGCCCCGGCGCTCCCACCTGCCCGGCTCCGGCTGGCGCGGCTCTCATTTCTGGGTTGGCACATTTCCAAACTTTGTCCATATATAAGGCACACCGGATTATAAGGCGCACTTCCGGGTTTAAATCAAAATTTTAGGCTTTACGGTGCGCCTTATAGTCATGAAATTACTGTACTTAAAAATCAGAAGGCTAGTACCCAAATAGCTTGAATTTTTGCATCTTAAAAAGTCACCACAGAGTAACAACCACTCTTATCTTGAAGTCCCAGTACTGAACTTGTGATGCCTTCCCCACAAGATATCCATGTGCCACCACAACCCACAGCACACAAAGGAAAAAAGAGAAGCCCCTTCACCTAATTTGTTGCGTATCATGTCCCTTTCACTGCCAGCCTCCCTCAAATTGTGAAAACATTACCAAGTCATAGTCCTAAGGTGCAAGGCAAACACGAAACAGAGTTTCAGAGTGGGAGAAAAGTCTGTCACGTAGCAGAGCCCAACCATGAAACCCAAAAGCATTATGGAAGGTAAGTAACTTCCTCGTGCTCAGCATGGCTTGTTTGGAGTGCAAATACCAGACAGCATCTGATTACACAAGCCTGCCATGTCCCAAATTAAAGCTAAGCCCAGCTAATGGGTGTTTAATGTCATATTTAGGACTAGTCTTTTTGTGACAGATGCTGTAAATAAAGAGCACATGGCTTCTGAGGCCTGCGGTTGTGACATACCAGGGCATAATATCCTTGTATTTCAGGCACACACCTGATGAACTTAAATAACAGCAGCATTTGGCCACCAGCAAAACAGCTGCAGCAACAGAAAAATCTTTCTACTCAGAGATGTGACATCTCCCATTTTCATACCTTGTACAGGACACAAAAAATGCACATACACCAAGCTCCTTAACAGTAAGTGGGGGGAAAAAAAAATAATCTTTTAAGCCTCTTAGCAGTCTAAAGGCAGACACATGGCCTTTTATTTCAAACTGTTTCTGTTACACTAGTGTCTACAAGGACTGTGCTTAGCAGAGGTCTGGATGATATTTTCGTTTGGTTGGTGTTTTTTGATTTTATGTATGGTTTATATACATGTTTTTAAAATTTGAATCGCTTCAATTCCATGCTAAAAATGTGGGACTGGACTTTGGATTTGACAGAGATATGTGCATGTTATACATCAGTAGAAGGCAATGCTATTTCCATGAATAATTAGAACAAATAGAGCAAGATCTCAGAAATCACAAGAGTACTCAAGTTAAATGGTGAAACTCTCTTGCATTCCCATAGGGTTTCTTGCCACTGGTGTTGGTTTAATCTCCTTAATGTATTTATCTCATACCCCCACAATCAATATTTACTCACTCGTGTTTTTGGCCTATCTTTATATTAGCTGCTGTATTTAACTCAGCTGTAGAATAATTCTTTTCTGTAATTATCAAAAATGAGCAGTTTTAACTGCTTACCTTTACAGTAAATACATAATTCCTCTTCTAAAATAAATTCCAAGGAGGAACAGAAAGCCATGCAATTACAACAGTAAAGAAGGGCTACAGGTGAATTTCTCACTCAAGCTTAGCTAGTAGAAGTGTCAACTTAAAATCCCAGCACTGTTTCCATTCTCAGCATTAGGCTAGGCCTGATTTCTAACTTGCACTTCAGTGAATTTTAACGTTCATTTGTCAGGGTGATAATATGGAAAATTAACTCTAAGCTGAGGTAGAAAAGTTTTATGGGTAATAATCATTACTCATACTTATTATGGAAATACTGAAATAAGTCATACCACAGAATTATAAGCATATAAAGTTTCTAACCAGGCAGAGTTACCATGATTTAAGAAAAGACCTAGTGACATTTCCATTATGACTGACTATGTTTGGACTTCATGTACACATGGCACATTTTGCTTTATTGCTAGCAAGTACATAATCTTAAAAGTAAATAGTAGGAAGAATACTTAAAACTAAGAATAAGATACAAAATTATCTGGATAAGACAGTAAAACAAGCTGTACTAAGACAGCAGACTTGTTCTGTACTCTCAGGAAAAGGCAAGAAGGTAGAGGGTTTAATCTTTTTGTACCCCTTACTTTTAATTTAAAAGAAGCTTTCACATTCCAAGACTGTCCCATATTGCTGCTACCAGCCTGTCCAGTGATACCATGTTATCCCAGAGTGAATTTGAGTTATTTCCCTTGTGAAAGTTAATTTAATAGGAAAATATGTTAAAGAGGATGATGAAATGGCTGCTTGGTGACCTGTGTATAAGGACAGTGTATAGGAAATTGCTGTTGCTAGTGACTTAATTTGCTTCAAAAACAGACAGTAACTATTGTTATCTAAAGATCTTCCAAGAGATTATGCTACAAGAAATAAGAAATAAGTTCCTTATAGCTTTCAGACACCAGCCAACAGATAACAAGCTGTCTATGCTACAGCTCTGCATGACTTAGGTGGACAGTGTCAGTCTGTAGCAGTAACAATACTGACTTCTCTGTTCAGCAAAAACAGCTCTTCATGGACACAGAAAAACTGAAGGAAACAAGCAAGTGCTCAGTTATGACAACAGAATAACCAGAGCTATTTTCACAGATGTCCTAAAAAGGAAAATACTGTTGTTACATTACCAGCTCCATGACACTGCAGGTACTCACATGGTTGAGAAATTTGCTGTCTTTGGTTGCCCATCCAATCTGCATCACTCCTGAAGTAATGACTGTAACTTCATAGTACCAGACTCCAGAATCGACACAGAACGTGCATCTGACGCTTTCAAAGGACGAGGCATCACATCGTGCCTACCAAACCCAAACACAAGTTCAGTGGCTACAAAATCAGCATTCAAGCAAACACCTTTCTTCCCTGGATCAAGTTTCTTGCATACAAGAATATACCAACATAATTTTAGAGGTGTTTCAGACAAAGTGACCTCTCTTCATAGCAGTAGTTGTCACAAACTAGTGAGTAGGCAAGACTGAAAATTGTTCAGTGGTTAAACCACAGGCAAAAAAAAAAAAAAGAAAATTGACAGAAACAATTTAAAGACTTAAAGACTAAGACAACCAAGCAACCAAGACAGGAAAACCTAAATAATTGGTTGCTAACTGATTCCTGGTAGGAAGGACAAGGAGGCATTCAATGTTAATTCAAAAAATTTGTCTCTATATAGTCAAAAAAGTTTTTAGAAGGAGTTAGAGAAGAAGGAAAAGATCCCACATGGCTGAGACAAAAATCTGACTGCTGTGAGCTTTTCAAGATGACACAGGAAAAATAATAAAGTGCTATTTTGACTAAAACTGTTCACAAAGTAAGTGAAAAGCCATCTGACTCTTAAGAATCCTCCTCACTTCCCTAAGTTTTGGGGCAAAGGCTTTACTTTAATGTGAACATTTCTACAACTGACATCAGTGTAGTGATGTTACACTGATGACAAAGCAAGTTTTCTGTACAAAGCTGGCAGAAAACATGGATTCATTCTACAAAATCACAGGAGCAAGTGCAAAGCAAAAACCTGCCTTTTTCTGCAGCCTCTTTTTCAGGATGAAAACAAAGCAATTTCCTACCTCCAATCCATTTGGTGAGATCTTCAGGTATTCACTGACATCATTACTGTTCAGCATAGCCCTAATGTTGGTCAAGTCAACCTTCTCATATGTAAACTGCCTGCCTTCTTTTAAAACTGAAAAAAAAAAATAAAAATCCCAACCAGTGTTAGTTACTGCTGCTGCAAAACTTGATTTTAAACATTTCAAGCACTGATAATCTCGCTAGAAATCCAGGTGGTTTTTGGCACTACTGAATGAAACACCGAGATTTTGCCTGCATAAAAACAGCTTCCAATAGAGCGTGTGTGAAATACTCTCCAAACATGAAAGCATGACCTGTGCCTCTCACTAGAGCTCCCATAATCTAATTAGTACTTGCAGGAAACCCACAGGCACATGGAAGGCATCCAAGTTCACACCAAGATGCCACTGTTTCAGGATTTACCATTGTATTTGTATATTCAGTGGGGAGGGTTTTTCTGATTCACTACAGTGGAAACAGATTTGGGGATAGGAAGAAGGGGAAAACCAGGATTTAAAGGTTTCTACCATCTCATTTTTAGATGATGAACTGGAAACTGAGTCAAAGCAGCTCTCTCCCTGCTTGCCCTTTCTACATGGAAGGATCAAAAGCATGCCTCTAGCCAGGTACCAAATTGTTGACATATACCCATTAATTTACAAGTCCAAGATCTTATCTTAGGACCCTTCACATAACTCAAAGTTGCTACAACACTTACACAGACATTTACTAAACACAGCTGACACTGGCTTTCCATAAGCTGACTAAAGCCCTTAAAGCCCAACAGACCTTTTACCCAAATTTATCTAAAAGGCATTAGAAAATACAAAGTCATTAGAGCTGCTGCACCCTTGAAATCACAACTAACCAAGCAAATCCAGTGATTTTTAGTAATCCAAAAGATCAACCTAGAGAAGTGCTTAGCCAAATACTTTTTACTTTTGATCACAAAAATCCTAAAGTATATTGAATTTAAAAAGTCTTCAGTAATTCTTTGAGCCAGTGTGCCATGACCACAGGCGTGGCCATCAGCAGGACATGTCAGCAATCCAGATGTTCCACAGAGACAGAGCTGCACTGCTGAGCCACTCAGCAAATTTGCTGAAGTGTGGGTTACAGGAAATTGGTGTGAAGTATTTTCACTGCAGCTCCAACTTGCAGAGTACAAACCACTTCCTTTCAAAAACATTTTCCTTGCCAAAATTTTCCTTCCACACAATTACACTGGATATATTTGTTGGTGTGGTTTTTTTGGTTTTGCTTTGTTTTTCAAGGAGATATTAGAAATGCAGCCAGGTACTCTGAGTGCTCATAAAAAATGAACACAAAGCCATCCTCCATCTCTTTGGAGGAGTGATTGCTATTAAATTAATCCATCCCTTTGTTATACCTACACAGATTGTCTAAACTCCACTGGGCACAGAATCCAACCTGGCGTTTTAAGTAGTCTGGATTATCTGTCCATTTTTCCAGCAGGATCAGTTGGTCGCTAATGCACGATTCAGAAACTGTCATTTTATTTTCACCTGCAGTTTAAGAGGAAAAAGAGTAATTGCTATCAGCTAGGGATAAGATTAGTTAAAAATAACATCCTAGAAATGCAGTAGAACACTCTACACACATCTAAACCTCAGTATTGCAACCAGCAGGACATTGTTTCCCCAAGCAGATGTGGAATTATTTTCATTCAATTTACCACTTCTGAGCATGGAGCTGCATCATCAAGAGACCAATCACAGCTGTTCTCCATCTCTCCAATACTGATTGATTTATTTTCAAGTTACAAAGGTCTCTTGTCATAAGTCATTATGTAGTAATTTCTAAGATAAGAAGGACTGAGTTTGAGCAAATCTCTTAAGGGCTTGTGGGTAAGGATGTCATTAAAGCAAAAAATATTTTTTCCTGCCTATAAAACTCTCAATCCTAACTATTGTCCAGCTCCAGATTTATGTCAGTGATAAAGACCTTGTGTCACAAATCCTTCTACAGCAATTTCTAACAGGGAAAATAAGTTCCAGCAAGTATCTCAGGGGTTTTGAGGGACAGAGGGATGTCACTACAGCAATAAATACCAATGCAGACTCAGGCTCACAAGTGATCAGGCAAAGCAAGTGACAATAATGCAGCAGAAGCCATGGTGTTAAGAGCCATACTCAGGCCAATACTCACTTGTTTGTGCAAACTTCTCCAGTGCTATTAGTGCAAAAAGCATCACTGTTGGGTGGGACTGGAAGTTCTAAACATGGACAGAAAGAAAAAGTTAATTAATTAATACCCAGCACAGACAGACAAGAAGAATTGCAAGACTGTCACAGAAGGTTTTAAGTTCAAAGGAGCCTCCAAAGTTCCTGAATTCCACCCTCCTGTGGAGAGCTGGTTCAAATAGATCAGATATAGCTGATTTATTTGATTTCTGATCTATCAGAAATACCCAGAGCCTTGTTCCATTAACTTCTAAGTATCTCCAAAGAGATCCCACAGGCTCTGGAATCTCAGCTTTCTGTAACATACACTGCCAATAATTAGCAGACATGACTCCAACTTTTCACAAGAATATAAAAATTGCATTCTAATTGCTATGTATGGATATATAGAAAAGGATCAAGACACTTACCAAGCTCTGAAGTAAATATTCCAATATGCCTGGGCTGAGTAAGCCTATGCTTGCAGGACCTGCAAGAACATCAGAAATTAAATCCTTCCTTACCCATCACCACAGATGTTTTAAACACAAGGTAACAAATTACAGAACAGCAAACAACTTCACAGTAAAGCAAAACTATAATATAAAACAATTATCATTGTTCCCAGTAAAATACTTGGTGCACATTTAGTAATTACAGAGTTCCTGGCACATTACAGTCCCGTTCAGTTCACTGCTCTAAGTTGGTACAGAGTTCTAGCCACACTTCTGAGATTTTAGAGTAAGACTCCAGCATCCTCCCCATAACATTTTCATGCCCTTTACTTTTGAAAAGAGTCTCCCCTTTACTTCCAGAGTCAATGTGTAAAGACCAGCTCCATCTATCAGTAGGCCAAAACAAGCAAAACTGAGCATCTTGATATGGCCAACTCGACAGTTAATTATACAGCTTGCAGCAGCACCAGAGCAAGCAGCCAACTTAAAATGGAAAAGCCCTGAAATAGTGTCCACTTAATCAAGGGAAAGACATGAGGGAATCAAACTCTGGCATCTACAAGCTCTTAAATTGCAGTGGGTGCCAACACTTAATTAACAAATTTGTTGCCTGACCTGACACAATGATATTTGTGTCCACTAAGATGAAAGTAGATATACTAAGTCAAAATGAGATACTGTAATACAGTAGAAGTATTACAGTACAAAAACACTTCCAGACCTTGTTCTTTACTTGTTTTTTTTTAATAGAAATACAGTAATTGAGTTTTAATAACCATTAGGTAACACCAGACATCTTTCCCCTATTTCCTGTCCACTTTCAGAAAAGGAGCAATAAAACTAAATACAAAAGAGGTCATCAGCAGGAAGGAAACAAAATCAGGTTCCAACAGTGTACTAGGTAGGAATGACAGGGAATAAAAATTCTATCTGGAAAGTCACTTTAAAATAGAATCTCAGCAATTTTCTTTTAAGCAATACAGAAGAGAATCTTTTCAGCTATCTACAATAGAATAAGACATGTCTACTGCAAAAAGCGTTTTTTATTTCTACATAGCCTTCAAGACCACTAACTTGATATTCCTGCCTACACTCTAGAGTAGAATGTCCTCAGTAATTCACAGCCAGAGTGGGTCTACAGAAGAGATTGATTCCCAGTGCTAAGGCAATATAACAAAGAGTAATCCCCCATCACTAACCACACATCAGAAGGATTTGTGAATGGCTCACTCAGACATTGGAATCAACCAGATTCTGCCACACCTGGCACCCCATGATGCAGAACACTGTTCAGTTCTAAGAAAACACCTCTGACCTAGTGTGCATCACTACAGCAGAAGGAGCTGCAGAGAGCCAAAGCCAGCAGTGAGCAGAACCCCAGGGCTTTACCTGCTAATTTCTCTGCCAAGCAGCCGAGCACTGCAGTCGTGTTCCGGTGCTTGGCAGGGTGACAGGCGTCCTGGCAAGCAGCAGCTCCACTTAAGTTTAATATTTCAGTTAACTTCTGTAATGCATCCTGCAACAGAAAAGCCAGAAATCTCTTTAATGTTACTGACAGATACAGCTCCCCTCTAATTCAGTATCATAAGAACAGATTGTTCTTAAACATTACTGAAAGTGGCATCATATTACAGATAGCACGGTGTGGTTAACTTTTAAGATAAGATAATGAAGGACAGATGAGAAGAAAAGTTCAACAGACCCAGGGGTTGCAACTTTAAAATTCCCACCAGATTGTTGGTCCTTGTGATCAACAGCTCAGGACACCTCTGGACATACCTAAGTGAGCTTCCCATAGCAACAGGAACCAATTAGCAATGTGGCACCACTGCCACCTGATCTATTTCCAGTGTCCTAAAACTCACACCCTTTTCAAAAGAAAAGGGGCTGTTTCAGATTTTAGAATTCAGGATTAAAGAGACACATCCCCTCCCCAAAAAGCTCACATTCCCATCACAAATTTGTCAGCTTTACAGGATGTCAAACTTTTTTGAGTATTTTTGAGAGACTGAATGGTTTTCTGTAATCACACAAATTTAGGAAGTAACCAATGAGGGTAATAAATCTAAAATACCATGCTTGGACTTGCTTTGTTCAGGCAGTATGGTATGAATAAAATTCCAGATAGGTCTAGAGCATTTTCAGGGTAGCTAGGGGTTAATCTAGAGGCAGAACAAGTCATCCCACAGGGAGAACCCCACCCAAAAAGTTCCAAATCCTCCTCAATTTTTCCAGACTTCATGAAAGTTTCAGCTGATTTAGATTGAAACTGCATAATCTCAGGCAGGATCTAATTAAAATAGAAGAACTCCTCATATTGAAGTCATCAGCAGCCATTTGGAGGAAAAATGAGCGCTGCTCCAGTTGAATAGATGTGTTTTTGTGAACTGTGTTCTGAGCCACACTCGAATCAGTTGACTGTGCTAGAGTCTGAGGTCTGTGCAGAGATCACACTGAAAAGTAGTTATGTTCTTAAAAGGAAAGCCACAAAAACAGAACTGATGAACAGGACTGAGCTAAGCGGAAAGAACAGAAAAAAGAGAATGACTGAGCTACAGACTTGGGATGGAAAGGACTCACTAAAATTAGACTCTTGACATACTGATACTGCTTTTAGCCAGTAGAACTGACAGAGATCAAGTATTTTGAGTTAAATGAAGATTTTATAGAATAAACAGTTTACTGCACTGCCCTTTTAACTTTATGGACTTTATAGCCTGCAAAACCAGAAAATGAAATACAGCCTGCTGCTGTTCTCCAGCTGTCATGAAAGTGAGGCACTGACTCAAAACTTATCCTGTATAGAAAGAAAATGAACAGCAGCACACACTTTATGAGGCTGCATGTGGCCAGCAGACCCCACAGCTGCAGCTGCTTGTGCTGTAAAGGAGCTACACAGAAAAAAACACTGTGCCCCCCAGAAAAACAGGCACCTCATTCCTTGTCTTGATAAGGTCAACTATTTTATAGCAAGCTTCTTAAAAGTATCCAAATAAAGTCACATGGCTTTTGAAAAACAAATCATTTGATTGCCAAGGACATTGTAGAGCCAAATAAAAAATCCAAAATCATTCTCCCTATGGTGTATTCACAGTGGTCTCCATTTCCTGATTTCTTTTTTAAAGCAAATTTTCTAGTCATAGCTTTGTTTTCAAAATAATCCAGCAGTCTCTGTGACAAGTCATAGCACTTTTCTCTTATTGAAAAGTCTCAGATAACTTTAATCAATAGCCTAGAGGAAACAAACCCACTTCAAGTAGTTTGAGAGCCTGACCAATTCTCCAGCCACTGATGCAAACGGCTCTTTATATTCCTAACATCACCACTGAAGACTAAAATTGACAGCATCAGGAGCTTGAGAAATGAAAGCAGCAACGATGTGATCATCAATTTCTGAAGAAATGAGATAATGACAAACATTTGAAGACAGACAAGTTCTCTGCACAAACATTATGGTTAACATCCTAAAGCACCAGGCTTTCAGTTACACACCTGCACCAACACTGCATGAACACCTCAGGTCATCTTTCCACCTAAAACCGGACTAGTGGCCAGTAAAACAAAAGTATTCTCATTTGCCAAAACCATATATAGGTATTTCATAGTTGAAAAATGTCATTTGCTTAGCTTAACACACCCATTTGCATTGCATTCCACATGTGCAGGGCAGGAACAAATTCAAAAGTGACTTGTAAATGTGCAGCTCTGCAAATGAGAGAACAAAAGGGCAGAACTTGGGCAGCTTCTGCAGCACCTGCACGCCCTTCCCATCACAGTATCACACAGCAGGAGAGAGTGGCAAGAAAAGCAGCCAAAACCCAAGGGGTCTCTTGTTCCTTCCCCATGGACCAAATTATTTTTTGAGGAATGCTCCTAGCAGCATTTAGACAGCCAGTCACCCCACGTTACTTGAAGTTGAATGTTACACCCATTTTCAGAAGCACTATCAGTCTTGCATCACTGGTGAAAGCCACTCAAAGAGATCATGGGTGTGGCAAGTACAAATAACTGACATTCAGCCACAGATAAATGAATTTGCTCTCGACTCACTTTTGTTGGCAGCGGACATTCATCAAGTAGTAGCGTTATAACAGCTGGTCCCAGGGGATCTTCTAATGGAATAACTCTAATTAAAGACTGGACAACTTCCAACCAGCCTTCATCTGTCAACCACAAAACAGAAGGCACACTCAATTAACAGTGCAATTCAGAAATGTTCAAAATACATCCCAAAATGTAAGCTGAGAAATCCTCATAATTACCCAGTGAGCTTAGAGGTATCAGGAAAAACAGTTTGCTTTTTACACCTCTGCCTTAGTTTGCAGTAGTTTAGAAGTTTAATATAAGGAAAGAAAAAGTTTACATCAGCTTGGGTAATAGTGAACACCTCCACAGTGTGTTGAAGAGTCTTGCCCAGGCCAGAGCATCCTTTAGTTCCTACTGCTATTAGGAAGGAATACTCATGGTGGTATAGACAAGTACTTTTGTTCTAGTGTGATACTCAGTTCAGCATCCAGTATCAGCTCTTAAATGTTAAATGCTACATACACAGTGACACTGAAGCATTATTTCTTTTAACCAGAGTCAGAGCCCTCTTCCTGAGTTCCCTGAAGTAACATAAAGTTACTTATGAGAAACTCAGTGGGTTTTTCCCATGCCTGCTGATCTAAAGAATGTTTATTTTCCTAAGGAGCAGCTCTCACCATTGAATGAGTAGACAAGGGCTTTTATTTGCAAGCAAACATCCACTGAGAAGATGCTAAAACTACTGATAAAGTACACAGATTTGTATTTACAAGAAAAATGCTCCCCTAGAAGTGAAAATAAAGACAGTCTGTATGTGTATATAGGGTGAGTGAGGTTGAAGAAGCAATGCTCCCTACAACAACACAGCAGTAATACATTGGGGGTCATGTTAGCACATTCCCCTGAAAAACATTCTATGGAATTGCTGTAATATCTAACCAGATTGATTTATTATAACACAGAAATATATTTCCTAAGATCACTACCAACACTACTAAGTAGAGGGATAAAAATTCAACTAAACCAGAAGTTTTGTTCAAGTCTTAAGCTGGGAGAATTTCTCCTACTGTAACAAAGGTGAGACAGCCCTTGCACAAATGCAGCTTGTCTTGCAGGAGCACTTAGGGACAAATACAAGAGTAAAGCAGAGGTCTAAGGTCAGCAAAGCCCAAACCAGAAGGAACATGCTATGTGCTGACACTGGAGCACATGGGCTTAGCCCAAGTCTCTGTACATGCCCAGGATGCTCCTGCTCAGCTGCCAACAGCCATTCTTTGTGGCTTATGCTTTAATGCCACAACAGTGTGTTTGTGGCCATCCACTGGCTGCTTCTGGAGACTTCACATGGGAAGTTTAACTGAATTAAAAAAAACTCAGGCTAATGCATGAGCTCAGTGAAGCTCTGAAGGGCAGAGCTGTGTTCTGGTTCCCACATCCCCACACACGTGGCTGAGGTGCATTTTTCTTTGCAAAGAAAAGAGGGGCTTGGGGTTTCTTTCCGTTTCTTTTGCTTGTGAGTCACAACTGAAATGCCCAACACAATGCCTTGGTACCTGTTTCTGCCATTTCATGCAACGTGATCATTGAATAAGGAGGCTCCTGGTCACTGCAAGAGATATTACACAGGTCAAAATTTACGCACAATCATCAACGTAATACACTGAATAAAATGATTATACACAGACAGAAAACAAATCCAGTAACCATTCAACAAAAGGAAGTTACACAGGCTACAGATTGCTAATGTCATTTTCAGATCTGAAACACAGATGGGATTTGAGTCTCTCTGGCTCAACATCAACATCTCCATGTCTGCAACAACTGACAAGTGAAATTGTGATCCACATCTGCATGTCTAAAAGCTGAACCTAGGCTTGGTGCTGTTCATTAGCAGGTTCCTTGTAGTATATAATGAGGCACTGCATGTCAGAGGTCACAAAGTGAACCCAGAGGCATCGCTTCAACTGGACTTCTTTTCTCAGACGTTCTCTGCTAAATATATAAATATTTAAAAGCACCACAAAACTTAAATGGGAAGGCACCTAACAGTATCATAGTCTTCAACGAGAGCTGTTAAAAGAAATAGTTAAGGCAGTTTAACAGAAAATATTTATTCCAACCCATTTTCTAACATGAAAACCACAACAGATCAATTCCTCAGTCCCGTTTGCTGGATTAAGGACACAAGGCTATGGACACATAGCAGGCACTGACACTGAAAGTACCTAAAAGCAAGACTCCAAAATCCTGTTCAGAAAGCACCTCTAGATCCAGAAAAAACTTTGCCAGCAGCATGTCCTAAAATACTTTATTCAGTGCTCCTCAGGCACCGTGAATTAACCCCAAGCTTAGACTTTATGCTCCACGCTCAATTTCTATCATACAGCTCTGAAAAGAAACTGGAAATGTGAAATACAGAGGAATTTTAGAACATTTCAACAGACATTACTTATGGAGATAATAAGACTACCTAGTTTGAGAGATTAATCATAAAGAAGAGGAAAATCTCAGCATTGATGAAATATATATGACAAATACATGTCTTCTTTTTCCTTACAAAAGGTGAACATATTCTTAAATATTTCCACAAGAAAATGCTCAAGTGTCTTAACACATTTAACACATTTTTATATGGACATAACATTTGAAACAAATAGTTGGGTTGTTTTTCTAAATCAAGGCATCTTCACATTTCTTCCGGAAAGTAATCTTCCCAGAAGGAAAAAGAAGTGCAGTTTTGCAGCCAGAGTTACATCAGGAGAAAGGACAGAAAGGTTCAAAGAAAGGAGAAAAAAATCCCCAAAAAATCCCAACCACAAGTACAAGTAAAGGCTATGACAAAAAGGATGACATTTTTGTCTGCAAGATTTCTGATTTTGTCACAAGTAGCAGGTTTTCACAGTACTGGCACTGAGAAAAGGACAATCCTGTCCCACTGACTTGCCATTTAACCATTTCATTTCCAACATCCCTTTCCAGGACACACCTTCCTCATTTTGAAATCAAACTGCCATTTCAGTGATTTCTTAACTTGCAAGACAGCTTTTCATGTAAGCCCCGAAATATAGAACTTATCCTTCTGAGTTTATGAAAGTAAACTTCTAGGAAGCAACTTCTATCTCTAGATAGAAGAAGAAAAAAAAAATCATTTGTCAAGTGTGTTTTAGGTCAGGACTGAGATTTGATAAAACCAGAAACAACAAGAAAAATTAATTCCATGTAAGAACAAACAAATAGCAAACAGGGAAAGCAACTATTCATAGCTTATCACAGTGCATTTTACTATATAGTCTGTATAAAAGCCCCTGTAAAAATACAGTAGCTCCAGGAATTTGTCAGAAACAGAACTCAGTGGGCAGTGAAATGACCATGCTTATTGTCTCTCAGTGGCATAGGAAAGTGCTTACAAGATTACAAAACTGATTGCAAGACCCACAGGAACAGGATCAACTGTGCACAGGAGTGTTGTGAAACAGCTTCAGGAGCTGAACTTGCGGCAAGGGGATAGCATGAGAGATTGGGAAGAGACTTTTTAAAAATGTTTGCCATGATTTGAAGACAGAGCACAAAGTAAAACCTGTTAAAAAACAAACACACACCTTAGACTTAAATATTCATGGAAAACGTCAGTCCTGGTATTTTCACTTAAAGCCTCTGACAGCAGGAAGGCAAACTCCTCCTCTGCAGGCACATTCCAGAGTTGATGCAGGTATATGAATCAAGGCTCACTTATTCTGAGCCTCATTCACCTTGAGCTCAAACCCCAGCTATCAGGCCGGAATAGTGTTTTTTCCTTCAGTTCTGGTCTTTCCAATTCCTAGCCTGCAACTAACCCAAAAGGTGTCAAAAGCTAACTTAACCCATCGTTCTTAAGGTCCTTTTAAAGCTTTAAAACAAAACCAAAAAAAGACCAAAAAAATGGATGAGCCCATAAATATCCCCCATGCCTTTAATGGCTGCTTTGAACATGCCAGGAATGCAATACTGGGACTGTGAGTTGGGCAGTCACAACATGTGATTTTTAAAAAGTAGTCAGAAAGAAAAACTCAGTCTGTTTATCCAGGCTAACAAAGATCAAAGCTCCCTATTTTGCTTCACCATTTCCAAAGAAGTAAAATCCAGCCTGCAAACAGAAAACTGCACAACAACCAATTTTTAGGACAGAAGTTCCCAGGCTCTGGAGTGCTTATTGCTTCCTAAACTGTGTATCTGTGCCAGGTAAGAAATCCTGAGCACACTCCTCATCCCACATGGGTGTAGGCCCATACAGGAATTGTGAGGAAGCTCCTCAGCTCCTGGAAGAGTCTGTACCTGGGCACTCAGGAGCTACTTCTATTACCTAGGAAAGGTGCTCCTCTCCTAAGCCTCCAGCTGGAAACACGTGGCTGCTTCAGGGAGGGTCAGGTGTAGATCGGTGAGAGGCTGGAGCCACAGTTTGAGAGAAGACAAGAACATTTTCATTCATGTTGAATTATTCCTTGAGGAGGTACTTACTTATCTACCAACGTCCGAATCACAGCCAGTGTGTCAAGCACCAGCCCATCCACATTCTGTTTTTTCCTTCTTGGTTCATGAGGCCCTCGACCCCTCCTGGGTGGACGGACAGGGTCCCTTGAGTGGCTCCTTGCTTCAGGGATGTGTGTTCTGCTGTTGTCACTTTGCCTGCCCTGAGAGTCCCCGTTGTCCTCGGCCCCGCTGTCGTCGCGGCAAACGCACGAGTTTCCCATGCTGCCAGCCCCCAAGGCTCCCAGGAAACGGGGAATGTGGTGCTCTAGAGTCAACAGCAGACCTTGGAAAAGGCTTCTGCTAGCATAGAACACAACCAAAGCAACTACAATCATCTAGGAAGTTTTAAGGGAAATGTTTGTGTGATCCTGGATTGCGATCTTTTTGCATTTTAAACGTTGCTGCCAGCTGGAACGAGTGGGAAGTTGGAGACTTAGTTGCCGACAGAATCACTTAAAACACACGTTGGTCATCCAGAAGGAGGTCTGAAAAAGCAAACCCAGAACAAGAGTCAGTGTTACTACTGCTAGAAAACAGATGAATTCCTATTTTGTAAGCACCATCAGTGCTGGTGGATAAAGCAGCTCAGAAACAAGGCTTTACCTGAAGTCTGTTGTGGGGAAAGGGAAAGGAAGGAAGAGGAGGAGGAGGAAGTTCCCTTCGTAAGGAGCTCTTGCCCACACACCATTCTTATTACTTCCCAGCTCCTCCATGGTTTTTGGAGGCAGAGGAACAATTTTGCCTGTAAACCTGGCACACTGCTACCCTTTAAATACTAAGTATTAACAAACCATTTCTTTTACCCTTTACAGAGACAAATGGCTTATGCCACCCCAATAAAGGCTGTACACTTAAGGTTCTCATTTCACATCAGGAACATTTCCAGGTTATAAATTAGGAAAAAAATGTAAAGAACTGATCTTGCAATTACGATTTAGCTCAACAAACAGTAGGTTTCACAGAGAACCATTTGGCCTACCTGTGCACGCACACATTTTTGGAATATGCCTACATCTCCTGCTTTCTCACCCAAAGAAGCACCAACACTGAATTAAACAGGAATTATAGACACCATTTTAATGCCCTACAAATCTAACTGGGATTTTGAAATGGGTGTTGTGTGCCTGTTTGGATACAGTGTCAAATCAGCTCTCCCCTTTTTGGGAAAAAAAATTCAATCATTCTTCTATTCAAATGATTTGGATTACATACGGGCTCAGTAGCAACTGAGACCACAGGGCAGTCTCTCCCAATCATTAACCTGAAAATGCAAGAGAAAAAGGATTCAAAGCCCCATTTCATAGTAAGTCATGTTTCAAGCCATAGGGCATATTTCTATAGAACATTACTTAAGTCTCAGGTAAAATAAAAGCCTGCAAAAAATATATCATTACTTACACTTCAGGCACGTCAGAACAAGTAAGTAATTTTTATCCTTTCAAGAATCAAGTTTAACATTAACACTAGAAGTTATGATGAATATCCTGTAATAGGTTATTACTATTTTTCAATTATTCAATAGTCTTGTAATAGCAGACGTAGCACCCTAAATTCAAAAGAGAATCAAAGAGAGCTGACACCTTTTAAATATGGAAGGCCCCCACCATCAGAGCCAACTGGCAACTCTGCAGTTGCTGGCTGCCCTTTGGGACAAGATCACAACAACATTCAGGAAGCCAGGCACTGGTCATATGAGCAAGTCTTGGGAAGTCAGCTGCCACTGGAAAAGCACTGCAAACAAGCTCTCACAGGCTCTTCTCTAGTTTGAAGCACATCATCTTTTAGCACAGTGAAATGTTTTGTATTAAGAAATCAACTGGAGGCTAACTAAGGAAAAAAAGTCAATTTCTCAAGGAGTATTTACTGGAAAAAAAAATACAAGATCTTGACTTCTTGGTCAAGAAATTCCTAAACCACAGATCACTGAAAGGGTTTCAGCATCACATCATGCTTGCTTTATGCCCTAAGCAGTTTGGCCATCAGGCCCCATCTGAGCCAGGACAGCTGTCACCTTCTCAGTCAGCAAGCCACAAGCAGTGCAGATTACAAAGACCTCAAATAGAATTGTCTGAGCTCACAACTGGTTCAAATTACTTTCTTGATTTTAAAAAGAACTAGTTATATTAAAATCAAAACATGTCTTTCTAGGGAATATATATGTATTTATGAATCTGGGTCATTTAAGGACATTTTATCAAGATAATACTAAAATATAAAGATTTAGAATCGGAATAAAGTTCTTCTGTAACTTGTGGAAATGTTAACACAGTGAATCTATCTTGTCATCAAGACAAGATTAGAAAAGCTGTATTTTAGAGATAAGAAATGAGTAAGAACCTACCTAAAGAAAAACAGACATGTCAAGATTAAAGCTGATTAGTGAAGCCTAAGTTTTTTCCGGCTGACAACTTAAAGCATGATTAAAAACAAGTAATTATGATCAGCTCACCTGTAAGTTTGCTCGGTTCAGGAGCAGCTGGGGAAGCTCACAAAGTGCTGTAGTGGAGATGGATTGTTTTTCCTCCAGGGCACAAAGTATCTGGAAAAGGCAGCGTCCTGTAAGCCTTTATGGTGGGCAGTGAGTCATTACTGACTCCTTGCACTTCTAGGAACTACGCTGAGGAGTTCCTGAGGAGAGATGGAGAAAAAAAAAAAACAAAAAACAGAATTCGCTTGGAAACTGCATCTAAGGTAGACATACTCCACCTCCTCCCTACACCTGCCATGACATCAAGCTGTGCTGTTATTTTCAGCTATATCCAGCCTCTACAGAGGGAATTCTCTCAATGCTTCTTCATGACTTCCCACTTTGTCATCTAGATACAGACACAGAAAATCCAACCTGTTTCCACAGCCTTGGTATTCCAGGCAACACAGCATCAAGTGCAGAGCAGTGGCCAACTCCTCACCTCAAATTACTCCCTACAGGAGGAAGAAGAGAGCAATAATATCTGCTCCAGATTCCCCTCAAGTAGACACTGCAGAAAATAAAAGTACACTATAAAAGTTGATTAGATAACAGGAAGAGAGAAATGACAGGATAAACTCCCCTTATTTAGTAAAGAGCTGGGTTTGACAGCATTCACTTGGCTCTTGCTCACCATCACATACAAGGAGCTCATTGTCAAGCCTCAAACAAACTGAAAGGCTAAATAATTAGAAACACAAGGTAGGAGAGATTGCTACAGATCTGCTCACAAACCAGCTTGTCTGGATAGAGCATGAAAGCAAGAAGCAAGATTCTGAAGTGCAAAGGAAACTAATAAAAAGACAAGTTTTTATTCTACAAGAAATAGCTGGTACTCCAGCTCTCACCATACAGCACAAAATGCCAATGCCTGACACCTCCTCTGCACCCCTGTGGGACACTCACTGAACAGCTGCCCCAGCACATCTTACCCTCCACAAAGCCCCCAGAGCAGATGCTGCTGGAGCAGGATACCTTCCCTGCAGGGGAGAAAAGCAGCTGCAGCCTCCTGTGCCCCCACACACCTCCACTGGGACCATCCCCACCACAGAAAGCAGCTGCTCTCCTGCAGGCTCAAGCACATGGATGCACAGAGGAGTCACAGGCTGACCAACCTGCCATGGCTGGAAGTCCAAGCGGGAAAGACAAAAGCATAACGCATTGCAAGGGATGCTATGAGAGTGGGTTTGCACCTGTCTCCAGTGCAGATGCCCAGCCTGCCCCAGAGAAGCCTCCTCTGGATCATCACTGAGCACACCAGGGGAGGAGCTGGCTCCAAGTGGCACTGGGATCATTTCTCTGCAATGTGCAGCCCAAGAGTCAGTGATTCATCCCCTCAAATATTCGGTTACAGCCAACCATAATACTGCCTCATGATGGAAAATGCCTCTTCTTTCCATGAAATAGGAGTGCACTGCCAAGCAAACAAAAAACCCCTCGTGCACATAAACGGGAAGGCTTCAGCTACCAAAAACACTTTGCCAGTTTCTGCCACCACTACAAGAGTAAGACCAGTGATTTCCCCTCTTGAGCAGAGTAACACAGGAGCTCAGTCAACAAAACACACAGTAAAGCTGATAGGTTTTCAAAAGCAAAACTGTACGAGTTTTGGCCAGCAGTTTCCTATTAAGGAGATAAAATAATTAGAAATATTTCCTCAGCACTTCTTTCCCAAAGAAATGATGCTCCTAAAAAGGAAGAGATGGAAATACTTGTGATGCCTGTCAGATGAAAGTTTAAACCAGAAGGAAACACATGAACTGCTGTAAGATAATCAACTTTGATACAGGAATAAGAAGAAGCAGCCTGTTTGATAAACAAGCTTTTATAGTAAGGAGAATTTTCAGCTTTGAAATGATGGGGATAGTACTGAAAACCAAGAATTTCCAGTAAATCACATACAACTAGAATGTGAAATGGAAACGTTCTCAGGAGTTCCCACTGACATGCAAGATCCCCTCTCACCTGTGAGACTCGTGCAACTGGAGCAGCTGCTGGGAGTCCAGCGTGGCACCACGCAGTGCACGCATCCAGGGGACCAGAAGGAGTGAGTAAATACCCTGCTGGTCCTTTTGCATGTGGTAACAACCACCATATTGTGTAATCTGAAGCAAACCCCTAATTCAGTTCTATTTTCTTTAAAAATACCTTGGAGGGTTAAGACTAGTGTCAAAACACGATGGGAAGCAGCCTTTACTGGTAGCATTTCACAAAGCCATTGCCACAGCTGGTTGCAAGAGCACCCTAAACCAAAAGCAGACTGACCTTGAGTGTGCCAGTTTCACAGAAACAGAGGCTCACCGTGTCTCAAAGCTTTCCAGCTCCTGCACAAGTGCTCATCAGTGAAAACCCCCAGGGTTGCACAAGGTTTATGCAAACAATGGGGCTTTAACCCTGACGTCTTCTCTAGGTAATTCATCTCTGCCACAAACACAGAGCTGGAGGATCTGATCTCATCTGACTTGATGTGAAGCAGAAAGCAGCAGACAGTAACTTCCACCACAGTAGTTTCTTTTTCTATAGACTCACTGTGAAAGTCAGATTTTATAGTCACTTGCACATCACACTACTTTGTCTTCTCACTTCCCTTAAAACCCTTTTTAAGTTGATACAGGAACACTAAAATTGCAACGCAGTTTTAAAGTGAACTTCACTTTCTCACTTAAATGAGTGTTGCCAGAGCAGGCCTGGTAGGGACTCCTCACTGCACAGTTTCTCTTAGCTCTGGATACAGACACACTAGTGCTCAGGACATGCCAGGCATCAGACTGTTCAGCTTTCTGTCTGAAATGGAAACTGAAGCATTTACCACCTTCTGAGCTTCCCTTTCTCAGAGGTCATCAATTGTCATCTCACAGTCATTTAGGTGGAACTGTCCTTTGTACTACAGAAAATCTCAACTTTGCTTCACGTCTAATGCTGCTATAGATCACACTTCCTGCTTCTCAGCTCCCCAAGCCACAGACGGATCATTAAATTTCTTATCAGTGACTGAGCTTAAGTTATGCTTTGAGGCAGATGAAAGCACTTCTGAGATAATGATCTCTCAAAAAGATAGTGGTATCTGACAGCCCAGTGAAGAACAAGAGGTGCCTCCAGCAGGGTGATGTGGCCTGGCAGTGCTGAACAAGCTCAGCAGTTGCCCAAGGAGCAGAGAATAATGCACTGCTTCAGAAGTGGCACGGAGATAAAGACAACGCCCTGTAGATTGCTAGGAACACTAATCCTATAAACTGCAGGGATACAAGCACATGAAATAAAATCGATTGGCTACACCCTATTAGGTTTTGGCACAGACATTCATTTGGAAGCTTATAAATAACTCTTTCAATTAATTCAAGTTAATCTTCCTTGCTGCCCAGAAAGTTAAAGGCGTTATCAGCAACACAATTCTGACAAAAGCATTCATGACGTCAGGATTCAATATTAAATAACAATCCCACCAAAAAACCCCAAAATTTTCCCAAAAAATCCACAAGAAATTCCAGAATAGACAATGCTGGGAGTAAAGTGACTCTTTGGATACTAAGCAGAGGTATAGAACAGCAAAGAAATTACAAAAAAGGGCTTTAAAAAAAAGCTTTATCTAGTAAAATTTGCAACAGTCCATTTCAGAAAGGAAAAGGCTTTATCTATATCAGTATCCAGAAACCAGTGGAAGAGTTCTTGTCAGACACATGCAGATCAGCTCCTTGCAATACATAAAGAACCTTGTGCATGAGCAAAATCTAAACCATAAAACCATTTTGAGGGGCAAGTCAAGAGCCTGAGCAGCTGGAATTAGGGCTAGCACAGGAGCATCCAAGGTCATCACATTGTGGGCACCAGGAAGATGCTTCAAGGAGAGACTGCTGGAAGCAGGGGCAGATTCTTGTCACCCACCCAACAACATCATGCAACTGAGCCAAAAGAGTGGTAACTCAGAGTTTGGCTGTTTCTTGTCTAAATTAATCTTAGTGCTTTTCTAACTGAGAGCTGGGCTTGTTTTCAGAGGAACACTGGCTGCAGAACCACTCTGTAGAAGGCAGAACAATCTCCTGCTGTAGACCACAGAACTAAGCCCAGCTACGTGGTGTGACTAAGCTATTACGAACACACAATTCACACATCCAGAAACTGTTTTCAGTGTAAAATTCTGAACACATTGCTGAAAAACTCAGCAATGCCTCAGCTGGAAGTCTGCATTATCAGCTGTCTGCCATGGGGAGGAGGGCACAGAGCAATGTCTAGAAACAGACTGAAGAAAGTTCCCTGTCTTGATAATTGGAGCAGCATCAGAGGATGGCCCAATCTTTCAGTGGCCAGAGTTGAGAGCCACCTTTGTGGTCTTCGCTGCCAGCCAGGGAAAGCTGGCTGCTCTTTGCTAGGCAAAGTTCAGGACTGTACTGACAGAGCAGGAAATGCCCTTCTAAATCTCTTTCCCCCTGTGAGTGGATACAGTGACAGCTGCTCAAGAGACTGTCATCTGAGTCCAATACAACATGTAGGTCACTGGGTTAGCAAACCTGCCTCAGAAGAACTCATGGAAATTCCTGAACTACTCGGGGCTTCCAGAGCTGAAGAATACAGAACCCGCAACACAGCCCTGAGGAGGTCACTGGAACCTCCTTATCTCACCTGCTTCACTAGGGTGGAAGAGACCTTTAAGACCATCGAGTCCAACCCATGCTCTAACACCTCAACTAAGCCACAGCACAGACTGCCACATCCAATTTTTTTTAAGCACATCCAGGGATGGTGACTCCACCACCTCCCTGGGCAGAGCATTCCAGTGCTTTACCACAGAATTTATTTAAAACAGAAAACTCACACACACAAGAACTCAGCTTCATTTCTGCCCATCTGTCTCTTCAGGCTCTGCCTTCAGGACCCTTCCTTTCTGCCATCACAGCACGCTGCAGGAGAGAGCCTGGCACCACGTGTAACAAGTGCCAGGTCTCACAGGTGTCCTGCTCCAACCACTGAGTGTGGCATTTTCTTACAGGGTCTTAGGGGCTCTGCCAGAAACCCAGAGGAAGTTGCTCAATGTGGCCAAGGAGGGGAAGGGGACTGACTGCCCGAGATGGCTCGGACAAGTGCAGGTGGGTCAGGAAGTGGGAGGATGATGAGCACGTTCGGGTCTCACAAGGCACTCAATATAACTTAAATGAGACCCTGCACCCAGTCTAGTCAAAAAAGACAAAGCTCAAACTATTTAAGAGACTTTCAAAATCCTGTAACAGTACCAGGAACACAAAGTCTCAGCCACCTGGGGCTTCTGGTAAATAACTTTCTGAGGAATTTCAGGATAATTAAGACTAAATTGTTTTGATAATTATGTTTAAACACCGCTTCACTAGAAGTTACAAAGGGGCAATGCTCTAAAGAGAGAATAACTTGCCTGTTATTTTTTAAAATCTTTTATATCAGAACTGAAACATTAACCAGAGTTTGAGTGCAAACACACACACCATTCTTCAACATGCCATTAGCTGAATGTTTTTAAAAGCAGGGAGAACAATTCTAACCCTGCTCCATGCCAGACAGCTTTGCCTTTAGAGAAAAAAAAGAGCATCAGCAGGTTGCTGGATTTCCTTTTTCCAGTATGACTTTCTAGAATGTCCCCTGTCTGCAGGAAGGTCCAAGATACACACGAACGGTGCAGCCTCCTGGCTCGTAGTTCACCAGCTGCCCTCTAACCCATGATTCAAGCTGTAATTGCACCAGTCTGTGCACCTGCACTAAAGCCAGCAATCCAAAAACCCATGCCAACACTTGAGATCAGAATGTCCTTGAGACTCATCCTTCTCACACCCAACAAAGTGCCAAGATATTCAGATACTTGGAGCAAAAGCAAAGCATTTTCTATGAAAAAAAAAAGTGCCTTAGAAAGGGAGAAAAATAATTACAGTTGTGTTTCATATGCTCAGAAACCACTATTTCCCTAAGGGGAGAGATTTATTAGGAAAAAAATTGGATTTTTTTTTGTTACTGGTCATGATAACTCACTGAATTCCATCCAACAAACATTCATTAAAAACCAAGGAGCAGCCCCTCACCCCAGACTTTGGGCTGCCAGGTGTCCCTGCTGCACAGCAAACCCCACAAGCACACAAAGTTCCCACGGCAGAGCTGTGCTTCCAAAGTACAAGCCTGGTCTCAGTAATGGCAGATCAAGAGCAGGTAATTACAAGCACTTCTGAAGAGGGATCGTGATGCATTGGTCAGTCACGCAACCTCATGAGTCATGTGTGAACATTTGACTTTTATTAGACCTCAGCAACATAATGAAGAATAGAAAAGGAAATAAAGATCATGCTGGCACAGCCACTGCCCTGCAATGCCAACTCTGCAGCTACCACACAAAGACCAGGAAAATAAAATATATTGTCAGGACACAAGGCAATAAAAAGTACATGAAAGATGAGGAATCTCAATGTAAGAACATTGCCTGCACTGCTTTCAGCAGTGAATAAATTCAAAGTCTACTGACCAATCGTAAGTTCAATAGAGGGGAAAAAAATTATACAAAAATCAGTTTGAAATGGTGAGAACAACATACTGATAATTGAGCAGAACAGGACAAATATCATTACATTAGCTGGCCTTCAATTTACAACAAGGTGGCAGCATTTAAGTTGCTGCCCCTGTGTTGAGGGGGAAACCACACAGTGCACATGATGAGCCTTGTTCCACTTTGTGAGGATATCACCACACAGCTACACCACCAGAGGACATTTCCAAACACAGCACATTGCCATGCAGGGGAGATAATACAAAAGGAAATTTGAATGAAGAAACCTAAAGAGTTACAGGCCAGTAAGTGTTCTATGACAAATCACTGCCTTTATCACTAACTTTCTGCTTACACTAATAAATATCTTCCTGTTATTCCTTAATTTTAACAAACAAGCAAAATCTTGAGGAGAATTGATTCGGATTCCACCTGATGGGCAGAATATGAGGGACATCTTACTTTACAGGAGAGAACCAGAACATTATCAGTGATCTATTTCAGTTCTATCCATTAGACTCACAGCAAATGAAATGCACTTCAAGCCAGGACCTCCTATGTGGAAACACTGAGAATGTACCAAGGGAGAGCACTGCAGGGTTGCGCAGAAAACCATCACGTCCCTCTAAGAGTAAAAAAAAAGAACATTAAGGAAAATCACAAAATAATGTATCAGTGAGAACAAGAGAGTCACTGAGTGACCAAATTACGGGGCTACTCTAGAGTGGCTACCATCAGGGTGGCAGTGAAATTCCATGTATAGGAGGCTGAAGGTAAATAAAAAGGAAAGTTAAAGACCTCAGGGAAATCAACAAGCCCACCCTGCTGCAAACACACATTGGTATCACAGCTGATGATAAGGGAGGTGTGTGAACAAGCTGGATTAAATCTATCAGCAATCCAAGAGTGAGTTAACAAGGCTAAGCTAATAAACAATCAGCATCAGCAAGAGTTATAACGAGAGTTGTGCAGAATGCAAAACACAGCACTAAAATACCCTGGAGGAGCTTCCTACTCAAGTGATGGACAGGGAAAGCTGAAAACTTTCACTTAGCAGGAACCTCAAGAGAACATCTGGATGAAAAGGGAGGAGACAAGAAGCGATCACGCAACTACAATTGTGCTTCACTCATCTGAAAAAAGAACACACCACGGGAAACTCACAATCTGTTCAAGCAGACCTATAAATAGGAACAAACAGCAGAGATTGGGGCACAAAAGCAATAACAGCAATGTCCTAAAGGGAGGGACAGAGGAATAGGTGCCAGGAGGAGAAAGGGCCTCTTTTGCTGAGTGGACTTCAGCAGAGAACAAAGACACACAGGCAAAAGCGCTTATAGAAGAATGGGCCAGATTTAGATCAAAGAACAGATCAATTCTGTGCGTTTGGATAAATGCAAAACAAAAACACATCTAACAGCACCACAGACTCTTAAAATAATACAAGTTTTGAGAATGCACAGTCCTCCAGATATCCACAGTATTTAGAGGAGGTGAGATGCAAGAGAATATTTTAGGTGGCTCAAAGGTGATGAGAACATACATTGTTTAAAAATAGTTTAATAAGAAAATAGCAAAAAATTTAATACTGGGAAGAAAACAAGGGAAAGTCACAGTACACAAGTGGATGTAGGTTTCCACGTGACAATCTCATAGCAGTGATGGATGCACAGAAAATTAGTAGAAAAGAAGAACTGAGCTCAGGACCAGCATGAGAAAAGCAAACAACAGAAAAACAAATACATGCATTCAATGCAAGACAAAGGACAGAAAAACTGAAATCCTGAGGCAAAGCTAGTGCTAAGTAGGAAAAAAAAATCTCTTATATTGAAGAAAACAAACACTGACACAGACACAAAATGAAAAAAAATCTCAACAAATCACCAAACACACCAGCATTCAGAAAACAGAGCAGGCTGAATAAATTTAGGAGAGAAAAGGCAGCTCTTACGTCTGTGTTTCTCCATGGACCAAAGTTTCACTGTCAGAAAAACTGATAACACTGGCTGAGCACCAAAACGCACTCTGTGCTCGGGGTGAGAGCTGGCAATAATGAAACAGAAAATGAAAGACAAGGTGACTACATCATCCTTGGGACCTACATTACGATTGTACCTAGAAGGATACATGGCAGAACTATAAAAAAATGACATTTCCTAAAAAGAGGGGGTCAATGAAGGCCTGTGTGACAGAAACAGTGATCAGCAGGACAGAAGCAAATGGCTCAAAAGAGAAACTCATGCTCCATACGGGCAAAATACAAGCAGTGAACAAATCCTGCTTTACAAGCACTGAAGTGGCAGAGCAGAGGTGTTACTGCACCCGTAGCAAAGGTGCTGCTGCCTAACCTACTGCCCAAGGATGGGAAAAAAAACTAATATAAAAAAAAAATCCAGGTAAACGAGTGCATTTGGTGGCTCGCTGCACACTTTCACATCCCCTCTGCAAAGATAGAAAACTTGCTGTGGAGAAACATGTTCGCATTGAGAGCAATAAAGTTTTCAGGATGCTGACTGCTCACATCCGTGTAACAATACTCAAGGGCTCAGCAGCACCGCCGCGTTCCGAGCTGCCACAGCAGCACCTCGGGGCCGCAATTCCGCGACTCGATGTCATTTTGCCCCTCGCACACCAAGCCCTTGTTTTGCAAGTCATACGAGCCCCGGAGCTCTCCCCGCACCCGGAGGCGCCGTTAGAAGTTCCAACCCTCCCGGCCCCGAGCAGCGCCGGGCTCGGGGCTGGCCAAACCCTCCGTTCATTCACCTTCCGCCGCTTTCTGGAGCGAGCTCCCAGCTCCGCACGCCAGCCCAGCTCTGCCCGGCTCCGGGGCCTCCGGGAGGGCTCAGCGAGCCCGGGGGCTGCAGCTTGGCCACCCGCCTGCTCGCCCTGCCCAGGAGGGGAGGTACCGGTAACCCCGGTGAGGCAGCCGGGGGTACCGACAGTCCCTGGGGGAGCACCTGCATCAACCACCAGAACCGACAGGACCTCAGGCCGCCACCTGGGGCCGGGGGGCTACGCTGGCCCGGCCCCCGCCCCAACCAGGACCTGCGCGGGCGGCCCCTGGGGGAGCGGAGGGCGCGGTGGGCTGAGCGCGCTGCCTTCAGTCATTAACGCACGGCCGGCAACGGGGCCACCAGCGGGGCCACCGGCGCCCAGCCCGGCGCTGTCCCTTCCTCTCAGCCCGATGCGCGCCCTGCTCCACCCCAGCCCTGCAGCACCCGACAGGCAAGCCGGGCCGCGCCCACACTGCCTCACCTCAGCTCCGCGCAGCCCCGCCGGGAGCGCAGCGGGGCCGCCGCGGACCCCGCGCCCTCCGCCCCTGCCCAGCCCCGGCCCGGCGCTGCCGCCGCTCCTTTGTGCCGAAAGATGGAGGCGACTCACGGTGCGGCCCCGCCCCGGCCCAGGCCCCGCCCGCGGCCGCGCCCCCCGCCGTCTCCCTGGCGACCCGCCCCGCCCTCGGCTCCGTCCCCGGCACCGGAGCTTCGCCCAATCGCGGTGCGGAGCCGTCGTGATGTTCTCCCTCCAGCCAACCCCCGTCCGCTCCGCGCGCCGCTTTGTCGCCGTAAGAGCGGCGGGGATTGGCTGCCGCGAGGGCGGGGCCGCCGAACGAAGGGCTCGCTCGATTGGCTGCGGCGGGCGGAAGGGGCGGGGCGGCCGGCGGAGAGGAGCGGGGTCAATGGCGACGCTGCGGGCCCGGCGGTGCCGCTCGCTGTGAGGGGCCGCGGTACGTGCCGGGGGCGGGCCCGGGGCGGTGGGGCCGGAGGAAGCGCCCGAGGGCGGGGATAGCGGTCATGGCCGGGCTGCTGTGCCCTTCGGGTGTGGGGGTGAAGAGGGCCGGGACTGGGCCCCGCGCGGGCGGCGGGCCGGGGGCTGCTCCCGGGATGAGGAGCTGGAGGGAAGGTGGGGAGAGGAGGCGGCCCTGAGGACTCGGAGCAGATCTAGCCCAGCGCGCCCGGGAGGGTTCCCCGCTGCGGGGGCACCGCAGGAAGCGCGGCCCGGGGGCGGGTTCGGGCTGCTGGGGAGCAATTCACCCCCTCCGTCTCCGGGCGGCTCCAGGCTCGGCACGCAGAGCCTTGTTTGATGTGGTGCGGGGTGCGCTGCCCGACCTGGATCAGTGGAAGGCTGATGAAATGGGTAGGGAAGTTGTCTTTGTTATTTAACTAGGGCTGAATGTATTGGAAGGTGCACTCGGGTAGCCAAGACACCGTCGCTGCTCTACATTTGTTCCAGCCTAAGTGGTGTCACGGGTTTTGAAGTTCAGGAGGTTTTTTGATCCTGGGGGTGTTACCATCTGGTATTATAAAAACCTGCAACAACTGTGACAAACTTTTGTCATTTGCAGTGACAGCGTAGCCCTAGAGTACAGTCGCCAGATGCAAACATAGATAAATAGGGAGAAGTTGCCAAGTGCGTGTTTTTTGTTGAGTCTGGTTTGCGTGTGTTTGCTTCAGATGGGAGAGGGCAAAGAATACAGCAAGATTAGCAAACTTTATAAGTGCAAGTGAACTTCAATGTGATGCTGCTTGATGGGTTTTTTCTCCCCCACATCCCTTTTCCCCAAGATGGAGTTGTCAGTATCACACACCAGTTTTCGGGATGGTGTTGAAAACACCATTGCTGCATCTCAGGCCATAGTTAAGCCTTAATCCACTTTGTGTATCTTAAAATATATTGTCTGACTAACCCAGGTGGCTTGCTGCTGAAGGCTTTTAGCTCCCAGAGAATACTGTGTTCTTGCAGAACCCCTCTCTCAGTTTGCTTTTATTACTTTCTGTCAGCATTGTGTTAGAACCTTCTGTTTCCTCTCTGAATATATAGGTTGAGATGACACAAGTGAACAACAAATTATGTTGTTTATGTAGCACTTGGATAGGAAAGCTGGCCCTGTGATCAGGATGTGTATTCAGCAGTGAGATTCAATTTTTATCTTTGTAGATTTCCAGCTTGAGCCACCTTCAGAAATTACACTCAAAGAGCAAGTGTTCCATGCTTTCTGGAAAGTGGACTTGTTTTAGGGTGGATTTTTTTGTTAGATATTAAAAAAGGTAGAAAGAAAAGTTTAAAAAAGAAAATCTGCAGCCCTGGATGTCCCCAGCTCTTAAGAGAATTCTTTGTCTTAACTTGTTTTAATAATACTAACCTTAAGAATGCATCCTGCTGTAACAAATGTTTGTCCATGCTGTAACCTGGATTTCTCCTGAGACTAATTTTTTTTTTTTTTTTTTTGTTACAAGCAATACCCCACAAAAGCATCAGTTTTTGTAAAGATTTCAGGACCTCCTGCAGGACTGATTCCTTGTGGTATGAAGGAATCATGATAAACTGGTTTCTTCCCTTATTTGGGTTACTGCATCCCTTTCTCCTTGGAAGAGTAAGTGTTGTGGGATCTCTTCTGTGCTGAAATGCAGACAGGGTGAGATCCCAAATGAATAGCACTTGGCAGGACCTTGGGCAGTCATCTGCAGTCCTTAACTTGCTGCAGTTATACCAGGGAAATAATAAAGGAGGGAAAAGTTATGTTTGCACGTCTTTAAATTAGCAGCAGTGTTGGTTTGGTTTCTGTTTTTTCTTTTTTGTTTATGTTGTACTTCCATGTACAGTTTTGATGTGCAGGCTTGAAGGGCATTAGGGCTTCATTGTGCAGCATGGAGCTGGCAAAATAGTTCTGAAAGGAGACACCTAGGACTTACAGAAGCAGTTTGTTTCATCCTGGGCTTACAGGTGTCAAGAAACTGAGTTTCCTTGTTAGCTCGACTTCTTGGAGCATCTCCATCCTGCAGCTGATTCTGAAATCTTGGAGCAGAGGGTGGCTGCACTGTGTGGGAAGGGCTGTGCTCTCTCCAGGGGAAGTGCTACTCATTTTCTAACCCCAGCTCTCATTCAGCCAGGGAATTCCCTCTCTCACTCATCTGTTGACCTCCCAGCCAGGTCCCCTCAGTTTTTATACCAGGCACAGTGTTGTGTGGTCATGATTCTATGGAATATCCTTTTGTCCAGTTCAGGACAGCCAGGACTGTCTGGCCATGCTCCCTCACAGCTCCTTGTGTAGCTCCTCGCTGGCAGAGCCTGAGACACTGAGGAGTCCTTGACTTAGGCTCAAACTGCAATAATGTTATCGATGTTATTGTCACACCAAACCCAAACCACAGAGCTGTACCACTTACTGAGAATTTTATCTCTGTGCCAGCCAAAACCAGAACAGTTGCTAATTTCTGAAATCTCACTATTAATCACTTCTAAATACATGCATTCAACAACTGAAAACAGGCAAGCTTTCTCGCATTTTTATGGGTTGGACAAAAAGAACTTGGGATTTGATGTTTTGCCATCACTTTACCTCTCTTCAGAATTTACGTGGAGGAACAAATAAAAAGATGAGAGTGTAGGTCAGGGTGTTTCATTTTAATTTTTTTAAATATTTGTTTAAGCAGAGTAAATCCATTAAAACATGACTTTCAGAAGAACAGCCTGAGGCAAATAACTAGCAGGAAAGACATAATTATGAA
This sequence comes from Sialia sialis, assembly GCA_009812075.1. Taxonomy (NCBI): domain Eukaryota; kingdom Metazoa; phylum Chordata; class Aves; order Passeriformes; family Turdidae; genus Sialia; species Sialia sialis. The sequence goes on along the minus strand of VRYO01001153.1, from coordinate 196,128 downwards.
AAAAGAGTAAAGAAGGAGTAATGGATGATGCTTAATAGTCTTAGCAGCTATGCAGTGAGTTTGTGTCTCAGTCAGTGCTTACTCTGCAGTGTTCTTTAAAGAACTGAAGTTATTGTAAGGGCAGCAGGTCTGTTTTTTAGGAGATTTGATAATGTTTCTCTCACTGAAAAGCATAATCAGAATCCTGAAGTTTTTTACCTGTTGTGTTTTTAGGGGACACTATTCCACAATGGATGGGGGAGATGGAACTGCTGACCTCGTGATTAACAAGAGGTTTGTGTCTGAAGCAGAGCTAGAGGAGAGGAGAAAGAGAAGGCAAGAGGAATGGGAAAAAGTCCGGAAACCTGAGGACCCAAAAGGTACGGGCTATATGTTTGCAATCACAGGAAAAAGATCTGAGAATTTTTCACTTTTGTGCAAAGTAGAAATAAAAAGTAATGGCTTTTTGTATTCTATAATTTAAAAGGTTTTTACATGAAGGAACTGAGCTGTTGGTGGTTTAGTGTTTCTGACATATGGTCTCCCTTCCTGATTTGTTCCTTTCAGAATGCCCAGAGGAGGCGTATGACCCACGGTCCTTGTATGAAAGGCTCCAGGAGCAGAGAGAAAAGAAGCAGCAGGAGTTTGAGGAGCAATTTAAATTCAGTAAGCACCAGCAGCAAACTGCATGTGTTGTATACAACAGCTGTGCACAACTTCTGAGTAAAGGACATATCTGTGTGTCTTGTTTCCCTCTGTGAGAGGGAAGGCTTCAGGAAAGTATTATTGAAGTCGTGGATTTTTAAAGGAATACATTCTGGACACTGAGGCAGCAGCACACACATGCAAAACTCAAAACGTGTTTGCAGTTATCAAGCTGCATGCCTGTAAAGTGTTAAATACTAAGCTTATATTGCATATAAAATAAAAAAAACCCAAACAAACTTGATAGCAATCCATGAAAAAGTGGAAGCGTATTGTGGTTTTGTGACTTATGAACTCATTCTTTAATACTTGCTTGGATCAATTAAAGAAGTCCTGTTAGAGCAGCTATTACATTTTCAAGCCATAATTATTGGACTAAAAGTGATTTGGGAGTTAAGATTATGATTTGGAAGAAGTAAATTTACATGTTTTGATTCTTGAAAAGTAGATATTTGACTCTTCTAATGAAACGGGAACCTAATTTCTATTGGTGTTTGAATTTCTGGTTTTATAGAAAAGCCCTTTGAAAATACAGATACAGATAGCAGCACTCATGCATTGAAGTCTCCAGCTGGACCTACAGGATTCTTTTCACCTAGAGAGTTTCCAGTAAACTTAAGTGAACTTTTGATGCCAGTCATTTTTGGTAACATGACTAAGCAATTGTTGCCCAAGGAGCCACCCAAAAACTGACTGCTGTCAGCCTGAATGGGGAGAGCTTCTAATAACTGTCTAAATGAATAGTTTTTCTTGCCCAGTTATATTAGATCTGCAACACCCTTTGGTAATCCAAGTACTGGAATGGAAAGCCCTGAGAAGTAAACCCAATTCTGCTTTTAAGGCGATCACAGCAGAACATCAGATACCAGCTAACCTGGAGAACAAAACCTGCTGCAGAGTGTCTGGGAGGAACCTTAATAAAACCTCAGCTCAAAGGACCTCAGTGGCTGCTCCTCTTACTTTGCAGATGAGGCAGACAGAAAATGAAATTAATTCGTGTCACTTGCTTCAAAAAATGCCCACGTTTCACTACATTTGCTCTCTGAAGGGGCCCTCAGCAGTGGTAGTGATTGCTACAAGTTACTGTTTAAAGATTTATGAATGAGCTCTGCATGAGTTGGAAGGAGCAGGGATTGGCTTTTATAAAGTAACCTCAAATAATAATTGATTTCCAGAGCTTTTCTGTCAGACACCAGCTTGCCAATTATCAATGTAAATGGATTTCCTAGTATGCCCTTAAAGTGATTAGGGCTTGCCTATGTGGGTAAAGATTAAAAATATGGTGACTTCATATAAAAGCCTAAAAATCCTCCTATGGAATTAAACTTTAATGAAGACTAAAGGTGACTTTTGGGCTAAGAACTCTGGCTACAAACAGCAACATTTGGTCTTTCTAAAACTTACTGTTTATTGTCATTCTAATTAAATCATTTGTTCAAGAGGCACTGAAGATTTGCAGAACAGGAAATAAAAACTTCCTGCTGCAGTTGCAGGTACTTTCCTTAAAGTAGGGTGGCATGTTTAGAAAGAATTTGGTTTTTTATTTGGAAATTAGGAGTTGTCTTGCTTCTACTTTTAAAAAAATTTTGAACAGGTGTTAAGAACTAATTAGGTTGGAATAGTTTGTTATAAGAAAATATGCTTCCTCTTTCGAGACAAGATTTTTGAGGGAAGAAGTAATGTGATTTTTTTAGTTATTGGTTGGTTTAAGAACATTCAGAGGAGACAGACTTGGACTTAGTATCTAAAACGAACAAATTTCTTCTTTCTTCAGAAAATATGGTAAGAGGATTAGATGAAGATGAGACGCATTTCCTTGATGAGGTTTCTCGGCAGCAAGAGCTACTAGAAAAGCAACGAAGGGAAGAAGAGCTGAAAGAGCTAAATGAATACAGAATATCCTTTTCACTAAAATGACTGGTGGTTACCTAGAGGAGGGTAAGAGTGGGCTGTAGTTTGTTCTGTCAGTTGACATTCTTTTTATAAAAGTGCTTTTTACTGAAGGTGTATAATGATACATTTTCAAAGTTTATTGGTTTCATTGGAGCTTTGATAGACCCCTGCAATGTTTGATATTCCCCCCTCAACTCCCACTTCTTTGTTACTTTTTTCCTTCTCCCCTCTTCATTGTTTTGGGGTTTGGTTGTGGTTTGGTTTTTTTTCTGTTATTGAGGTAATGAAATACCATCACTAAAAAGAGAAAAGAACATAAAGAAAAACCAGTCTATTATTTCTAATCTTTTGCTTTTATCTTCTTATGGAAAATTACATGTGTATTTTTTAACTGCCTGATTTTAACATACCTGTGTGGGTTGCTCTCTCTGTTACTCTTCTTGGAGTATTAGATACTTCCTCCCTTGCTGATACTGCAGGATGAGAAAGTAAATACAACTGTGCAGATGTGCTGACTTTCTTCTGGCAAGTCAGTGCCCATGGAGTCTCAGCTCCTTTGGGTAATACACACCTGTAGGCAAGACTAAGAGCAGGACAGTTTGGCTTTGCTGCCAAATTAATTGCCAAATAAAATGCCTAATTTTCTTGTAGATATACTAGAGAATATAGGATACTTTTCCTCTGTAATTAGTGCCAGTCAAGGGAGGTTGGAATGCTTTGAGAATTTCTGTGCTAAGCAAAATGTTGCTTTTTTGAGGTTTAATGAACCTATGCAGAATCTGGTGGTTTCCTTGTCTCCTTTGGTTTTAAGTTATGGGTGAAAAAAACACAAGTTGTTAGGGAAACTTTAGTATAAATGAAAGAGCTTGTAGACACAAGGAGGTGACCAAGACCAGTCAGCAAATAAAATTGAATAGTGCTGATATTACAAGGATTGGTCTTGTCTTATGTTAGTCAATGATTTACAATTTGGAGCGTGTGTCCCGTGAAGAGCATCTCAGTTAGCTCAGAAATGCATTTATGAAAAAATCCTGATGCATTTTTTTAACTTCAGAAATAAGCTGATGAATTTGGAGTATTTTCTTGATTTGCTGGATCTAATCTTGGGATATTCATGGGATATATTTAGTTTCGGTGATGGTTGCTCGCGGGGCTGGCTGAAGCAGGGCTGTGCAGTGTGATTGTGCTGTGGGAGCAGCTGACAGCTCTCGTTATGTCACATACATCTGGGGTGAACCATACCAGCCCTGAGGGAATCTTAAGTTGCCTTGAATTAGCCACATAACACACAGATCCCTGAGCAGCCTGATCAAGTTGTACAAGCCATCTTACCTCAGTCTTTGCACTCTTAGTAATATCAGTGGCTCTGAAGTCTTGCTGTAAAAATTAAACTGTAGAACTTATTGCTGATGGGATGGAGGAATCTCATGAGAAAATCAAAAGTGTTGCCTATTTAATTTCCTTTTTAAAATTCTTTTTATTTAACCATAGTATTTCAAGCAACCTCAGAGCAAAATGACTTGTGTTTGAAAATTTTGATGGTGTTCTGAAATGCAAAAGTGTTTTTTGTTTCTGCAGATTGTTATTAATGGTTTGTCACTGCAGTGACAAAAAGCACTGTGCTGCATCTATAGCTACTGTTTAAGTGCTCTTCCAAATAAGAGGAATGTCAACACAATGAATTTCATTATTTACTCTTTTTCCTGGTATGGCATCTAATTGAAGCTACCCAGAGGCATTAATTTCATGATAAAAACTGTGTCAATATTCAACTACAGAGATTTTTTTTTCCTTGATTTTTCAGGTTGAACAATCACAAAATTATACATCTTCAGGATAAATATGCCTTGGAATATTTTAACATACACTTAAGCATAAGAAATTCATATGCATGGATGAATAGGAATTTTTCTCTCTCCTACATGAACAACTAGGTTTGTTTGTTCCTTACCCTATCCAGACCCCCTTGTTTGGACAAAGATTTACAAATATTTTTAATCCATTTCCAAGAAGTATTGGAGAGCTAGAGCATCTTGTGTTCCCTGCTATCTAAATGTAGGAACAGTCCCCCTCCAAGAAGCTGGCTTTACTGAAGGACAGCTTGTTTAGTGCAGTTGATATTTAAGATTGAGAGATTTTTTCTAATGTTGTCTTCCTGAGAGGGAACACTTCTTGGCTGGGTATAGCATTACATTTGCTAATGACAGCAGGATGTATAAAATACCTACTAAAAATGTGCTGTGCCTTTCTAGTTGCAGAGTTTTAGGAGAATGCCGTCCTGAATGGAAGCTAAAAGCCTGCAATTTGGTGTCTTTTAAAAGAAAAGCCTTTGAGTTCCTTTGAATATAACAAGGTAAAGGACCTAAATGTGGCACTTGAACACTGCAGTATGGAAGAATTGTGTAGCAGCAACAAATCATGTTCTGCACAAGGAGCTTTCAGATGACTTCAGACAGCCACAGGATGGCACTCCTGTGCCATCTCAAAAATAGATAAAATTGAACCGTGATTTGGCTGAGAAGACTTGGTTGAAGTAAGTCTGGGTATCTGGTGTATCTTTAGGAAAATCAACTAATAAATGGCATCTGAACATTCCTGTTGGTAATGTGATTGGAGACTGAGTGTCACTTCAAAGCAAAGTCTAAGAGTTTTTGGTTTTCAGATGTTTAGTCAGGGAAAAAAAGCTATGACTTTAAATATATGGGCCATCAATGCAAAATTCACTATCCACTATATGTCTACAGTGGCTGGGGCACCTGTAAAACTCCAGCTTGTGGAATTGTAGTCAGAGGAGAAACTGTTAGAGCACTAGATTTGAGTTTCTAGACATGCTTTTAAACCAGGTTAATTTGCCTTTGCTGGTGCAGTTAACATTTTTGCTGAATTTTGTGTGACTCTCCTGGCACCTCATCTACAAACAGGGTCTTTGACAGATTTCTAATCATCACACAAGATGTGTTCAGTGTGTGCAGAGTGTGCCCTGACAAACAGACCCAGCTCCTTCTTACTCCATCTGAGAACCTGTTTAAGCTTTTCCTCTCCTCTACAGGTTTCAGCTGCATTCCACCTTGCTAACACTGTTTTAATCTACTTAGCTTTTCTGAGCAGCAATAGTCCTTTTTTGTGTGAATCTTGGACCACAATTCCCCTTAGTCAATGTCTCCTTTCTCTTGGGATTGGTGCTCAGACCACCGTAGAAGCCTTGTGGTCCTTAGAGAGATGAGCTGATAAGGTAGAATGTTAAAGGCCAAACACAAAATATGCAACTGTTCTGTCTTGCTAGGCTGAATCTGCTGGGCTCAGCAAAAAGGATTTGAGAAGTGGAAGTGAGTGCAGATATTGCTACTTAGCTTTTCTGGTCAGGATTACAGTGTGGAGCAGCAAATTTGAATTACAAATGTGTTGATCCCCATAGAAGGGGAAGTACTGCATTGCCTGTTTGGTTTCTTTTGGTTCAGCTTCACCTTTTTGCTTTTCTAAGGCCTTTAGGAAAAGGCAGGATTGTGGATATATTAATGGGTGCTAGGTCTTTTGTGTTACACCGTTCTAGCTTCAGAACAGCAGCTCCCATGCTGCCTGAACATCTTCACAGGGGGAGCTGGTCCTGATAACTGAGAGAGCTCCAACCCCAGAGGGCCAAGTGTCTTCTCTTTTGGCTGAGGCCACCAGCTCAATGTCATTACAAATGAATTTATTTTGTTAAATATGTGAATGAACTTCGGTCGCTGCTGTCAGCAGAGCTGGCTAAATATATCAGGGAGGAAATGTCTGTTCTCCCCCTTCCTTCCCAGTTGATCCTTAACCCTTAATTCACAGCACTCTTGCTAAAGTGGGAGTCAGTATGGACCCAAAGAAGGAAACTGAGAAGAAATTGCCCATGAAGTCAGTGGAAAACAAGAACAAATTTTCTCAGGCAAAGCTGTTGGCAGGAGCTGTGAAACACAGAAGGTTAGTTTCACACCTCTATAAATGTATGAGGAACGGAACCCAGTTAGCAGTGTAAAGGGAGGCAGGCCAAAACTGCCTCCAGAGAGTGAGGTGTAAACCTTAGCCCTAAAGAAAAAAGGGGGAAGGTATAAGAAAAGACCAGTCTTGTTGCTATAGGCTCTCACAAACTGTGGGGAAAAATATGAAGCAAATCAAATAGCTAAGTGTGTGTAAAGCAAGTGGGTAGGATCTTCATTTTAGAGTGCCAGGCTTGGGCAATCCTGCTTGGGGTTCGAGGGAATCTGTTTTATGTCTCTGTTTGTAGATACCAGTGTCACATCAGGAATACAATTTCATTCAGGTTGCCTTATTTATCAGCCAATTTTACCTGTGTTTAAAATTGATTGTTTTAATTGCTGGTGGGGACAGCATGGGGGAGACAAGGTTACAGAAGAGGAGCTTTGGTCCTGAGGGTATCAGAGAAACTTCCCAGTGATTTGCACTGATACATCAGCACCCTTTCCATCCCAGGGAGGTGACAACTGCATTTGTGATGTGTTTGCTGCTTTGATCGTGGCCTGCAAACACAGCTGCTGGTGTGTTACAGGTTATGGAGAAACCAGGCATGGGGGACCAGACTTATTTCCCACAAATGAATCATCTTATACTTAAGATGATTACTGACATCTCAAAATTCAGTGTGTTCAAATTGTCTCAGAGAATGTGAGATTATTTTAGAAGCTTATCTTGTAGGGTGATGTTTAGCTCCCAGCACAGCAGTTAATTACATGTCTGAAAACTGAAGTAAGCATTTCCACCATCTAATGTCTGTGGGGTTGGGTAATAGTTTGGGTTTTGGGAAGGCAGAAAAGAAAAAGCTTGAGCTGATAACAAGCAGCCAATAATGTTGTTTTTGTCTTGTAACTAATAGTACTTAACTCAGTAGATGTGGAAAAGGAGCTGGCATGTGCTTAATGGTACTTCTAAAGTCTGCAGATGGCATCTGTTTAAAGAGAGCATCTTAACTGACATTAACTGCCATTGCAGACTTGCTTTGCAGTCTTCTATTTTTGCCATCTTATCTTTTATTGCAAAGTGGCCCAAAGCAAGTGTAGTGTGAGCTCAACATCTGCTCCCTGAGCTTTGTAATTTCCTGTAAAGGATGTATTGCTATTAAAAGCTCTTAGCACAGAATAACCTTTCATCTGTACTGCATGTTCTGATTGGGACCAAAAAGAGTTAATGCATAATAATTGCTCATGCTTCATCAGTTCATCACTGATGAATCTGGGAAGATTTGTTTATGTGAATGCCTTAGAATTGGGAACATGCAGGAGAAGGGAGAAGAATCTGAGCAGTGACAGGGGAGAGCTATAGAAGCTCTGAAGAGTCAGAAGTCCAAGTCATGCTCCTTTCTCCCAGTGCCACTTTGGACCCTTATTGGACACTGCAGCTCTGTGAATTGCTGTAAGGCTGTCTGGGCTTACTGGGTGCAAGATTTCCACGTTTTAGGATTTCCAGATGCTTGAAGGAGGGGAAGGAAGCCTTGCAAGGGAAAAGCCATAGATTGTTGGCACCAGCAAGTGTGGTAATCATCCACATGTGCAAGGCTGTGGTCGTGTGGGTGTCTGAAGCTCAGGTAATCATTCCTTGTCTCCTGTGGGGCACATCTTGCTGAACAGGCAGCTCTAGGTTGCTGTGCAAGGGATTTGTCTTGAACTCCAAGAGGTTAACAACTTGTAGTGTAGGTGTTGACACTTCCTTGGATCCTGCATGTTCCTCAAGGAGCCTCAGCTAGTGGCAGTTGGAAGTGGTGATGGTCATCAGGGGACCCTGCTGGCATTTGCTGTAGCTTTTGAGGCAAAGATGTAACAATGACTTCACAGTAATTAAGTGTGTGCTAATGAAGAGCGAGACACTTTGTCATTTTTTTCCACAGTTCAGATAGTGGTAACAGTGTGAAGAGGTTGAAACTAGACACTGACCACGACGAAAAGAATCAAGGTATGTCCCAACTTCTGTATGTGGGAAGCTGGGTGTCTGTCACTGAACAGCAGCTGAGTTGGGTTAAATCTCATAGAGGCTTTGCTTTTCTGTTCCTTCACTGGGCAAGACAGCATGGACTTTGGTTGACACATTCTCTTTTAAAGCAGTAGGATGGTAAGTGTGGGTGCTGACAGCCTCCATGGAAAATAGAGATGCAGGGAACCTCTGCAGGTTATCAGGATGTTCCCTGGCCAAACCAGTCGTGACAGATGTTTGGCTAAGGAGCTCTTAAGTCTCCACAAATACACACTCTTCCTTAGAGAAGTTTATTAATCTGAAACAGTTTAACCTGATAACTAATGGAATTGTCCTTAGGTGCATTTCAAGCCTAATGCTTGTTCTATGGGCTGGAGACAGAGAACAGATCATTCCCTTCCTCTTCACAGCAGCATTGCACACTTGTATACATCCACTTCAGTTTTATGCTCTGGAGTGATTCAGTCCATCCTGAAATCAATTTGTTTCAGAAAATTGTGGGGAACTAGAAGAAAAATTAAGTTGTGTTTAGCTTTAGCTGTCAGGGCTGCAATTGACTTGCTGTCAAGACACTCTGACACAAATCGGGTGAGCTGCAGTTGTGTAACGACAACCCAAGGCGCTTCCTGAATCTCCTTCTGTTCAGTAAACTTTCAGGACAGCAGAAATAATTAATTAGCCATGGAAGATGGGTGATGTTGACTAGCAGAATGATGGAATAAAACTTTTTCTCAACTATGCTGTTACATTGCAAAAAAATATTCAATTACTCAAAGCAGAGCCATTTATTCTTATTTAGTGGGTTTGGTACTTGACAAGCATCAAACTGACAACTTTAGAATCAAAAATCTGTAATGCCAGCATAGAGTTGGGCTTAAACTAATGATGAGAAGAAAAAAAATCCCCTGAGGTAGCAAGTCCTCCCTGTCAGAATAGCTTTATTACAGCATAAAGCTGCTTTGTGCTTTAATTAAATCCTGAAATCATCCGCTGCTTATGTGGGAAAAGCAGGTGAGTGACACGTGGCGGTTCCTGGGCTGATTGAAAGCCTTTTGCTGCACTCCAGTTTTTGACAGAGGTTTCTCTCTTCCAGAAAAACCCTCCTGTGTTCCCTTGGGGAGCAGCTCAGTGGGAGGCTCCACAGTGCACTGTCCCTCAGCCGCTGTGTGCATTGGGATCCTGCCTGGCCTGGGAGCCTACTCGGGGAGCAGCGACTCAGAGTCCAGCTCGGACAGCGAAGGCACGATCAATTCCACTGGGAAGATTGTCTCTTCTGTCTTTCGTGGCAACAGTTTCTTTGATGGTCCATAACAAAATCCCTCCGTGAGTAATGTAGTGCAGAGTATCTTCCAAAGCCCTGATGGATGCTTGTTGCATCCTTCTGCCCCAAATATAATCTTTCTAGCTAACTTCTCAACTTTAATACACTCAGATACTCCTAAAGTAACTCACTATTCCGCCACAACCCCCAACTTTCCATTTCTGGAGTGTATACTGAGCCTGGAAGAAAAGCTGCCATCCTAAGGCAGAAGGCACTCCTAACCATGTCACAAAGGTCTGAGGGTATGGAGGAGAGAGCTTTATCTTTTACAATTCTTATGAAAAGAATTATGTTGATTTAAGAAGTTTATACAAGACTTGCGGGCAAAAAATAATCACTTGAAGCAGTAAAGTCTTGTAGAAGCAGCCATGTGTTATGTTTTAAAATGTCATTTTTATTCTGTATTTGAAAAATGGGGGCAGAACCAAATTTGAGCAGATGGTGAAGTGTAGATTGCCATGACACTGTAAAGAAGTTTTAGTGTTACATGATTAAAGACGTTCTGAATGCATTTTTTTATCTCTGCCTGTGCCATTCATAATTGTTCTCATTCCATTAATCAATTTGTGCTCTACCCAACCAGCCCTTCCCTCAAAGCACCATCCACAAGAGGTGTAGGTCCGTTTCCCACAAAAGCAGAGGTGCTGATGGAAAACTTGGTCTGAGTGAGTTCACGGGAACTGCAGTTGGCTTTTCTGCTCACACGCTCCAGCACCAGGGCTTGACAAGTCATGCAGCTTTTCAGCAGCAGTGTCCTGAAGGGCATGAATCCAGAGGTGGGACTCCCCTGTTCAGCCAAACTCCTTTGGGCAGAAGCTGGAGAATTCCAGAAGTAGGGCTGAGGGCCCATCCTTTTAATCTCTGTGTAGTGATGGGAGTTTGGAGGGTTGGAACAGCTCAGCTGGGCTGCTCAGGGGTGGAAGTGTCTATGTACTGCTCTATGTACTCCCCTTGTGAGGCAGCAGCTGGTCAGTTTGTGCCAAAGGGCAGTTACCTGGAGGTGACACTGAGGGACTTGTGAGGGAGCAGCTGGGCTACAGGCAGAGAAAACAAGGCCTGTAGTGGATTCAAGCACTCAAGCCTTAGCTTGAGTGTTGAATTTTCCAAAGGAAATGGGGAGAGTTGTGCTCACAATGAAGCTATTTTAGCCAAATACCTTTTGTGTTTGCACAGCCCTGTTCCACAGTCAGATTCTCACAAACACACTGCAATTCCTCCCCTGTTCTGGGCTGCCTGGCACCTCCTGTATTTGCTCCAGAGTTGTTCCTGCCTCTTTTCTAGCTACTGTAATTATGGCACTTTCAGGTGAAAGATAAGTAGCAGCCTCCCTAATGCTTTGCTTTTGATGACTTTCATCTTACTGAGCTATGGAATGAAATGGAAGTGGTGCACAAAAAACCCCATGTTTTTCTATTAAAGTCGCTTGAGCAAGAGCCTCAAGGAGTTGGTATGAGAGCTGCTGGTGTTCTTCCCTGGCATTAAACTAGATCAGTAATTTGAGTGTAGAGTCAGAGCAGCCCGGCCCAGCTGTCAGCATGCTGGGGCCGTTTTCCTGAGCAGTATCTTGCACAGCTGCAATCAAAATGCCTGATTTAGACAGAAATTTATAGTGGGAGTTTCCAGCCAATTGTGCAAATGCAGTGGTGGGCTTCAGGTGAGATGGTGTGTATATTATGGTGTGTATGTGGGACTATGCAAGGCCAGGAGGAAACAATCCAGGAAAAGCAGATGTGAGGGCTCTCTGCCTTTCTCCTGTTCCTGGAAGAATGGGACACTTGGGGAATGCCTTTGAGTCTGAGTCAGCTCTGCTGCTCTCAGGTCCTGGCCTGTGTAAACAAACTGCAGAGCTGTCCCAGCTCCTCACTCCATCCCTTGGTCCCATTTACCTTCGTACAGCAGAAGCCACTGACATTAAAATACTCCAGTGCCCTGGGAGATGTGCTGGGAAATGCAGAGTGCATGGGATGGAGGATAAATCAGACCTGAAAAGGGCAGCTGTGGCAGTAACCTTGCCCCAGGCTGCCAAAGCAGGAGACTAAGAGCTGGCTTTGGCTGGCTCCAGCAACTCTCATTCACTGGTGGATTTAGATACATATTTTTTGTTATTTTTAAGAATAAACCATGAAGCATAGTGTGTGCTTCATCCTCTCCCCAGGGACAGCTCAATAAACCACTTGTTGTCTGTGCTAGTTGTTAAAGCTTCAGCGAGGTGTTAAAAAAAACCCAACAAACCCCCACAAACACTCTACTAGCAGAAGAGCTTACGAGCTCCTGCAGCTGCGTGTGAGGTTCTCTTATGGAAATTAAAAATAAAAAAAAAAAAATTCCAAAGCCACAGACTTGGATCTGGAAGCTGAGCTGGATACAGCATTATTTTTAAACAAGCCACCCTTCAAAGGCTGCTTCTCCCTTTGGAAAAGGGTGGTGTTGGTTGTTTATTTTCCCTTCCAGGAGGTTTTGCAAGGCAAATGTTTCTCGGAGCAGTCCCACCTCTCCCAAGGGATGGGGTCTCACCCAGCGCTGTGCCTGGAGCTGACTCAGTGTGGGCCTGCCTGGGGCCATCTGTGTGCTGGTGACTTGGTGGCAGCAGTGACAGCCACAAGGCTGCTGGCAGAGAGCATAACCAGTAGCATAGGGTTGTGCAGAAAGGGCTACAGGCTTTATATAGGGACAGCAACCTCCCACCTCAAAAGCTTCCATTAATGGGGAGGAGACTCAAGAGTCTGCTTGAGTTTGGATTAGGGCTGGTGATCCCTGCCGGATATTCAACAGCATACTCAGCTTCAAAAGACCTTAATCTAGTTAGGAACAGTATAAAGCAGCAATTAGCACATTGCTGATGAGCAGCTTAAAGGAGCTGCTGGAGAGCAGGATTTCATTACCCAGCCCATCTTCTCCCAGGCAGCAGGGAGCTTTTGTTACTCAGACTTGGAAAATTCTAGAGTTGAAGCGGCACTGAACCATGAAACTCCCTTTGATGGTTTGTTGTGGGGTCACAGGGTTTTCCCAAGCACACAGACTCAGCTCAGGCAGACATTAGAGACATCTGCCTTCCCCAGGATATCCACCTTCACTAAATCTCCCTCTGGGATGCTGCCATTGCTGATCCTGGGGCACAGCCAGCAGAGCAACTGAGGGACCAGGACAGGCCCTGTCAGAGTCATTCCAAACTACCAACACTGCTGACAGCATAAGCTGCTCCCACACCTTCCCATCTAGGAGACTCTTGTTTTAAATGTCCAAGTTTCTTTATTAACCTGAGTATAACAAATATAACATGTACACAGTATAAAAATGAACACAGAACCTGACAGGTGTACAAGTACAACACAAATACATGAACTATACAACGACCAGTTCATTGAATGATAATAATATATTAAGCATTTCATTGCTTGGAAAAAGCAAGTTTTGATCATAAAAATTGTATCCTGTTCCACTGAAATTATACAAAGTACATTCAATACTGAAAAGTGACTCAACGGAGCAGGACCAAGGCATGGCCTGGCTGCTTAGTGTTACCTTGGGCCAAGACTGTACAAAATGAATCCAGACACTTTGCTGGGATGAGTCTTAAGAACTTAGCAATTAAATTAAGTACAAAGTGTTTCAGGGAGGGTATTCTTCTCTTTAAAAGCATGTGGAACGTGCTTTTGGCAGACCAACAGGCTTCGGCAACATGCAGAGGATGCAGCCTGGCACAGCTCTACGCGGGCTCCGAGTTGATGGGTGGCAAGTTTTGGTGTTTGAAGTACTGCACGACTTGCTGGGGCAGCTCTGCCAGCACAGCTTTGGCCAGGGTCTCCTTGGGGACCTGTGAGCCAAAGGGAACCAACACCAGTGTTAGAACAGCCACAGGGGACTGACTGAGCAAACATGGCTGGGCTGTCCCCAGCTCCAGATCTTGGCATTTCATTTACTACCCCATAGAGTCTCTTCATAGCCAGCATTTTATATACCTGAGATTATTATATTCTGTACTACCCTTCCCTCCAGGAGGGAATTTACTGGTACAGAGGAATAAAACATCCTGGGTAGGTCAGAAAAAAACAGGTGTGAGTACCAAGAGGTGAAACAGAAAGACACTGATTAATTGCAAAAGCTCCATCCTTGGCAATCAATCCTGTGCCAGTCTCTGTCACAGAGTTATCTCCTGGGTGACTGCAATGGACCCATCCCACAGAGGGGACATGCAGGGCCAGTGCCACCAGGGGATCAGGGGGCATGGAGCTCCTTCTCAGGACAGTTCAGCATGAAGCCCTTGGTGTGTGGCACATCAGGGTGCTGGATGAGGCCTGAGTGGGACTCACCAACACCAGCACAGGACTCTGGTAAGGAACGTGATGAACCAGGAACCCAGATCCTGCTCTGAGTCACTGGTTTTTGCTCCCACCTGTCTGACAATGACAGGGAAACACAGCACGCTCAGGTGGAGCCCACTACACATCTGCAGAACAGAGTTAACCCTCCCTGCAGTGCTGATTTATGTGATCCACGCCTTAGCCTCCCTGAGGCTACGACAGAGCAAGACAGGCAGGTACCTCTTGCCTCTGCCTGCCTCTGCCATGGTTGTTCCACTTCCAGGGTGATTCCAGGTGTGACATGTCCCCGTGATCACCTCCCCTGCCCTCACTCACGTTGCGGAAGTTGCGGAAGGGCACGAACTGGACGATGTCGCGCACGGCCTCCTCGCCGGTGTAGGAGTGCAGCACCCGGCTGTCCCCGTCCAGGAACTCCATGGCAGCAAAGTCAGCGTTGCCCACGCCCACGATGATGATGGACATGGGCAGCTTGGACGCCTGCACCACGGCGTGTCTCGTCTCGTCCATGTCGCTGATCACCCCGTCCGTGATGATGAGGAGGATGAAGTATTGCTGTGGAGGGGAGGGCACAGGGTCACACCCAGTGGCATGGAGGCCAGTACATCCTCACACTGCAGCCACGGCTCACTCTGAGGGCTGGCAGATCCCCTGGGGATTTGGGGGTGAGGTTCACCATTTCCCAGCACAGCTGGCATCATGCCCGTCAGCAGAATCCAGAAATTATTCAGGTGTTCCTACTCTCCCTGGTTTTGGAAAGATCTTAAACAACAAACCAGCTGTCACTCCAAAATATTTTTCTGAATTACTGATTTGCTGTAGTTAATGATGCAAAAAACCCAACTTCTAAACTGTACAGGATCTCTGTCAGGGCCAGGAGGAAATCAGGGTTGGGACGTGAGCCCAGCTGGGAGATGAAATCTCCCTCTGCCTGCACACAGTGGGGTGTGTTCTGGGGTGCTCCCTATCAAAATCTCCCTGTTCTCATGGGGAGCATCTCCTGCATTCCACTGCCAGGCTGTGGGGCCATCCCCAGCTCAGGGCTTGTCCATCTCCTGTGCAAAGCCATGGGTATGGGACACACTGAGGGGACATGCAGAGGATATCAGCAAGCTGGGGATGACAGAGCAGCAGCATTAAAACTGCTCCCCTTCCTTGGGAAAAGGAGGATACCAGGGCCACTCCTGCAGGGCTGGGGAAGGATGGACAAACAGATGGACAGATAGCCCTGCTGGACTCAGCTCAGCAAACCTAGAGTGTGTGGACCCCCAAAATCCCATCCCATCTGTCTCCGGGGAAAGTAATGGTTCAATTTTGGCACATTACAGAGCTTGTGCGTGCTGGAGAAATGATGAAAACAAGCACTTAAGAGCATTAAAGCCCTTTGTTCCTCTTCTCATTCTTTCCATTTCCTCTGAAAACCACTAGTGCAGCATCCTGGAAAAGCAAAGGAAGGAGTGCTGCCCCAAGCCTGTTTTTCTGGTCTTCCTCCAGTCCACATCCCCTGAAACCTTCCCAAGCTTCATCTGCTCTTGATGATCAGCAGTGCTAAACTCCAAGTACTAACAAATCTGGGTAGAGCTTAAACACAACCTGAGGACATGGGTGAGGAGATTTTGCCAAGCCAGACCCTTCCCCACTCCAGCCCCTTTTGATGCACTAATCCTGCCTGCACAGCATTGTGCAGGGTTTTTATCTAAATATGAACTTTTTAGAGTTAATCATGGTGAAACGTAAGTCTGCAGAGCAGTACTGCAACATGAGTCTGGAGGACAAGATTAAACTTCAGGAGAAGACCTGCACTGGTCAAAACTGGAAACAGGA
Source organism: Sialia sialis (assembly GCA_009812075.1). Lineage (NCBI taxonomy): Eukaryota > Metazoa > Chordata > Aves > Passeriformes > Turdidae > Sialia > Sialia sialis. The sequence goes on along the minus strand of VRYO01001153.1, from coordinate 180,138 downwards.
CTTGGACCTCGCCCCATCTAGGAACCAGTATGGAAGGAAGAATATAAAACTTTGAGGGGAGCAGTTGGTAATGACTTCAAGCTGATTCTCCCTTTCCCTGCCTGGCCTCTCTACTGGAAACATGGAGAGAGTTACTTCCCTTTGTTCCTTTTTTTCTGTGCAATCTGTAACAAGATCTGAGAAAAATGCTGGAAAGTATTCCGGAAAAGGGGTGGGGCTTGTCAAATGTTTATCACAACATATTTCAGAGGTCAAAAGTAGGAGCTGATGCTGGGAATCAGCCTCAAAGCCCAGGGGCTGTGAGGGGTGATGAGCATCACTTATAAGCAAGGGACCAGGAGAAGCTGCTGGAGAGCATGAGTGGGAGATTCCCCAAGGAGCAGTGGCAGTTTTGGTGGTGTCAATAAATGACAGCAGGACAGGAGTGCTGGCGGCACCTCTGGGCTGCAGTACCCAGCCAGTGTGGCACCTCTACCAAGCCACAATCAGAGCTGCTGGTGCACAGGGACCAGGCTGGCGAGTCTGTTACACACCAACCTAGCAGCACATGCCTCCTTTCTCCTGTTTTCCTTGTTAAAATGGCTGTTCTCTGCATCCCCATGGGCTCCCGGGATGATTCCTGATCCATTTGTTAACGATATCAGCAATTAGGCTCAGGCGGGTGAGCAGGACTGGCAGGAATTAGGCAGCATTGAACAGCATGAGGTGAGAAAAGGGGAGGTTTGGATGCAGGGACCCTGCTGGAAAGGTGAGTTTTAATTCCCCAAAACCTATTAGTCCTTCCCCAAGAGTCAAATGGTGTAACATCCCTCCGTCCCTCCCCCAGCCCCAGGATGTTTTAGTCTCCCATCCCTTAGGAGCTGAGGGCTCTGTGTGTGATCTGTGTTGCTATGGAAAAACTACGAGGTTTTTTGGCTTTGTTGGAAGTGCTGGGAGCAAGCGAGAAGGGAGGAAGAGGAGAGCAGGTCTAGGCAGCCACTGAGGCCATCAGCACCAGGAGTGGCTTTGATACATGAGATCAAGATGGGAGGGAAGAGGAGAAGACCCCGGGGGAGTGAGATCCCTCATCAATAACGCTTTGTGCTGCCAAAAAACCACCACGCCAAGCCAGGCTTGCCTCTGACGGCACTATTAGTGCCCATTATTTAAAATCTCCCTTGATTAAACTATTAGTGCCAGCAAAGGGGTGCAATTTGCATACGATTAGCGCCTCTGCTCAGTGCTGAGCCCGTGGGCTCTCCCTCCCCCACTGACAGCGACACAGAAAACGAAAAAATGAAGAGCAACCTGGATCTGTGCTGAATTAAACCAAATTCAGTATTTCCTCATGCCTGGAGCTGGGAAGAGCAACAGCACTCACAGCAAGGCTGGAAAAGGTCCTCGTGGGGAACAGGTTTTAGGTGTGATCCTGCTTTGCTCCAGGCAGGAATCAGGGAAGCTTTTACCCCATCATCTCCTGCCGTGCAACTGCTGATCCCAAGCCCAGCTGTTTTGGCCAGATCTGCCATCCTCCATGGGCGCCTGCTGCCACAGGGACCCAAGGGAGCTCCATCTTGCAGACTTCAGGTGCTTTGTGATCTCCTGCCCAAAGCCACCAGGATTGCCACCACATCATGGAATCTCATGGACTTACTGATGCAGTTTCCTGCTGGGTGGCTTGAGCTGCAAAACGAGCCACGTGGTTGATGATGGGGGAGAAGTTGGTGGGTCCATAGAAGCGGATGTGCGGCAGGCAGGCAGAGTATGCTTGGACAATGCCCTCCACACCTTCAGGGAAAGCAGAGAAACCACGCATTACAGACTGTCACAACTCAGAACCACAGCATGCTCAGTTAGGAATCATTGGTTCATGCTGTCATGGAGCTGAAGTCAGACCTATTCTCCCCTTCCCCCTCAAAGCATCCAGATCTACAAACTTCTTCCACCCCAAATTTCTGAATATTCAAGCTTTGCTCTTCAGTCACTTTGCATTGGGTCCTTAGACCTTAGACCTTCTGTGGTAGGGAAGCCTTCATAATGCCCACACTCAGTGAAGGCATTCCTTGGAATTGTGAAAAGTCTCAGAATCCACCAAGGAGGAGCAAAAAGAAAAGCAACTCGTGGTCTATGAAGATTACCAAAAAACAGATAGAGGGTCCACAGTAGCCCTTACCACTTAGGATTTGAGCAGTCCTTCAGCCATCCCTGTGAGCAGCTATCAGCTGCTAAATGGAGCATTAAGTCTGAATTCCCCATCTGCTGAACAGGCCTTGTGTTTCTTGTAGCCTTGCTGGGAGAGCAGACGGCTGGTAGGACACACCAGACAGCAGAGCGAAGGCGGATTTTACACAGTCTGAATCCAGTTGCATCTTACCCTGGGCCTTCCTACACACCCCCAAATTTTCTGTGCTTTCCTCTGAGTGTGCCTTTAGCATGTGCTCTGCTTCACTGTCCATGTCTGCCTCTGAACATGCCTTGAAAAGTTCCCATGATCATGGAATCATGGAATGATTCAGGCTGGAAGGGACCTTAGAGATCATCCAGCACCAACCACACTGAGATCAGTGGTGATGCCATCCACCAGATCAGGCTGCTCAGGGCCCCATCCAACCTGGCCCTGAACACATCCAGGGATGAAAGTGTTGTTAAAGAAATGCAGAGGAAGGACAGAAGGCACTGAAGGCATCTACGGAGTCCTAAAGGGCTGAAGTCCTAAAGATGCTTACCTGAACAGAATGGATTCCTGGGATTGAAGTTAATGGCAAACTCATGGGATACCTGTGGAGAAGAAAAGACCCACATTAATTTGGAGGGCCAGTGCAGGGCGGGCAGCTCACTAAGAGTTTAGCTGATGCTGCAAGGCTGGTTTAGGTGTGGTGCTCCCCTGGAGCAGATCCAGCTGGTCACAGAGTTATGGTCCATCCTGCTGGGTCAGTGCCACTTCCCAGCCCTCTGCTACCAAACAGCAGCCCAGCTACAAGAGAGAGCTCCTGGCTTCCAGAATGAACCTTTCCAACGCTGCTGTGGGTCAACAGCCACCAGGTGTGTGGGGTTAGACATTCCTCACTCTGCTCCCAGCAATTTAGGCACTCTAAGAAGCAAACAGACTCTCAGGAGCATCAAGGATGTGCAACTGCCTCTTCTAGCACCTCTGAATTTGAAGGGGTGATTTGGGCTTTCAGGCCACCAGCTCAAGGACTCTGAAACAAAATGCTCCCACCCTGTTCGTGCCAGTGTTACAAAACAAGGATATTGTCTCCCCCTCGGAAGGGTGGAGGTTTGCTGAGCTCTTCAGCAAGGGAATTGCTTGGGGACACATATTCCCAATGCTGGCAGACATCAGTGTCCTCCAAAGCGCCGTGTGAAGCAGAGTCCTCCCGAGGCTGCAAACACAACACACGTCTGATTCAGACTTTCCAATTATGCTGGGCATTGTGTCGAAAGCAGCAGAAACTGTTTTTACAAGAGGCTGTGGGGTGGGAGACAGCAACCCAACAAAAGCAAAGTCAACCAAAAGTCTTCCCCGTGCTGCAGAGCTGATGGGGTGCCTGACTGTTCACTGGCCACAGCCTGCTCGGGTCTCTCCAGGGCTGCAGAGCACAACCAGGAACACTCACAGCCACCAGGTCAGAGACAAGCTGAATATATCACTGTGCTTGGTGTACACTCCTTCTCACAGGAGCCTTGATTTGGGCAATATACTCAAATTCAGTTGACTTGTGGTTGTAATGGGCTTGCTTCTTTTTTTGTTTTAGAGATGTTCAAAATTCTGCCACAAAGTATTTATAGACAGGCAGAAATATTTCCATGTTTTGCTCTGCAAAAGAGGTGTTTCTTTCTTTTAAGAAGCAATGAAATGGTTTCAAGCTGTGTTCCTCACTGTCTACAGAGCAGAACCCCTACATGGCAAATGTGTTGCAAAACCTCCTCTAGAGTTTTTATGAATTTTACATATATATAAAAAATATATATCTATATATACATATCTGCTAAAAAAATCAGCAGAGGGCTTCAAAAATAACAAAAAAATTAAAAGAAAGGTTGTCATTCCCTAGTCAGCTTGTACTTTGGAAACAGTTTCTGTGGAGTCCGGTTAAATGTACATGGAGCACCTACAGGTATCCCATTTCCAAATAACTCACAGGGAGAAACTCTTGATTACCCCAAAGGGTAAGACAAACCTCAGAGAGGGTTCTCTGCCACCCCTAGAAGGAATCCCACCCCTGCCATGACTCAGTTTCTATCTCTGTATCTATGAAAGTCAAAAGGATGGAAAGCATTGGAGTTTGCATATCAAACTGCCAGCTTCCCTTGGTTAATCCCATCCCCCAAATCCAGGTGACCCCTGTGGCTCCAACATTAAGAATCCCCCTCTCTCTGCTGCTGCTTTGCCTTTGCTCATCCCCCAGAAACCACAACCCATCTGCTCCCCTCTCCTGTTCCCTACTAGGAAACCACTCGAGGCTCTCTACAGAGCTGTTACACGGCAAGATGTTCTTTGACATTTCCAACGCGACTTTTGTGTGCAAAACATCTTGCTCCGATGGGCGCCTGAGAAGCTTTGGGGGAGCCATGGCAACGGGAGCACAAAGCACCATTTATACCTCTTGTATCTCCTGGCAATCTTTACTTGAGTGTGTGGGTCCCTGTTTCCTGTCCACCATCACACAGGGCACAGGCTTTCACGAAGAGCTGCTGCTTTGGCTTTGAAATTACCCAACGAGCCTTGACTGCCAAAAATCTGTAGTGAGTGAGTGGAGGCAGTGATGCTTAGAGAGAGCTGGGCAGAGATGAAGCCCCAAGCTGGAGTGGTGCAGGGAGATGCACCAGGGATGGCCCCACTGATAACATGAGACAACTGATGGGTTACGGGGAACCTGCAGGCATGAGCCAAGCACCAGGGGAGGAGGAAGCTGCTCCCCACTGGGGTTTATTTGGGCTTAGAAATCAATCTGGGGAAAAACAAGGTGTTTTTTCTGGTAGCTTTTACAGAGCATCTCCAGGCCCACAGGAGGCTACAGCAGGCAAATGCAGAGCCCCCAGCCCACATCCCCAACCCAGTAGCCACCTCCAGTCTTGCCAGAGGGGCTCTTTCCAACCCAGCAACGCCCTTCCCGTGAGCACTGACTCTCAGACATGGGCAGCAGAACAGGATGCTCTCCATGATGATCCCAAGCTGCTGGGCCCTTTCCATCCCTACTGCATTTGCCATTCCCATTCTTCTCCCCAAGAAATAAAGCAGCTGGCAGCAGCTGGCTGTTAGATCTTGGAAGGTGCCTACCTAGATTTTCCCAACAAAAGTGATAAAGTGACAGACCAGAGACACTTGCAGGCCAAGGAGGATGAATCAGCTCCAAAGTGCACATGGAGGGATCTCCTTCTGTGGCTGGCAAACAGCAAGAGCTCCCACTTGAGTCATATGAATTCTGGCTGCCAGCAGAGCAGAGAAAAGCACAAAGCGAGAGCGGGCAGGACATCCCCAGCCACGAGGGTTGGCAGCGATGAGCTTCCCAGCCCAGTTCCCAGCTGCTCCTGACTTCTGTGCCCCGCTGTGCTCAGCCCAGAGCACAGCTCCCCTCCCACAGAACACAAAGGGCTCGCTGAGATTCAACCCCAGCCTGAAGCAGGGAACGCCTCAAGACCAGCAAGCAGAAAGAAAATGCACATGAAGGGCGTGAGCAAAGCACGGCCAAAAGACCCAGCCAGTAATTAATGATGGTGGTGTCCCAGCACATTGTCTCAGCCATGAGAAGATGCTCCCCATCTGCCAGCCAGGCTGCAGGAACAGCCCCATTCCCTGCCCTCCAGATGAGCAGGATGTGCAGCTCAGCCCTGGTAGGACCAGTGTCTAATCCTAACCAAAGACCAAGGTAGATTTTTGGAAAAGCTCTTCTGCCCTGCAGGCTCTGCCTCTGCAACATCACATCAAGGTTCCCTAGCTCCCAGCCCCCTTCCAGACTTAGTCTGACACATTCATCCAGAGGCCTTTTCCCTTCCCCAGAATTGTTCCTGCCTTCTGCCAGGAAAATGAATCAATGCCTGGCTCTGCCCATTAATGCCAGGGAGCTGCTGCTTTCATGCCAGTGCAGAATGAAGGAATGGGTTGCTTATGCCCCATCCCTGCTTTGTTGCCCATCTACACTGACACATCTCACTGGCTGAGATTCCACATCTGTCCATTTCCCCTCTACCCAGCAGCTTTTCCCTGACCAAGCCTTGCAGTTCTGCTCCTGCCCAGGCAATATCAGGACAAACCCATCTCAAACACTCAGGTGGCCACAGAATTTCACCTTCCAGTCTGGCGGGAGCTGGGCACCAAATCCCAGAGCAGGAAACATCTTGTCCCTAAAGAGAAGGAGGAAAACATATGGGTGTACTGACACACACAAAGCAGGCTTGCACAGATTTTCCCAAAACACACAGTGCTTTTAAATGGGAGATGAACAGAAAGAACAGATATTCCCCCCTGAATGTGATCTTTAGAGAAAAGAGTCCAGCTTTGCTGTTTCCCATAGAGACCAGGAGCATCCTCTTGCCCAAACACTCGCGTCTCCTGCAGGCATGTAACCCTGGAGATTTTAAAAAATGAACAATCCATTTTGGTCACAAAAGCCATCACAGTGAGAGCAACAGACTTCTGTTTTGTTTTCTCTATCAATGTCTGAGATGACATTTTTCTGGTATTTTCTCCACTCCTCAGGATGTCTGAGGAATGAGGCAATCTGGGGTCACAGCTCTGACAGTAAACAACAACAAGCTGAGGGCACCTGACCCCAGCAGAGGATGCTCCACCTCTGCTAATGCTCCTTCCTCTCCACAGCAGCAATGGGGGGAGAAGAGAAAGCCTGTCCCAACCCTCTCCTCCTGCATCCTGATGTTTATGGTAAATAACACCCTTAAGGCATTATTTATCCCTGAATCAAGCAGATGCATCCCAGAAGGGCACGCTGCTTACGAGTCATAGTCCTGGATGATCTGTCCCACAGCCCAGATGGCTGACAAGTACTCGTTTGTCCCCAAAGGGTTGATGTAGTGCAAAGAGGAGGGTTCCTGGGGGTTCCCATTGGAAGCTGTGAAGTCAATCCCAACCTGGAGGACAAGAGAGAGGCATAAACCCATCCTCTGTTAGCAAAAAATCATCTGAGACCTGCCCACCAAACCTCTACTGCACACACAGTTTCCCTCAAACCCCAAACCTCAATCGTTTGAAAAAGTTTAACAAAATCAATTTCTTCACCTTCCCTGCAAAAAGCTGATTAAATACTACATCAGGCAAAGTCATTCACTCTTACCTCTCCACTTTCCATCAAAGAGCATCACATAAGGGGACCCCAAGCAGCTCCTTCTCCTGGAGCAAGCGACCACCACCTCCAGCTGAGGACTTTCCCTGCCCATCTCCCAGGTGCACAGGAACTGAGTAATCCCAGGGACACCAAAGCAGCCAGAGCCATCTGGGTATTTGGATCTCAAGGTCTTTCACCAAAGAATCACAACCCTGAACAAATCTCTCCCTGCAGGCAGGAAGACCTGCTCTTCACAGGCTTCCCCAGGGACCAATATATACTGAGCTCTCGGGGGACTCTGTCAGGAAGGCACTCATTTTTCTCCCTCCTAAATTAGGCTTTCTATTTCAGGCATTTGTAGAAATGCCTATCTCAGACCCAGATAAATCTGGCCAGAAGAGGCGAGATGCTGAGCCACCCAATTTGATACGACTGGGAAGGAAGAGTTGGGACGAGGCAAACAGGCAGCGTGACTGCACTCCACTTGTTTGCTTAGCAAAGAGACAAAACCCAAAATAACTCCACTGGCTAAATTGAGCTCAGGGATTTTGCAGATTTTGTTCCATAATGGGAGAGGAGGAATAGCAGTTTGGCTGAGAAGGGACCTTGGCCTGGCTGGGGCAAGAAGACATCACAGCCCAGGACGTGCCACCACCTTGTGCCAGGGTGACTGGTAAAACACACATGGCAGGACAAGGGAATGCTTTTAAACTGAAAGAGGGTGGGTTTGGAGTGGAGATAAGAGAGATGAGGATAATGAGGCACAAGTTGTGCAGAGAAGCTTTGGCTGCCCATCCCTGCAAGTGTTTAAGGCCAGGTTGGATGAAGCCTTGGGCAAGTTGGTCCAATGGAAGTTGTCCCTGTCTCTATCAGAGGGTTGGAATGAGATGATCTTTGAAGGTCACTTCCAACCCAAATCATCCCATGGAGACTTAACTTCTTTGTCAAACAACTGTAGGGCCTCACCACACCTGTGGTTCATCTCTGTACCTCCCCTGTGCCCAGCTCTGGCCAAGCCACCATGGCCAGAGAGCAAGAGGGAAACTGAGGCAGGGGTGGGGGCTCAGTGCAGTCAGACAGGCAGAGCCCTGCTTGTGCAAGCAATGTCATCAAGAGCAGCACTTGGGCAATGTCTGAGAGGGTCACAGCTGCTCTGCTGCCAATGTCAGATGTGCCACTGGGCCCAAAACCTTCTCTGTTCTCTGTGGGGAGGACACCAGTGGCCTTTCCAAATTGCAGGGGTTTGTGCAGCATCCTCCTGCCAGCTCAGGTGTTTCTGCAGTGTTGGAAACACACTCTTTGGAGCAAAGATGCCTTGGGAGGAGGAGGAGCCCTCCAATAACCAGCAGATCTTTAGATGGGGGGAAAATTTCCGCATTCAAACCTAATTCACGCAAGAGCTCTGTACTACCAATAAATTCACTCATTTTCTCTTCTATTCACTCTCCAGCACCAAGACCAAAGCACACAGAGGCAAAACAGCATACAAAAAGCTCTCCCAATCATTGCTGTTCCTATGGCAACTCTTCCTCCTCCTCCTACTCTTCCCCCATCATGTTTTCAGATAAAACAACAAAATACAAACTGATCTAACTGAGAGTGCCTGCAGCTCTCTGGATACTGCACCAGGAAAGTTTGCAGAAATTGAAAAACCCACTTCTGCATTGTGGTGGTTTCACCAAGATTGTTCTGTTCTTGCTTATTTATTCCTGACAGGCTGTGGTCCAGCTTGAAAGGTGGAAATGTCAGTAAAAACACAAAAAAAACATGTCTATAACATCCCAAAGCCTTCCATCTGGGTTCAGAATAAGGAGAGCTTCCATTAAAAAAATGAACGTTGTTAAAGCCTGAAATGGGGAGAGGAGTTGGTGACATTTTGTGAAGGGCCAGAAGATCTTTTTGAGAGTCTGGGCTTCAGCCAAAGCCCAGCCAGCTCCTCCCATGCTACTGGATGTTCCTCAGCATCCCCAGAACCCCCAAACCCACATGGTTTAACAGCAGAACAGGCAGCTCCTCGCTGCCAGAAGTGACCCCAAGCTGACACAGAACATCATTCCCCAGCTCAGCCCTTTCCATAGGTGTTACTAGTACTGGGCAAAGAGAAGCAAAAGTCCTTACAGTGAACATCAGCTGGCAGCCTCCCAGGATGTAGTCCAGGAAGGAGAAATCTCTGGTTATCTGAAAGAAGAACAAAAAAAAACCCCAGTGTTTCAGCAACTGTCATAACTGTCATCATTATTCAGGCTATGCAGATCTTTGGAAATACAAGAGAGGCAGAGGGATGGGGGAGCTTGAGGAGACCCAAGCTGAGTCAGGGGCTGAGGGAAACATCTCAGTAACACACTCACTTTGCAGGACTTGACAATGATGATCCCAGAGTTCTTGTAATTCTTTTTCTTCTTTTGCTTTTTGGGGTTAATGCACTCTAGCTCGAGCTGTAACACACGAGACAGACCCTGGTGTGAGAGCAGGGCTGGGCTGTGCCACCTGGCTGCAGATGCCACCAGCAGCATGGCCTGGGGTAGCCTACCTCCACCAGGAAGATTTTATTGCCAGGCTATTGCAAATCCAGAGGGAAAACAAGCTCAATGCTTGCCTCTGGCACTACCACCTTGTGCAGTCCTAGACAGGGCACTTTCATGCCCTTGTGCCTCAGTTTCCCCAGACAGGACACTCAATGCAGCACATGTGGTGTTTTACACCCCTCCATGCCTCAGCAGGATCTCCTGCCTGCAATCCTGGTGAGCGCAGCAGAGCAAAGCCTGCCATCCAGGGCTCTGCACAACATCCCTTCAATCAGGAGGCATCTGCCAAGGGTCCTGGCCAGCACCTCAGGGCAAAATGGGGACACGTTTGGCACAAACTGAGTGGCAAGGCAGCTGGCACTCCTGGGGACCAGACACAGTCCCAGCAGCAAGGCACACCTCCCCTTCTGTCCCCCCAAACCACAGGGCACCCCCAAATCATGGGTGCTGCCTCAGACATCCCAGCAGCGCCTGATTTTCAGCAAAGTCTGCCTTAGCACTCTCTAGCCCAGATGTTTTAGCTACAAACATAGCCTGGCTCACTCGTGGTGCAGGTGGAAGGAGAAAGGAATTTAGACTTGGCTTCTTCTAGCACAGATTGAGGATGCAAGGACCAAAGTCTGTCACCAACCCTGAGCAGCCCCTTCCTCATTTTTCCCCAAAAGCATGTCAGCACTTACTGGAGAGGCATCTTGGGCTTCACACAGCCTGGCCACTGAGGTCTGAAACTCCCCGATGAAGTCGTGGCCCCCATCGCTGTCGTAGTCGTAGCACACCACCTGGGGGGAAGGAGCACAAACCTCAGAACAGGAACCACCTCCTGCAGGACCTGCTGAAGCCCCCAGCCTCTCCTGCTGGAGACCTCAGACAAGGAGATTTTTGTTATTTTGGTGGTTTGCTGCTTTGGGGTTTGTTACTAAGCCATGGGGGTTCAGTCAATCCCAGAGGCTGGTCCCCACAATGCAAGCCAAGAGCTCCCAGTACCTTTATCAGCTTCTCCATATCTCCATCACACAGTGACACCAAAGGCACAGTGAACGGCTTCCAGACAGGATCCAGGGTGTATTTGATCACCTGGAGGTGGGAGCAGAGGGATGCTGTCACATTGGGCATATCCACAGGTAGAGATCAGGACAAATCTCCGGGAGTGACCCTGAAGCAGGCTCCCAGGCTGTCTCAGCCCTCTGCTGCTTCCATAATTGAGACACAGCAGCTTCCCCTTCTCAGGCTGCAGCATGTGTGAGTTAAAACAGGTTTGTTTTCATGTGCTGGGTGATTTATCCACCCCTGGGAGTAATTAGATAAACTGCCTGAGAGAGCAGCTGTGGTACTCTGGGCAGCACGGGCACAGCAATGCCTGAGCACAGGCACAGCCACTCACTCCACAACTCCCAGGCCAGCAGCTGCTCTAATGCCCTCTGCATCCCACTGCTTGCCCCCTGCTCATTGCTCACAGCCCCCCAGCACCTAAACACAGCCCAAATCCCACTGGGGTCTGACCACCGAGAAGATGGAGCAGCAAGATGCTGCAACCAGCCCTGGAAAGCCAAAACAGCCCTGGGCACATTCAGCTCTCTTGTCTCATCTGTGTAACATCTGCTGCCTGAGCTGGAGAAATATTAATTGATGCTTTTTGACATTTCCTGAGAGAATGCAATTGCTTAGTAGAAACCTAAGCAAACTGGAGCGGGCTCCAGGCACATGCTGTGTACATGGGAGGTGCCTGCAGGGCAGGCAAAGATCCCTTTTCACAAAGGTGTGGTGCTCACAAAGACAGATTCACATGCATAGTAAGAAAGGTACAGGCAGCAAGTTAACCCTTCTCTGTGCAAAGCAAACACGGGGGATATCTGGCATGGAGGACCTTGGATCTCTGCAGCTGGGACAGTCACTGCACAGAGCAGAGAGGAGGAGATCCATGGTGCTGCTGGGAGCAAACTGGGAGCTGCACAAGACCCAGAACTGGCATCTTGTGTGACAGCCAGGCTCTTACTGAGGGTGGGGGAAACCCTGACACTGCAGGAACAGTTTAGCTGAGTTGGTAAACACCTCCTCCAGGAGCCTGGGAGAGCAGAGGGAGCCCACACATCCCAAGATGCTGCCAGGTCACCAGGGTGGGTGGGGAAGGATCCAGAGTTCCAGCTGAGCATTCACATTTGTGCTTAGATAACAAGCTGCAATAGTGCACTAATCTTGCCCTGTCAGACCTGCCCTGTCCATTGTGGCAGGAGAAATGCCAGCATCAGACTGAAAGCTGTTTATACTCCTGCACTGAAAGCTGCAAGAATGGAGAACTTCATTTCTTCATATCCAGCCCCAAAACACAAAGATGGCCACAGTATCATGGAATGGTTTGGGGTGGAAGGGGCCTTAAAGATCACCCAGCTCCAATCCCCTGCCATGGGTAGGGACACCTTGCACTAGACCAGGTTGCTTCAAGACCCATCAGCCTGGCCTTGAATGGGTCAGGACTGGGTCCAGGAATGGGTCACCTAATGTGGTTCCTCTCAGGACAGTTGGATGCATCCAGGGCTGTTAGATGGAGGCTGTTAGAGCATCCACTACTTGAAAGAAAACTTGTCTAGATCTTGATCCAGTGAGACAGGACAATGGGACAGTGTAGATCTGCTCCCCACAAACCTGGCATGCTCACAGAGATCCCAGCAATGCTGGTGCACAGTCATCTACCCAGGAAGAAGGGCTGGGGGCCACTCCAAACCCCCACAGCTGAGAAACATGGCTTGTTGAGTCAAAGCCCAGCTAAACACACTGAATCATGAGGAAAAAAACAAGTAAGGTCTGAGCCTGCTCCCACTGAAATACAGGAGGAATACCAAGGTTGGTATGAACTAAATGTGCAGGGAAAGGTGTGTGGGAAAGAACAAAAAAAATAAGCAGCAGAGCTGAGGTTGTAAGGATGGCCTGTACTGGCACCACAGAACACAAGGTGCCATGCACATCCTGGTGCTCGTGGGTGTGTGAGAGAAGGAAATCCTCACGGACTTCGCGCAGAAGTGGTAAAACCGAACATACGGAGAGATTTTGTAAATAAATACCACTTCCTCCTTCCACCTGAGCTCCCCCCGGGTTTTGTTTCAGCAGTTCCCTGTCCTGGTACAACAGGCTCCTTAAGCAGGCTTTGAGGGGACAAGAAAAGGGATGGAAAAAGAAGGGTGTGAGATGGGAGCTCTCTTGGCCTGCCATGGAAGCTGCTGTGAGTCCTCCCCTCCAGTGATTCCCCCTCCTCTCTGTGCCAGCTGCCAGGAACTACGGGCAAAGTAAAAAGAGCCTTAAACAAGCTTAGAGGAGAAGAAAAAAAGCAGCTGAAAAGTACTTATTAGTCCATTGTTAAAGCAAAAGCCAGCCTTTTTCTCCCTGCCCATGCTGTGCTTGGTATTCTTAACACCACTGGCTTTAGCAGCTTGAGAATGTGACCAGAGGGAGCTCAGATGAAAATACCACAGCAGGTAAAAATGAGGGAGAGGAGGGGTCAGCTGGCCCTGATCAGACCCACCAAGACCTGTACAGGTCTGTGCCTCCTTGGCTGTGGCTCTGGCTCGTGAGAGTTTCATGCACTGAACCTGGAGGTGCCTGAACACCCAGCTGAGGTGAAGGTTTGGCAAAAGCTCATTTCAGCCTTTCCCCACCTCACAGCACCTATTTCCACCATCTGCTCAGGTCCTGATGCTCCTGCAAGTGGAGGGAGAGTGCTCCAGGGCTCAGTCTAAGCTCAGGATGAGACTAGAGATTTTTATGGGCTTCAAGACCATCTCCCTCTCTGCATGCCAGATACAGCAGTGGGTAGGATAGGAAACTAGTTCTATAGAAAACTACTTCAAGACTTTGCTGGCCTCAGTAAATCTTCATCTGCTGGAGTCCAGCAGCCTCAACTGGCCACCAGGAAGCGAGCTGTGAGGTTCTGAAATCCCTGGATCCCACCCTGCTCTACAGGCAATGGGTGAGATAATGCCATGAAGAGCAAGAGGAGCTGATGTGAGGGTGGAAGAGCAGCTCAGGTTGGAGTTTTGCTCACCTCTGTTCTGTGAACCAGCATCCACTTCCCATCATCACCTGGTTTATAAAACTCCAAGAAAGGGTCTGACTTCCCAAAAAGGTCCTGGAGGGAGAAGAACAGGATGGGTTACAAGCAGCAGAGATCCAAGAGAGATGTTCCTGTGGAACTGCCAGCCCTGCAGACACTGTCCTGTCCTCATGGGGCCAGGTCAGGCACACTGGCAAACAGGCAGCACCCACAGGCAGTGTCCTGCCCACCTCCCTGTCCTGTTTGTGTGAATCCCCTCCATTTCCCAGCACATTTTGGCGAGGTGGGTGTGCTGGCACCCAGCGTGTGCCTGTACCAACAGCTCTCTGGACACAGATGCCATGGAAAACAACCCCAGCTGGGAGGCAGCTGCGTTTGGGCTTGGAAAAACATCCAAAGCCTCAAAGGAAAAACAGAATTATGAAGTGCATGTCTTGGGGGAGAAAGGAAGAAAATCCACCCTCCTACACACAGCAGTAAAGCACAAGCAGAGGAAATCTTTAAGGAGCGAGCTGCCCTGGTGTTGACAGAGATCATGTAACACCCTCTGAGATGCGCAGCCCTGAGTCAGTGTGTGCTGCCTCTCCTGCCAGCCTCTCCTCAGATAATCCCCGACAAAGGGCTGCTGCTTTCTGAGGAGCAGGCACACACACACACACACACAGCCCTGCTGGGAATCTGCACGGGGGCTGATCCGCACCCGCAGCCCGGCGAGGAGGAAGGCACCGACAGGGAAACTCCAGCTTTTCTAGGCACAACTTCATTCCCATTCAGAAAAAACCAAGGAGGTGCTGACAAGAAACCAAGTCCCAAATATTCCAGACAATCCATGGAGAATCCAAGTTATTTCAGCTGGGTTTTCCTCCTAGAGGGAGGTGGGTGTCTGAATCCTCCAAAGAGCTGGAGGAACTTTCTATGGGTTTGAGCAGGAACTTTTTGTGCTTCTGAGTGATGCAGGGGGGATGAGAGGGGCTGTGCATGGAGCAGGAGGAAACATGGATACTCCAGGATCTCCTGTTCACATCCAGCCCAGGAGATGGCAGCTGGGATGCACATGGGTTCTAGCAACGTCCCAGCAGAAAATCCATCAACATTTCTGTCTAAATCCTGTTTCTGAAGCCAGCCAGGAAAGTAAATCACTGCAAAATGTTTTGGCTTGGGGGTACTACAACTTCCTTCAGTCAAAATTCTTCTGCAGAGAAGCAGACCATACAGGCTCACAGGGATGCTCTCTGGTGAGATGAGGCTATTTTTCTTCCTACCCTTTTTCACACATTTGTAGGATAGAAAACACAAGCCGTTACTTCTGCAGCATTACAGCTACAGAACAGCTCTGATCCTGCTCACCCACCACCTGGGCTTGGCATTTCCAGGCTCCACAGATGGATTAAACACCCAGGGGTGGGTACCTGACCCTGTCTGTGCTGGGTTAACCTCCAAGCCAAGGCAGCTGCATCAGCAGCAGCCCAGCGTGGGCTGGCGGAGGCAGGGGAAGCTCTGAAGGATGTCTGCTGCCATCCCACACGGATCAGCCTGGCCTGCAAGTCCAGTCAGCCTGGTTCTGTTAAAAGCAGGGTGGGAGATGCCTCCAAGCCACAAGATCGTGGGCTGCTATTGTAAAACATCAAACCCACACACACATCTCACCCCTGCAAACCTGGCGGGAGACGGAAACTGAGCAACCAAGGAAGCTCAGATCAGAAAATCAATCTGCAAACTGGTCCAAGAATCAAAATTATCCAAACTGGTTTTAGCACACCATGGAGAAGGAGGGTGGAATTGGCACTTCCAGCTCCCTAAATCACAGCTTCCAGCAGCAGTCCTGGCTCACAGCACTTGCTGTCCCCCAGCCCTGCTGAAGCATCACTGCCCTCCTGCTGTCCCCATCGCGGTGGTGGCACAGACAGCTCTGAGCTCCACATGGCTGCCCCAGGTGGAAATACCTCCTCTTCTGCAAGACATTTTATCTTCCAACAACTCTCCCAAGAGCTGATCTGACATAAAGTGTAAGAGCCCCAGGCTGAATCTGCTGCTGACATGCTCTCACTTTGTGGCTTCAACACTGAAATCAAGGTAGGGAGCTGCAGGTGCAGAGAATGGACTTGTGATGGGGAGGAGGCCCTGCCTGCAGCCCCAAAGAGATCCCAGCCCCAAAGAGATCCCAGGGTAGCCACGGCACAAGGAGCTGCCTGAGGCTGAGCACAGCTCCAGCCTGGGTTTGTGGCACAGCTGCCATGACCACAGCTTCAGCACTAGAGATGATCCCATGACCCCACCACAAAATCCTGTGAAATCCAGTTCCTTCCTATAACATCTGAGTTGTAGCTGTGCTCCCCAGCTCCATGCTGTGGTACAGGATGCTGTAACTCTCCAGGCTGCAACCTCAGCCTTGGCTTTCTTTTGTTTATTCAATTTTTCACTGTCTTTCCTAATCTTAAACAAGTTTTACCCAGCTCCCACAGCTGCATTTCAACCATAACCAAAAATGACCCAAAAATGATGTTTGCCATCCAATTTCCTTGTTCAAGGGCCATTTTAATTTGCATGAAGTGACGTGAGCCTCCTTTGCTCAAGAGCTGGACTCTGAGCACTGCCACTCTGTCCTGCAGCACGGGAACTGGCAAAGAAACCTTGTCAGTTCTTGGTGACAGCAGGTGGTCACTGAGCACAACCTTTCTGCTGACACCTAGAGATGAAACTGAGTTCTTTGTTATCTGTTACTTCTTAGCTGGGGCATTTGGCTCCTTGCACCAGGCAAGGTAAGTAGAAGGGTGAGAAAACAGCCATTTCCAACAGGTGGGAAAAAACCTTTGGATGAACCAGAAACCCACTGAGTTTTAACAGTGGGACTGGATGAACCCCATCTTCTCCCCCAGCAAATACCTTTCTGCCTGGCTGCTTGCTTCACCCTGTTTTAAAGAAACTGAGGGCTATCCTGCCAATAAAACAAGCTCTGGAGAGACTAGGAAGAAGGAAAAAATAATATTCCCATCGATTGCTTAGCAACAGGACTGGTTCAAGAGGAATAGTTCTGGTTGCCTGGTAAATAAGGTCAGGAGATGCTGTTCAGAGAGGCTCACTGTTTCCTGGGCATCACATCCAAAGCAAAGCTCCTGTGTTACCTGCCCCTACACTTCCTTGGAGAAGACAGGCCCTACACTTTGATACAGAAGCAGATTTTTGTCTCATTTCCAGAGGGCCTGAAGGTGACAAGCCAGGAGCTCTCAGCAGGTCTGAGATACAGAGTCAAGGGTCATTGAAACTTCCAGTTTTGTCAGCAGACAATTCCAAACATCTGCCACTGAGGCATTAATCTGCTGCCTGAGATGTGCTGATACACAGATCCTGTGCCACACAGAACCCCTCCATCTCGAGATGTGAGATGAGGGAAGAAATTCTGTGACAACAGGGAAACTGAGGCACAGCAGTGCCCAGCAGCCAGAGGAACCCAGTTTCACGCTGAAGTTTTCTCCAGTGGGACCGTTTTCTGTCACTGCTGCACCCAAAGCAGAGATTTCTTTAGATCCCAAGGGCAGAAGTCAAACATTGCATCCCCCAGACACAGCTCCACTCACCTTTTTATCCAGTTTTCTGCCAGCCATGCTCAGAGTAACCACTCTGTTATCTGAGAGCTCCTGGGCAGCTATCTGAAAGACAAGAGAAGGCTGCAATCACTTTCAGCATAAAAAATTAAGCTTCTGATAAAACACTCAACCCCCTCCTCAGGTGTTATGCTGGACTTGGTCTCACGTGGCTCTTCTGCACAGGGTTCATTCAGGACCTCCAAGGAGGAGAAGCCATATAAACCTTTCCAGCAAGATGTGCCACCTCACCCTCCATGCCCTGGGCATGGCCAAAACAGGCTCCCATCCCTAGGGGAAATCTGGTGGAAGCCTAAGGACTTGAGCCATGTCTCCACATGGCCACCTGCTAATGCAACCCAAGGATGAAGATTCCATGGCTGCTCCTGAGGAGCTGCAGCAGGCAGGAGCACAGCCCAGACCACTTCAGTTTGAGAGATTTTATTCACACATGCTCCAGAAGGGCTTCAGCTGCCAACCCCCAGCGGGACAGTTTTGTCTGGAATATGGTCTAATCAGTCTCTTGGTATTTTAAAGGAATGTTTATAACAAATCCCCACATTTATTCACTTTCATTACAAGCCATTTTCTGAATCACTTGTCTTTTTTTTCCTGCCCAAGCATCTGCTCCCCACCTCTCCTTCCTCTGATCCCTTGAGGTGGGCTGAGCTGTTCCCCAGCATTCCCAGCTGCATCCTCCTTCTGCCAGGGCAGGAGCCAGCCCCAGAACAGCCATGAGCACAGCATGGACATTGTCCTTGTGCACAGTGTCCCAATCACTGCATATGAACCCCAGTTTCCCCCTCTGCTCCATACAGAAGTTCTCTGTTGCCACGCCATGGAATTACTTTTCTCTCCCACCTAGTCCCTGTCACCAAAACCTGCAGGAGGAAGAGGAGCTGCAGGAAGAGGATGAAATTTGCCCCTTCCTGAGCCCCACAAAAGCATTCCCAGTTGGAATCCAGCACTTCAGGGCTTGCTGTAGGCTGTGTAAGAGCCAGGATGTGCAGACAAGCCAGGAATGTCCTTGTGCCACCCTGCCACAGGTTGCTGGTGGCATCTGCACTTGGACAGCACAGAGAATAACAACATCCCTACCTCTGTGTCCAGTGTGCAGCAAGATCTTAAAATTCTACAAACACAGAGGTTTGCTTTGGGATCTTCTCTCTTCAAACCTGGGGACGCTCACACAGTCTCTTCTACTCAGCCAAGGTTTTAGTGCTGCATTCACCTGAGTGGCATCTCAGTTAGGAAAGTGGATATCTGGGCAAAACTGAAGGGAAGGAGGCCAGGGAGGTCAGGCTTTGGTTCCAAACTGCCTGAAGGCTGCTCCTCCAGTGGTGCCCACAGCTGCTCCAGCTCTGCACCAAGCAGCAGGGAAAGGTGCCCCCCACCACACATGATGCTGCTGTCATCACCGGGTCCAGCCAGGACAAAAAGCCCAGATCAAATTGTATCAGTTGTGCAAAATGAAGCAGATGTCTCTGCCCCTTGGATGATCAATGACACACTAATGACAGAACAGGACTTTGCTTTTTGTAAAGCACGTAGCCTTTGAACTTGACTGGAAACTTCCAGCTCTTCCCAAGCAAGCACCAGATGGGATGTGGTGAGCCTTGGGAATGGCCCCACTTCTGAACCTCACTGCAGCTTTTCCTCTCCATTTAAAGACTAACTGCAGCAATTAGGAGAGGAAAATATCTTCCCCTAAAGCAAACAGCAATGGAGATGCACCAGGTCCCAGGCTTTTAAATCTCTCCAGTGCTTTTAAACCTGACAGAAGTTTAACTCCTTGCTGGCCTTTCCTTCCAAAACTTTGCAGCCCAGCTGCATGAATCACAAAACCCATAACACAGCAGAGATCCAAAAACGACGGGAGCTGTGGTAGAACAGAAACACACCTAAATTTAATCTCTCCTCTTTACAAAAGAACATTGCTAAAGAGAGCCGCAGCAGGAAGGCCACTGCCCGAAGGGGTCTGCATCAGAATCAGTGGCTGTTGCTATGAGAGTTGTTGCCATGGCACATCCTCATCCTACAAACAAAATCACCCATCCCTGGAAAAGGAATGAGCCCTCTTACCTGTCACTGCACCACAGAGGTCTGAGCAGGCGCCTTGCACCAGATAACAAACAACAGCAGCACAGATTTACTTTGTACTTCTCCAGGCTGAGGTATTTTTTATTTCTGAGACTGAAGCAGAAGTTGAAGACTCACAGCGCAAAGCACTGGACAGACACTGAGCAAGATTGTTCCTATCCCAAATAAAGTGTCTTCCAAACAGACCAAAGTGGCCAGCAAAACAAAAGGTAAAGGGAAAAATATTGAAGAGATACACCCCAATCCCCCATGCAGGACCCCATGTGAGTGTCCTGCATTGCCCCCTTCCCCCTTTACACACCCAGCAGTGACATAAAGCAGCACACATACCGTTATCATCCCCTTCCCAGCTGGCTTGCCATTCCCCAGAAGGAGAGTCCGTGTTATTTTCTTGCTGGAGACAATCTAGAGAAGCCAAAGACAATAAAGCCATGATTGTACAAGTGATCAAAAGCAGACTCATAAGCAACTGATCATTGCTCATGTTGGTTAATTCAGATTAAGCATCTGCAAGGGTAGAAGAAAGGCACCAATGTGCAGGGATGAGTGTGAGAGTGGGAATCTCACCCCTGACACCGCAGCCCTCAGGGTGCACAGAGAACTGATGGCACAGGAGGCTGAAGTGTCACTGAACCAGGGAGCAGTGGGGAGTCAGTGGGACCTCACACAGACAGAGCTACTGCCATTTGTTCCCAGCAGAATCAGCACTCCACCCCTCAAAGTCCATTTCATATCATTCTACCACGACCCCTGCCAGCACCTTGATTGCAGGACAGGTTTCCATGGGTGGATCCTGATTCCAAGCTGGATGCTCTCCCCAGCATCATCCTGGACCCCCTGCACAGCACCCCAAAGGCATGTTCTCCCCTTCACTCCTGGTTTGTAACAGGATAGAGAGAATAAACTGGGAGATTAATTAAACCCTTGAGGATTTTCCCAGCTCAGTAAGTTTCAGTCTCCTTTAGATCTGGAGAACCTGTAACTTTTCCTTATGAGGTGCAGATGCCCACATGGAGATCCAGCAACCTTCTGGAACTACCTGTGCCCTGATCTCACATCCAATGGATCCCCCTTGAGATTAGATGAGCTTTAAAGGTCTCTTTTAACCCAAACCCTTCTGTGACCCTGTGACTTGCAATTTCAAAGCAAAAACTCTGTTAATTTGTGAGGAGCCAGTCAAGTCCCAGTGCTTTCGATGCACCGGAATCACCAGGCAGTGTAACCAGATCTTTGTGCCACACTGGGTACAGGCAGGACAAACCTCAAACCCTGGCTAGCAGAAACCATGGATACCCTCCAGCCTGGAGTCTGATCCCTGCTACATTTCCTTTGGCCACAGGTCATTAGAGGCCTGGGAATGATCCAGCAGTCCTTTAAAATCCTACTACAGATCTCATTAGCTGCACTAAGCAATCCAGCTAATCTGACAGCTCCCATGCAAACTCAGAACTGACAAGTCAGATCCCCACTGCCCAGCTGTTGCTGCTGTCAGCTTCTGAGAGCTCATGGAAACTTCTCACCAGGCAAATTCCAGCCACCAGGAAACCCACAGCAGGGTGGCTGAACCCACAAGCCCCATGCACTTTCTTTCACCCCTCTCCTCATCCTGCACAAGTGCCACTCCTCCAGTCCACCTCTGCTCCATGACTGGGCTCTGCTGCCAGCCCATGCCAGCCACAGGGAGAGGAGGCAAACAGGATTTCAGGGGAAAAGGGAAATTAAAAGATTCCTCCATTCCAAGCTGGTGCCCTGTTTTGGACTAAATGTCACCAAGAAGGTGACATGGCAACTGCTGCAAAAACTGGGCACAGGTCAAGTTCTCTTTTGCAGAGTGAAAATACTGGTGTACATTTACAGAGTTCCAAGCTCTCTTGTTCCTGACAGACTAAGCCCAAAGACGCAGCAGACAGTGATGCCACCACGGCAGAACCATCAGCTCTTCTGAGAGAGCCCCTGGATGGGAGAGCTGCCACCAGCTGCCCCTGCCCAGCATTAGCACAGCCCAGCAGGGTCTGTCCAGGCTCACCTCTGACAGAATCATCTCCTCAGAAGGGTTGGGATCATCTGGGACACCCAACAAGCAGGAGGAGATGGTTCAGACCCTTCCACCTTCCTCCCCACTGCACATGGATAATGTTCTTATCCAACACGAGCCTGCAGAGCCCTGGACTGCTGCAGAGCCACATCCAGGAACACAAAGGTTCCAGCTGTGTGCTTGTGAATTCTCTGCTTTCACCAAGACCAAAACCTTCACAAGCAGCCCTTGCTGAGCTGCCCCACACTGGAGCTGGGTTTCAGCAGCAGCAGAACTAACAGTACAGGATGGATTTGGGCTGAACCACTGAACACAGAGCTGCTGCCTGCACTGCCTCTTAACTTGTGCAGGTGCAGAATTAGGTCATCACAGAGCACTTCCAGAATTCCAGCCATTAAACTTCAAACTCTGTAAATGTCAGTGCTCTCCTAACACATCAGGCTCTCGAGCTGGCCGTGGTGAAGTCCCTGCTCCTGCCACAACCAGTGCCATGCTGCAGTCTGTGTGACAAAGCAATCGTGCTCATGGGCACCTCAGGCTGGCTCCCCATGCTGACCATCTATTAGAGCACCTCCTTCCTCCTCACTCCCAGCACTGAGCACAGCTTCTCCCAGCCTCTGCATCTGTGCCAGGTACCACAGCAGCCCTCAGCTGCTGGATGCTGCAAAAAGATGGAAAAAAATCCCCCTCATTCCCTGCTTCTGAGCCAGAGAACAAAGACATTTGGAGAATGTGGCTGCCAGCTTCTAACAGGGTCTGGGATCATGAATGAAAAGACTTTCCAAAAACTTATAAATCACATTGTGTCTCAAAAGCTTTTCCACACAAGACACATTCCAGCACCAACATGCTGAAGCAGGAGGAATGTTTTGCTACACAACAGCAATGGACAAAACTTTCAGAAAGAGAAAACCCAAACTGAGAAAGAAAGGCAGGCTGCATGCATCCTAACTTTAAATATTCCCAAGCTCAATCAGGGCCCTTACTATAACCCATGGTGAAGATAGAGCCAGAGGATTCCAGCTGATTTCTCTTTGCCAGCACTAGCAGAAACCCACACCATGACTAGCTCAGAGCAAGACAACAGCCCTAATGTGGAACAGCTCAACCTCAACAGCTGAAGTGTGACAAGCAAATTGAATTTGTCTTTCCAGGAAGGAGCCAGAAAACTATGCCTGAGGTAGGAAAAGCTGTTACCTCACCACACCTCTGTGTCTGATGTGTTTTGGGGTCCCTTTGCTGCAGGGAGCCCAGACTCACCGTGCCCAGTGTGCAGGAGAACTCGCCCAGGAAGTCATGCTCATACAGCTGTGTGCTCGACTTGTCCTGGTCAAACAGGGCAAACTTGAGCTTCTGCACCTCTTCAAAGTGGTAGTCAATGATGAACTTCTTGGCAAAAGCTGGGTTGAGGTTGTTCACAGCTGTCTCTGTCCTGTCCAGCTGCAAAGAAAAAGAGGCTTTTAAGCAAGTGCATCTTACAGCTTTGTCACTGAAACTGAATTCAGCCAGAAACCCCATGGTGACCATCAGAACAAGCACACCTCAGCAAAGCTGTCCCCAAACACAGGCTGTGACACCCAGGTGCAAAGCTGGGATCCATCTGAGCACACCATGCAGAGCTGGGGTTCCTGGGGCTGGACAAACACTCCCCATCCACAGGATGGAAGTGCCCACCCAGCTCAGCATGGACTTGAGGATCACTAAAGCCAGAATTGCCTCATTTGCTTCTTAGCCCTGCTCTCCCAGGAGCTGAGACTCTCACACACCTCTGATCCTCAACTAGACCCTCAGAGCTCTAGTGCCAAAATTGTTTCTTTCAGGCTGTGCAGCCAGCAACAAGAACAAGCAAAACAAGAAGTGTCATGAGCCAGAACATAACTCTCCAGCATTTCCCTCCAGAACTCAAACCAAAACACCCATGTGGTTTCTTTTTTACTGGCTTTCCACATACAAAAAGATAAAAATACTTTGTGTAGTCCCTTTTTCATAGATTTCATCAAGCATTAGTAGCAACAAGAGGAAGGGTCCAGAGACAAAACTGCAATAGACACTGTCACTCTGAGCTATTGTGGGCAGGCTGGAAGCAATGGTGAACTGGAAGGGCAGGCACAGAGAGGATGATGGAAACTGGAAGGCATTTGGGGCACCCCAATGGAGGGGAAGCACCGTGGCTCTCTGCAGCATCCCAGAGCCAAGAGCAGGGAGAGCAGCAGAGGAACTTGGCAGCAGCTGGTGAAGTGTGGGTTTACAACACTGCAAGGCACAGGTGGTCAGAAAGCCTTGAGTGAGCCAAGAAAACATCCTGAGGACAGTCATGATGGAGATACCAGAATTCTGCCCTCCAGGAATGGAACTGTGCTCCCAGAGCCCACAGCTCTCACTGCAGGAAGGGTGGAGCACCAGCAGGGATCCTGTCAGGAACCTCCACAAAGACAAACCCCCACGATTTCAAAGTGTTAAAAACAGAGAAAACTGGGAAGCTGAGGCTGAGAAAAGCTGGTGTATTTACTTCTGGAAGTCAATGGGCAAGGAGAGTCTGAACACCCATGTCAGGACTCATATTCCCCCCAGACACACTGAAAGACAGGAGACAAGGGCAAGTTTAGATCCCAATATGCAAAATACCTTTATGAAGATAAAAGGGGCAGGAAGGGGCAGCAGAGCCTGGGAGCTGAACAAGAAACACCCACAGCTGGGAGAGAAATCCTCCAGCATGCAAGGCAAGCAGGAGCTTTGTCAGGAGAGCAGCAGTTGGTATCATGCTGATATCAATGTTCAGATAAGGCTCTGGAGAGAGCTCAGAGCACCTTCCAGCATGTACAGGGGTCCAAGAGAGCTGGAGAGGGACTTTGGACAAAGGTCTGGAGTGACAGGACAAGGAGGAATGGCTTCAAGCTGACAAAGGGCAGGTTTAGATTAAATGTTCTGAAGAAATTCTTGCCTGTGAGGGTGGTGAGTCACTGGCACAGGTTGTCCAGAGAAGCTGTGGTTGCCTCATCCCTGGAAGTGTTCAAGGCCAGGCTGGATGTGGCTCTGAGCAACCTGGTCAAGTGGAAGGTGTTATGACAGCACTGGCATTTTGCCACATCACCCCGTTATCCCAGGATATGGTAACATGGATATTAAAAGAGAAGGAAACACAGGCACTGTCCAGTATGATCTTAACAAAAGCTGCTGCCCTCAGTGTCTGGAAAGACCATCCCATCTCCCTGGAGGACAGCACGAAGGCTCTGGCCATGCTGTGGCCCTGGCCAGCATTCCACCTTGTCTTGCAGCCAGGACACCCAGTTCTGGGCAAGGCTGAGCTGCCTGTGCATCCCAAATGCAGGGCAGGACCTCTCTGGAAAGCAGCTGGCATCCCTGGGCAGCACCAGGCTGTGGGATGGTGGGATGTCTGCCAGAGCTGCTGAGCCAGGAATAAGCAGAGCAGAAAAGAGCCTCCAAGGAAAAAAAAAAAAAAAGCAAGCAAACACATACCTTAGTCCCAAAGAAACTCATTCAGCACAGAAGGCAGGTTTTGGAGGGGCTCAGTGGAAACGTGGTGAGTTTGCTATATATACACCCAACCATCGCAGGGTTTTTTTGAAATTGCTCGCTTAGTCTGTCTTAATTGCCAAGAAGCGACTAAAGTAAATGCTGTGTTCCCAGAATAGCCACCTGCTGCACCCCAGGGAATCAAATCCATCAACACCAGTGGGCTGTGAGCTGGCCAGGGCCACACAGCTCCACACAATCCTCCTCTCACTGCTGCCAGCCTGTACCAAAGGAGCCAAGCATCTGCTCAGGGCTGCGCTGGACCAGGGGCATCCACAGCTCTGCTTTATTTCAGCAGCACAAGGCACAAATCCCCCTTCAGGCCTAGGAGATGAGTCTGCACAGGCAGCAGAGATGGATTTTAGGTCCCTCCATGTTCTTTGAATGACTGGGAAGCCAGGGACCAAGGGAAAGCAGTCCTGTCACCCCCAGACCCCAGTCTGAAGGAGATAACTTGAGGTCCCATCTCCAGCTGTGTTCTGGAAGAGGGGGTTGAGGGAAGGGAATGAAAATCCCAGCCAGCTTGAGGTAACCTTGGGAATGATGGGGCTTCTCTCAACACCCAGATTGAACAGTTTAACCTCCTGCCAGTGCCAGGGTGAAGCACAACACTATCCCAAGCCCCAGCTGACAGCTGCACAAGGTTTGACCTTTGGTTTGGTGAGCACAAATCACCTTCATGGTGACCATGCATCTGAGACCTCTTCACACACCATCCCTCTCTGCCATCAGCTCCTGCCATCCCCTTCACATCTGCAATCCCTGGAAAGAACAGAGATGCCTTTCCCATCAAAAAGCAGAAAAACACAAGGGTTTTAAAGAGGCAGCCAGGCTAATTAAAGAAATCAGTTTGGATAAGAGCCTCAAAGGGCCACAAAGACAATTAGATGGATGGAGTGCCTCTCCTGTGAGAAAAGGCTGAGAGACTTGGGATTGTTCAGAAGACAAGAAGGCTCAGGGGAGACCTTAGAACACCTGAAAGGGCTACAAGAGAGCTGGAGAGGGACTTCAGACATCAGCATGGAGTGACAGGGCAAGGGGGAATGGCTCCAAACTGACAGAGCACAGGGTTAGATTGGGTATTTGGAAAAAATTCCTCCTTCTGAAGAAATTCTTGTCTGTAAGGGTGGTGAGACCCTGGCACAGGTTGCCCAGAGAAGCTGTGGCCCCATCCCTGGAATTGTTCAAGGCCAAGCTGGATGTGGCTTCAAGCAAAGGCCAAGGCAGAAGGGTAGGAATGAGGTGATCTTTAAGGTCTCTTCCAACAGGAAGCATTCCCTGATTCCATGAATCATGAGGCTGCAAATCAAGCACAAAACCAGGAAAATCTCCAGCAACAGCCCTTGTGTTCAGTGGCTGCAGCTGGAGAGTCTTCCAGTGCTCTTCCAGGTTGGCTGGAGACCTTCAAGCACCCCCAGCATGTGGAGCTGCTTCATGCTCCAATATGGGGACATGCTGTCTGAAGTGTCAAGAGAATTCCTGCTGAAGGTGCAGGACTGCCTGGATGACTCAGTGGCACAAAGGCAGCTGCAGGCCTGAGTCATGTGTCCCTTGTCCCTGTTCTGACACCAGAGTTCAGCTCTTTCATGGCTTCTGTGACATGACATCACCAGGCAGAACATTTAAACACCACCCATCTTCACTTCCCAGCCTGTGGTTTATTGTCCCTCCTTCTCTCCCTCCCTCCCCCATCCGTCCAAGGCTGATTCACAAAGATTTTTAATTCCTATTAAGCTCAGTGAGACAAAATAATTGTATTTGGGAACAAATGTTACAGCTAGAAAGAACAGTGAGCAGAAATCTTCCTGCTGGCATCAGCTGGTGTCACAGCCCCACCTCCCAGCCCAGAATCAGCACCAGGGCTGGTGCCAAAGGAGGAGATCCTCCACCACAGGCAGGTCCAAGGCTTGGGACAGGTTCCTAATCCAGTGTGGAGGACAAAGGGCAGTGGGGTGGGATGGGTTCACACCAATGAGTTTATTCTGTCCCCGTCCCTCCCCTACACTTCAGCTATGTTATTAAGGTCATCACTTTCAGACAGGAGAGGCTCCACTCAGGGCACCTCAGTGGGGCCAAAATCCATGCAGAACAAGGGGACAGCTCTGAACCACGAGCCATCAGCTGCCAAGAGTCCACCAAACATCCCAGCCAGATTCTCATGGCAATGCCACCTCTCCTGGCCCTGCCTGGCACCCACACAGCACCGCTGGCAAGTGTGAGAGCTGGGGCATCTCTGTCCCAGCAACGTCCCCAAGGTGCCACTGAGCAGAGCCAGCTCAGAGGCACAAGAACCCCACGTCCTGTGCCAGCCCATTCCACTTCCAGTGGAGCACTGAGCCAGCTGCTGCCCAAGGCTCATGTCCAGCGCCTACAGTGCCAATTAAAAACAAGCTAAGACTAGCAAAAGAAGAGAAAGAAAGAAAAGAAAAAAATAAAAAAGCACCACACATTTGTATTGCAAAGAAAGCTTCGGGATCAAAACCACTGGACTGAGACATTACTGACAGAAAGAGAAATTCCTGAAAAGCACAATTTGGTCAGAGATGACACCTGTCAAGGCTGGAAAGCTCATTAATCTCATCCAGGCTGTTGAAAAAAGTTAATTACAGACTGTGGCAAAGTGAGGTTTTCCCCTACACTCTCCCTGCTGAACGTGAGATCAGCTGCTGGACACCTGAGGTGTAAGCAAAAGTAGCTGAATGAGATCACCTAATTTCCCAGGAACTGGGAAAACCTTTGTTTGGTTTACATGATTTAAATCCCTTAATGCTCATTTCATTTCAATGCACTTTCTGCAACATGCAGGTGTCTGTATCCACACATCCATTATCTGCCTACCCTGCTCCCTCCCCACCAACCATCTACTGCAGGTACAAAATGGAATTTGCAGGTAAAGCCAATGCCCAGCACAAAGCAGAAAGTACAACTGTGACACAGAATAATTCACACACAGCCTCAGCAGCACCAGAAAAGCTTCAGGGAGGAACGAGCAGAGAGGGACACCAGCACGAGCAAACCACAGGAAGAGCAAATCCACACAACACCAGCACTTACCTCCACCCATTTCCCATTGACATCCATGAAGAGGACGCAGAAAGGGTCGGATTTGGAGGTGACATCCCTGTCCAGAAGGTTTTGGCCGCAGATGGACAGCTCCACCTTGCAGACACAGTACTGGGAGCCGACGGGCGCCGCTGGCGAGGGAGGCACGGTGTACGCCATGACCCGGGGGGCAGCAGCTCCAGGCTCTCTGTGGGACAGCACAGGGACAAACCTCAGTGCTGGGAGCCACCAAACACCCTGCCAGCACTGCTGAGCTGGCCACAGGCACAGCCTCCTGCTCTCAGTCACACACAGGATCAAGGCTCCATCTCACAGATGTCCCGAGTGCAGGTCCAGCACAGCGCCCACGACCTGCTGTGAGTTTGCTCCACAAATTACAGATTTTCAAGGAAAATCTTATCCCTTCAAGGGAGAGGGAACTCCCCAACCTCCTTTTCCAGCATGCTTTAGTTTGTACTGAGAAGCCACATTTCCACACCACCCTTCACACAAACCTGATTGCTGTCTGGCTGTCCCCAAGCAACCAAAGCTACGAGGGGCAAACTTGAGCTCTGCCCTGCAAATCTTCATAGGGAAAGGCGTGAGACTGTGAGGATGAGTGTGATGCAGGGCAGCTCCAGCCCTCATCAGCCCCATCTCCACTCAGCTCTCAGGGCCAGCAGAGAACAGTGGCTCTGGCAGCAGTTAAAAAATGGCAATAGTTGTTTCAGAGCAGTGAAGGCAAATGCAACAAGCACTGCATGACCTGAAGCACAATTTACAGGGCTCTGACTAAAAACCCATTTAAAATCTTATCAAAAACCTGCTACCAGAGTAATTTTGAAGAGATTAATGTGTTTTATACCATTATTGGTGCAAAACCCCATCCCACGGGACAGTCGTGATTTCTGATATACGTTTCACTTGTCACAAACCACCAGTGGTCTTCAATGGAGAAGAAAAGGGAGAAAAAAAGAGAAAAAAAAAGCTTTCTCAGAGTAATTTATACTAACAAGCCTTTGTGGCTATGGCTGCTAGTGGAGAGTGAGCTCTTCTCAGCAGCTGCTTCAATATCTTCTGCCTTCTTTTTCAAGAGTGGCTCTTGGCTCATCCACTTTATCTGAAACCCCCAGACATTGCCTTTCTCCACCTTGATAAACCATCTGCTTCTGTTTGGCATTGAAACCCCAATTAATATTATCTATTTGTTTTGCCTGGCTATGAGTATTTACAAGTCCTTGTGCTGCCAGGAGCTGGGCTGCTGCCCTTTTCCCTTGCAGCTCAGCTTCCAGGCTGGAATGGGGATGGAGGGCAGGGACAGGGTGATCCCAGCAGGGCTGTGGGAGAAGGAGCTCTGGGATGTCCCGTGTGCTCAGCCCTGCTGCAATGACTTCTGAGCAGAAAACAGCTCCGGCTCCCAAGCCTTGGAGATCTCCTCTCCTGCCTGCCAAGATCTCTGCTTGGCACTGATCACCAGAAACAAGCCTGGTTTTAACCCCCACCGGAAAACACAAACTCTTCAACCCAGACTGATGCTCAGGGAAGGAGTGGTACAACCATCCCAGCTCCACAAGCACTCAGAAACTTCTCCAGAAGAAGGAAAACCCCATCCCTGGCCTGCAGACACTCGTGTACATCACCAAAACAGCACCCACATCCCTTTCCCAAGCGTGGCTCCCCCTGGCCTAGACCAAGCCTGTCCCGTGCCATCGCTCCCCATGCACAGCAGCACAGTGCCAGAACAGTGGCAGTGTCACATCAAAACTGTGACACACGCGGGCAACCTTCCACCTACTGCAGCTTCAAGGAGGAGCACATGGAGAAGTGAAAGCCCTCATGGTTCATCCACCATGGGGGGGACCAGCTCCAAGTGCCCATCCCTGCCTCTGCTGCACCTAAGCCCATGTTGCCAGCTGCAGCTGAAGTGAAGATTTTACTTAATTATTTTTCTTTAATGCACAGATCATTTAATCAATGTCTTAAAATAGCCAAGCCTGTTCTATTTATGCTGCTGTCTGGCTACTCCCTCTGAAAAGCAAACATGGGGCAGCTGTGCTGGCATGAACCTGGTCCCTGCCAGAGCAGGGAGATCTGGGCTGGGTTTTTCCATCTCCCCTTCCCCCAGATCTCAGTGCTGTCTCATAAAAAGCAGAAGCAGCAAGTGACTCAGTGGAAAAACCTTTTTTTCCCAGGGCTGGCAGACGCCAAAACATCCTCTTGGTGTATAGCACATCAGCTGTGCTCCAGCCCCTGAGCTCAGCCTGTGCAGCTCCCCAGGGTGAGGACAGGCCCTGGGATGAGGTGATGGCAGCACCAGCCAGAGCAGACACTGGAAAGCCACCGCTGCTGCCACTGCACTGGCACAGATCCAGATCCAGCACCTTCCTCAGGACCAGGTGTGGGATCAGCCCCTGCTGCCTCAGCACCATCCACGGGTCCCCCCAGCTCAGAGGCTCCACATCTGAGGCCCCATCATTGAGCCAGCACCATTCTAACACCCCACAAAAGCTTCAAATTCAGGGGGTATCTGAGCTGGCACTGAAAGAGTCAGCTTGCCATCATCTGTATTCCAGTCTCTCGTGCCGTTTTTGTTCTCCTCTCCCCACACTTGGTGCCCTGAACAGAGTCCTGTGACTCGCTCAGCATCTGCAGCCAGATATTCTGCTGTGTCCAAGCCCAGCTGCCGGCTCCGTGCTGGGCACACACACATGTGGTCTCCCAACAAAACACGGCCAGGTTTCCAATGAGGGCTCCCAGGGACAAGTCAGAGGGTTTGAGTGCCCCACGGTCCCATCTGCTATCAAGGGGTGTCACAAGAGCAAGGACAGGGTCACCAAATCCTCTTTGTGCTCACAACTTTCAAGTACTTTCTCCTCCATGGCTTGGTCACTTCCAAGCTGCTCCATGTCCACAATAACCCACAGAGAAGGGTTTTGTTGGCTGGGAGCACACATAAACTCTGGGGCTGCCCTGAATCTCTTAAGAATATCTAACAGTGCCAGAACAGAGTCACCCCAACCTCTACAGCAGATCACCAAATCACTTTTACAAAGTGTAAAAGGATCAACAGAAAAGACAGGGAGCAACCTTTACTTCCTCTCTTATCTGAAAGGGAAAGAGGGGAAGGAGATAATTTTGCAAACTAACTCATGACTGAAGAGGTCTCCTTTCCCTCTGCAGAAGAGCAGCCCCATGAGCAGCAGCTCCTCAGGCCATGCTAAAGCTGTTTTAAGCACTAACAAGAATAAACAGAGGGGAAAAAATAAAGGTGTGCTTTAGGTGAAACATTTGGGGGGTAGGTTTCAATCTAAACAGTGCCTTAAATTCAGTGATCTCTTCTCATTAAAGAAATAATTTCTGTTCATAGTAAATACCAGGAATATTTCAGACACAGCAGCACCAACACCCAACAGCAATATCATGCAAAACTCTGTCCATCCCAGGGAACAGGAGATCCTCTTTGGGATGATCCATGATTTCTGTAACAGCCCATGAAAGTCACCTGTGACTGTTTCCCCACTGCAGCCTATTGCAATTGTGGAAGCAAAATACCTTTTGGGAAGGCAAAAATGAGAGAAGAATATCAAACAGGTAAACTGGGGTTGTTACAAATCACATATCTGAGTTCACAGGCAGTGGAGACCCAGCGGGAGAGCAGCAGTACCCGAGGGAGGATTAAGGGCAGGTGAAAACAGGTTGTCAGAAGATTGAAGCAGGAGAGGAGTGTGAGGATACAGAAACTGGTTGCCCAGAGCAGCAGAAAAGCTGAAACACAGGACACATGGAGCTGGAGACACCAGGAAAAGCCAGGATGCAATGGACACCCAAGGCAGCTCCCCACACCACCACAACTCACAGTGGCCACTTTCCTCTCTCCTGCTGACAAACAGTCATCTCCACAACTTTTTCACAAAGCAAAAGCATTTGCCTCTCAGTCCCAACCAAGCAGTTCAGTGGATTCACAGCTTGCACCTGGTCCTACTTGCTGCAGTAAGTCATGTACACTGCACCTTGCTGCCAGGCCCCCACAAATGCCTGTGCCACAGGTGAGCAGGCTGGGAGGCACAAAGGGGACTCTTGGTACATCCCTGTAGATGTTCCTTGGGTACCTGCTACTGTCAGAGACCTTCATCTCTCCCACTGGGCAGGGAAAGGCTGAAAACTGTCTCTGAGCATCCCAGCACAGGCAAGGACTGAGCTAAAGTTCTTCCAAATTCACAGAGATTTGGGGCAGACCCAGCAGAAAGAGATGCCCAGGCAAGGCTCCTGTTTCCAGCCTGACACACAAGTCCTACAGTCCTTCCTGCTGGAAGCCAAGGGAACTGTACTGAGATGCTTTGGTGCCTGATACAGAAAGACAAAGTGTTCCAGGACAACCTAATGAAGTGACGTCTCCACTGAGCCCTTCCTGATGGAAACTGTCTCTGATGGGATACAATACACAGTGCTGCTCGTGCTGACAGCTGGGCTTCCCAGCAGCACTGCAAAATTCCCTCTCATGGGCTGGTGGCCACTGGTGTGACAGCGGCTGCTTCTCCATTTCACGCTTGGGCCACCCCCACCCGCAGTGCCAGCTCCTCTCAGACTGCTGCTGTCCCCAGAAAAGCTCTCACCCACCAGCTCTTTGCAGGCTTGGTGCCCACCTTGCTGAAACCCAAAGCTGCACCAAGCAGCACATGGGCAGCACCCAGCAAAGCTTCTCCAGGGGGTGACAAACTTGAGGTAACCTGAGAGTCACAAATCACAAGAAAACTCTGAGGCAAACCCTGTAGCACCAGAGCTGGACACCTCCAAAGGGGTCTCATTTTGAAAATATCATCACCTGAAAAGCAACTCCAAAGCACATTGCCATGCCCAGTACAGAGCTGAGACAGCCACTGCTGATGTCAAGCACGGCTCCACCACCTCCAGCGGCCTCTCTGCCATCCCCACAGGTGGCACAGCAGCTGCTGGACTGCGGGAGGCAGTGGCATCAGTGAAGAGCCTGGCTCAAACTGAAGGATCACAAGGTGGGAGCGACTCCTCCACAGCCTCCTCCTGCCCTGCATCCCAGCTCCCTGCACCGCCTCACAGCCCCGACCATCATTCCTGTGACCACCACACTTGCCACCCTGGCTGCTTCCTCCACCTGAGCAGGATCTGGAAGGACCTGTGGCTGTTCTGTCCCGAGCAGCCATCCTGCATCCTGAGCTGCTGGAGATCCCCGGGAATGGCAAAAGCGTCTGTGCCAGCACCCCTGCGGGTGAAAGGCGGTCCCTCTGCAACAGCAGGACACAGCTGCTGCCTGGCCACTGCTCCAGGACCACAGGATGGACACAGGTCCTCACAGAGACACCAAAACTGGAAATCTCAGCACACCAGGGATGTCAGAGGAAAACCAAAACACCCTTATGTGCTTCTGGCATGGAGGCAGCTCCGGGAAGATCCTGCCCTGCCACTGGGGACCAAAGAGCGTATTTGTTCTCCAACACTTCACAGATAAAGTCTGAAAATGTCCCCCAAAGTAACGAAGTACCTAAACCCACTTACCGGTGAGAAATCACGAGCCCCAAGAGCAGCAGAGCCAAGTGTTACGGGGAGAGGGGCCCGGAGCTCTCCCGGAGTTTCCGCAATCCTGAGCCGAGACTCCGGGTGCCAAACGAAAGCAAAAGGCTCTCCGCACACCCCGCGGTGACGTGGGGACCGGGACAGCCCCGCTGGTGGCCGGGAGGAGCCGCAGGGGCTGGGCGACTTCTGGGCGTGCTCGGAAAATAACATAAAAGTGGGGGGAGGAAAAAAAACAACCCCAAAAAACAGAGGGAAAAATCCTTCCTCAAAAGCGGAGGGGAAGCAGAGGGGGTGTGGCGGGTGCTCCGTGTGCAGGAGGCAGAGCCCACCTCGGTGCTCCGTGCCCTGCTCACAGACACCCCCAGGCTCTGTGGGTGCCCTCCGGGCTCGCTGCTCGGACAGGAGAAGGGAAAAGCGAGGAGCAGGGCGAGCTGAGGGCGCAGCAGCTCCCGCAGTTGCGAGCAGCGCACACAGAGCCCATTCCCGTCTCCACCGGACCGCACGTATCTGGCTCAGATTCGCGGAGAACACATTTTCGCTTGACTACGAGTTTCCTCTGGGGCTCAGTTTAGGGAAATCTGTGATTCAGGGCAGAAAACATCGTGATGTCACCGTGAATCGTGGCGATCACATCAAAGCCTGCTCGCAGCCGCCCCCCGAGGCGGACCCAAGGGAAGGTTCGAGTGCCGGCTCTGCACCCACCGCGCTCCCAGCAGAAATCCATTCTGCCCTTTCCACGGGGGAATGGGAGGCTCGGTCCTGCGGGAACATCCGCAGGCAGCACCCTGTCCCAAAGAGGGAAACGCCAAACACAAATCCTGCATCCCCAGGGCAGCGATGCTCTTGTCAGACACCTGCTCTGGGTGGGACAAACACCAAACCAGGAGGGGCAGGAGGGGAGGACAAGGCACTCTCGGGATTTGGGGCATTCCTTGATTTTAAAATCGCAGCAGATGAGGTTTAATTTCTCTAACCAATCTGGGGCATATTTTAACTTCCAGTATTAAAAATGCCGTCCCCATCCTACAGCAGCTGTATGTCACAAGGAGGGGAGATAGATCTGTTTCAGAACTGGATTTGGAGGAAAAAGTGGACTTATTAAAGCCAGGCCCTATGGGATGGAAAGGATCAGACAGTGGGGAGGGTGCAAAGGACACACACAGAGCCAGCAGGGCTCCCTTGCAGGTGCAGAGGGAACCTGCCACATCTTAACTATACACAATCTATACAACAGGCTGTTTAACTTATTAACCACTTCTCTGTGCTTATTGAAAGCAAAAATGCTGGCTTTCTGAATCTTAATTGGATTCCTATTCCTAGCCAACACCATCTATCACATGTGAGAGGAGAAGAAAAAAAATCATCATTAATGTGATCAGAAATATCTTTAGCTGCTTTTGGACCTCACTGCGTGTCAGCCTAACCTCGTGTCAGCCAGAACAGCCCCAGCAGCAGGCAGCTGTGCAGGTCCCTCCACCCCATGCACCAGCTCATCCCTAAAGCGGCCAGTGCTTCAGAGCTGATAAGATAAATAAATATTAATTCATGGTTATTTATGTGCAATGCTCGCTTGCACTGGGACAGCAGAACCAAGGCATGTCCCCATGGCTGGGGCCACCTCTCCCCCTCCCTTCCATCCCATCACTCAGAGCCCCCCATCCCTTTCCCTTCACAGACGGGATTTTCATCACTAAGATCCAACATTTTCCCACAGAATTTTAATTTTTTTGGCCTGCTTTGCAGCAGAGCGACGCTGCCACTTGATGTGTGAAGCTTCACCCTGAGACAGAATTGTGTGCCAGCGACACAAAAATGCTGTGGTTTGTGAGAATGACGTCTGACTAATTCTCGACCCCTTCTCAACAGCTTTAGACACCGCTCGAGGGAATATCAGACTGGGTTTAAATGGTTGCACAGCACTGGACTTGTTTAACAGCAAAACTTGTAATCCCAGCTTGTATAATTTTTAAAATCAGCCTCATGACAGCTGATGTTTCTTCCTAAATCCTCAGCTTCTGGAATCACGTGATGATGGAAAATCCAGGGCTGAGGGGAAGGCGACTATTTTAGACGCAAGATTTTTTCCTTCTGGCTACAGGCAGAAAATATCACAGCTCCCAAACACAAGGCCTTAGCAAAAGCAGCAGACAAATAAAATTGGAGCCCTTCTTGCTGAATTCTACACTTGTTTGTTTTTCTGGCATTTTAACAACAATTTTATGATCTCCAAACTCACCTGAGCTCCTGGGAATTAGTTTCCCCCTGCTCCCATGATCCAAACAAGTAATCTTGCAAAGCCAGCAGCCAGGAAACTGAGCCAAAGCAGCAAAAAGTGATGACTCAGGTCCTTTAAAAATGTTTTACACAGGTTTAAAAGACAAATTCTAAGATTTTAGGGGCAGAAAGGGTGGGGAAGTATTCAATTCTTCTTTTTTTCCACACTATCTTGTGAGTTTTGCATCCTGTCAGGCGCACTGTTTGAAGTGCCAGGCGACTCCACTGCACCAGAAAATTTACCTTTCCTTCAATCCCCCCACCCTGCCTCTGAACACCAGCCAAGGTTCTCACATAAAGAGTTCCTTATGAGAGCTGGCAGCCCTGAACCCGGACAGGAGGCTGCAAGTGTTGCTTTTTCATCAATTAACCTGGAATTCTGTTCCCAGCGCACCGTGGCTCCTGGAGAACAAGCCCTGATTTACAGCAGCTCCGGCTGCTCCCTGGGCTGAGCTTTCCACTGAAGTCAGTGGGAAACTCTTTCCACCGAGTGTAACAGGAGCAGCAGAAGTTATTCCTCCCAGACTCTTCAGGCAGCACTCTGCGACTGCTGAAAGGCAAACAGAGCTGATGCAATTCCAGAACACAACTGGGCAGACTGGTACATGGTGGGGTGGCTAGTGGCTGCTCCAGCACCACAAAATCCTGGTATTTTGGAATGAGGGAGGGGGATCAATGTGAGAGGAGCAGAACTGAGCACTGCCAAGGGCTGGGCAGCTGGTATATCCCACTAGGGCAAAGAGCATCTTCATCCACAGCTCAGCTCCAGCAGCTGAATCCAAAAAGGATTTCTGCACACTGGAATCCCCAGCACTGGCCATGCACTCACTGGAGCTGTCTAACCCTGACAAGCAGTGGCTGCACAAACAGCTGGTCAGAACCAGCATGAAGTCCCTTGCTGTCCCCCAGCACAGACCCCAGGAGCAAGGATATCCCCAGGACACAACATGCTGATCCTCAGCATCCTGAGAGCTCCAAGGCCAGCAGAGAGGGAGAAGTGTCACAGCTGTCAGACAACCCTTCCCACCCTCACATTGCACCAGAGCAATGTCTGCAGCCCCTTCAAGAGATCCAAACTGTGCTCCTGACCAAGCAGTCCTGGGAACAGCAGGGCACGTGCCAGCAGTGCCAGCAGAGGCAGGCTGCTGGCAAACTCCATCCCCAGCGGCTTGGGGACAGCCTTGGCTCTTAGAGAGCAGCTCCAAGACTGTGTGCCTACCTAAGGCAGGTGCTAGAGGCTGCCTGCACCACAGGAAGGTGAAATCTGGGGACACTTGGAAGCTTCACTGGATGGCCACACTCCTTCCCTCCACTTTATACCAGACAGGATGCTCCAGCACGGAAAGGAAAACACACATCACCAGAAAACGTATATCCCAGGCTATCACAGAGCTGTAACCAAAGCAAATGCAGCATTTCCCCAAGGCAGCTACAGGAAAACATCCTCACTGACTGTGTTCTTCAAAATAACTCCTTTCCACATGCCCCGAGCTTTTGTTCCCAGCCTTCCTCCTCCCATCTCTCCATTCCCTGCCCCCAATGGGCTTTGGTGGAAGGCTATTTCTGGCTGATAATAAATAATTTTCTGACTCCAGAAAAGCACAGTGGTATCACAGGCCCCAGTACCTGAGCTGGCTCGAGAGGCTGATGCAGGTGACAGGGGAGCAGGATCAGAACTGAGCACACCTGGGCTCTGCTCACAACTCCAGCTGTTCCAGGCAGGTTCAGGCGTGTGGCCAGGAGGTTCAAACCTGGCCCTCGAGGTTCAGCAGGATCCTCCCAATCCCTTTCCACAAAGCAGCTCACACTCTGGGGAGTCAGCAGCAAGGACCCAGCCCTTTGGAGATGTTTCTGCCACCGAAGCTCAGCTCTCCGCTCACCTCTATCTCCTGTTCCACCCTCCTTGTGGTGACCAGCCCCAAAGGGTGTGTTTGCCCACCAAATCCTCCAGCCCTGCTGGCTTTACTCCAGCCACTTGCTTAAATTAGGGTTACTCACACAAAGACTTATTGCATCAGGTCTTCAGGCTGGCAGAGCTGACAGAAAACACCTCCCTGCCTGCCATCCTCCAAGCAGCCTCACACTGCTGAGCAAAACGCTCTGCTCGCCTCTTCCGCAGAGAACAAAGCGTCTCGCTGGGCACAGAGGAGAGAGAGGCAGCTCAGGGTGAGCACAAACCCTCCCAGTGCCCCCAAAATGCATGGCATGAAGGGTCTCAGCAGCAGCTGGAGCAGCATCAGGCTGCAAACAGCTCCTGAAGGAGCGACTCTGCGATTCCTCAGCGTCCAGATCCCCCCTGTGACTCAGTGCCAGGGGATAAAAGGAGAAGGAATTGCAGCAGCTGCCCAGAAAAACCCCTACAAACATCCCCAGGCTTGGGGAGCAAAGCCTTCAGGCCGTGACATTTACTCAGGGGTCGCATGCCCAGTTCACATCTTTAGAAGCGGATACACACACACACAGAGTGGGAACAGAACAACTTCCACACTGTGCACGGATGAAGGGACCTGGGCTGGGGAAGGGGAACCTAAAGTGACACGGGGACTGTCCTGAGGAATGGTCAAGGAATGGAAGGGCTGTCCTGGAGGATGGAGGAGCTGTC
>VRYO01001153.1:80698-140594 GCA_009812075.1 Sialia sialis | reverse complement strand
CCCTCGCTCGCCATCCCCGTACCGGACGGGTACGCGGCGCGGCCGCGCTCGGGCTCACCCCTCCTGGAACGAGCATCATCCGTTGAAGATTTAAAAAAAAAAAAAAATCCACCTCAAAACTTCTTCGCTGGATGATTTTGCTTAGCTCTTTGAAAAAAAACAGCCTAAAAAACACATCTAGAAAATTATTTTTCCATGTTGTGTGCACTCAGATCCAAGGGAAAATATAACTTTGTTGGGTTAACAGCTATTGTTTTTAAGCAGAACCGCTGGGTTTGTGCTGTTTGGGGGTGTAAAAGGGTTTTGCCTGCCCAGCCAGTGTGGGTGCTCCTGGTGCTGAAATCATTCCGGCCTGGTCCGAGTCCTGCTGATTCTGCTTCCCGTGGGAAAAAGATGGTTAAAGAAGGAAAACAAGCAGGCTCCAAATGCACGGCCCAGATGTGAAGGGCTGGCCACAGGGCTGGCCAGTGTCACACTGACCCATCACCCACTCACCCCAAGGAGCTGCTGTGTGCTCCTTCGAGGCTGCTAGCACTGGAGTGAGCCATCAGCAACCTCACTCAACCCTTGGACACATCATCAGGTGTCCAGGACATCTATAGAGATATTTTTGATGTGGAGATAGGGTAATAAGGCTGAAAGCCTCCCTCTGAGCCTGCTGATTAAATACACCATCAGTATTTGTTCAGAGCTCTTTGCAACGGGCTCTGCTCATGCTTTGGAAGATCACGGACAAATAAGCAAGTCCCGAATTCCCCTGGCTAGCTGGAATAATTTCCTCAGGTTGTGGAAGGCATAGAGTTTTAAGGCACCAAGTTTTTAGCCTGCACAAGGTGCTGCCTCTGCCAGCCTCAGGAGTGGAGCAGTGGACACAGGACAGGCTCAGGGGTCACCACTGCTCCTGCTCAGCACAGGCACCACTCAACATCCAGCTAAAAGCTGAGCCTAGTGTTTAGGAGCAGCCCTGTTCTTTCTGTGTAAAGAGCTGTGTGGCCAGAAACCATCACAGAAAGGTTGTGCCTGAAAGAGGAATTCAGTGGGAGAAGTGGGGTCTATGCCAGACCTACCCTCCCACTTCCTTGCCTGAGGCTTAAAATGTCACTTGGAGGGGAAAAGGGAGAGGCAGACAGCATTTCACAAAAGCCAATATGCCTGTTTTCTCCCAGGTTAGCTTTTCCTGTGTTTTCCTTCCTGCCAGCATGATGCCTCCAAGTCACAGCAGGTTCAGGGCGACCTGGAACTGGTTTTAGCAGATAGGAAAGAGTGGCTGTGTTTCCAGCTCTACCTGGAACTGGTTTCAGCAGAGAGGAAAGAGTGGCTGTGTTTGGAGCTGCCTCCATGGTGTGCAGGAGCCTGGCCCAGCCTGGCTCCAGCTGCTCCCCAGCACAAAATCCAGGCTCCCTCCCACCCTCCAGCAGTGTGTTTATTTACAGCACAGTGTTTCTTTCTAAAGATCCGGTCTCAGGGGGCAAAATGCCTTCTGTGTACGAATCCAGTACTGACTAGCTCAGGCATTGTCTTCCAGACACTGCAGGCAGCCTGAAACAATAGGGGTGTGCAGAGAGTCCTGCTGCATTTCCATTTTTGGACCATGATAAATCCAAAATCTAATAGTAACAGCTCTAAAAATGGCCCAGGGTAATTAGGTGGTTGGGAATTGGTTTGTTATTTGGCCATCACACACAGTCCCTAATGGCCTCACGTCCTCCTGCATTCCAGAAGATTCATTTAACCCCTCAAAATTGGACAAAGCCCCCAAGTTCCCCTCAGAAACTTTTAGAAATGAGCACAAGCTGGAACACGGACATGACAAGCACAATGGAAATGGGAAGCACACCCCAGAAGTCCTTGGAATTACATGGAAGAAATGAACCACAGACCGATCGTGTTGTTGGGTACAACTAGGTCCAAATCTCTGATTTTTAAAAAATGCAACCCATGCACATAAAATACAGCACAGAGCCCGTTTTTCTCCTAAACCACTGGGTTACAGACAGCTGCTCCCCATTTTTGGGGTTTTGCTGACACCTGGTGTTCTGGAAAAGATGCTGTGTGTTCCTGCAAACTCCCTTCCCTGGCTCCCGTTGGGGTGGCCACACTCTCAGCTCTGCAGTCCTGAATTTGGGGGACACCCTGAGAAATGCAGATGTGCAGTTACATTTCAGAGTCCCTCTTGTAACATCTCAAAACAAGAGCAGTGCTGCAGGAGCATTCACATGTGGTGCATCCCTGCAAACTTCATGGTACAGACAGACAATTCCTGACTTCAGGAATCAGGGGAACGTCCAGTCTCATTTATCATAGAACAGTCTGGGTGGGAGGAGAGCTTAAAAATCGTCATGTTCCAACCCCCTGCCATGGGCAGGGACACATTCCACTGTCCCAGGCTGCTCCAAGCTCCATCCATCCTGGCCTTGGACACTCCCAGGGATGGGGCAGCCACAGCTGCTCTGGGCAACCTCACCGGGAAGAATTTCTTCTCATATCAGGTCACTACCTTTGGTGAAGATTTTTGTAAGTGGCAGTGTTTAGATCTGAGGTACTTGCTTAGTCCATTGAATTACAGCCTGATGAGGAATTTCACAACCTCTTTTTTCCTTTGTTTTTGTCTCAACCCTTTTCGGAGTAGTCTCCGTAAAACGTGTCCCACTTTTACATCACCACGTCATTATGTCACAAAGCACGATGCTGATCTTTAAATAGGGACAGTGGCTCCCCCAGGAATAATCAGCACCATCTGTTCACAACCAGTTGCCCAAAGATTTGCTGGACCAGCATTTCTATCTCATTCCAGATGTCTGCCCTGCCCAAATCAGATCAGTTACATCTCTCCAGGCGAACACCGCTGCAAACAAAATTCCATAAATAAACCCACCATAAGACTTAAATATTTATAGCACAAACATGTAAGGAAAACATTATAAAATCAGGTAATAGATGAGAACAGTGTAGTTGCACTCCTATGACACAAGCCAGAATTCTACAAGTTCAAAGGCAGTTGTTGTCCGTCTCCTCTAAGCAGCAGCAAATTTCAAATTTGGGATCTTCTCCCAATTCTCACAAGTCCAAAATCCACAGCCCAGCAACACACAGGCTGTGGGGTTCAGGGGATAGTACAGACTTGAAGGATCTTTCATGTGGACAACATTTCAAGCTAATTGAACCCTCACTTCTCCTGGAAGAGATTAGTGCAACCAGTCCAAAACCCCACAAAGCTTTACAAAACCCCATATGAAAATAGTCAGTAGCATCACATTCCTGTCACACAGCAGTGGGTTTTCTTATAAATTGTTTTACAACCTCAGTCCCTTAATGTTTCTCACTGAAATTTAGGTAATAGCAGTGTTTCCTTTTTATCACAGAATAGACATTGATCATTTCTTGAAATTTCAAATGTCCTGATTTTAAATTTTTTTTTCCACAAAACTTAAGCAATTCTGTGTGATAAGGCTGATATTAATAAAGCAAAACCAAGTATTACCTTTTTCTTACAGTTTTTTTTTTCTGCTCATGATAAAACCTGTGGCTGTCCCATCCCTGGGAGTGTTCAAGGCCACCTGGCTTTGAGAAACCTGGTCCAGTGCAAGGTGGCCCTGCCCATGGCAGAGGTGTTGGACCTGGGTCTTTAAGGTCTGCTCCAACACTATCTGTGATTCTATGACTTTTTTCCTAAAAACCACAGAGGAATTTCACACAGTTACAGATCATTTTTAAGCAGCCTGTTGGACTTCATCTGTAACAATGTTGACAATTCAGTTTTGTAAATAATTTTACATCCTAAACCATGTCTCCAAGTGCCTAAATCCACACTTCCAGGGATGGTGACTTCAAAATCTCATAGGTCTGAGAAAATCTTATATCTGCTTTTTTGTCACTGTGTGTGAGAACTTAATTATGGCATCTGTTCTTCCTGTCACCTCCTTCAAAATAAAGAGTAAGTATTCACCTTTTAACACAGTTGAAGCTTGGATGGAGGTGATGCCCTTTCATTGTTGGGCAATACATAAATAAATAATGTCTAGTACATGAGCATTCTTATCACTATTTGCTAATAATTTTCTGGAAAGTTATTCTCTTGGAGAGAGTTTCAGTGCTTTTACACTAAGAATATTGTACTGCCTGCTCAGCAGCAGTTCTTTACACTATTTTTCTCTTCCGTAAATAACAGAATAAATTACAATAAAAGTTTACAAGAAACAAAACAAACAAACAACAAAAAACAATAAAAACAAAACAAAAAACCCCCAAACCGAACAAAAAAAAATGCCAGTGTCCACACTTGGTTCAGTGCAGCAAAGAAATACCCAGTAGTAAGAGCATTCAGTTGTAGGAACTTCGAGTTCCTGGGTTCTTCAGTGCAGTTTTGAGGGCAGTAGGAGACAGAGAACAATTCCTAGTTAGGCAAAGGATCTTTTCTAGTTGAAGGAGAAACACAGTCTTGGGTCTTGGCTTGTCAGACTCTCAGCAAGGCCCTTGGGCACTGGATTGTCCCACAGCCTGCAAGGACAGCAAATGTTTTATCTGTATCTGGAAGATATGGACCCCAGGAGAGAGTGGGACAGGGCAGGAATGAACAGCAGAAGTGAAACCAGAAGCAATGAGGGAAAGAAAAACTTGTAAGAACAAATGCAACAACTTCCTGATGGGGGCATTACACAACTGGGTCTTCATTTTTGCCTCGTTTAAAGCCAGCAAGCTTTTCACTTTATTTTTTTCGCTGGACTTTCTGGTGAAGCTGTTCTAGAAAACTCTCAGCTCACTTGTGTCTGCATTCCCTGCCAGCTACCCCAGGGCAGCAGGGGCATGGGTCACATCTGTCCCCAGACTGTCACCCTGACTTCTCCCAGCTGAGCCAAGACCCAGCCACAGAGCTCTGTGATCCCTGCTCACCTTATGAACTGAATTTCTGGGCACTTGGCAAGTTCCTCCATGAGTTTTGTGGCCCCACTGGCTCCAATGCGGTTTTTCTCCAGGCTGTTTTAAAAAATGAAAGAGAATTTTGAAATCCAAAATAAATCCAGAGTGGAAAACTGCTGAATAGTCCCATGCTGTGACCACCTTAAATAAAATAAATGCTACTTCAAGTGTATCAGCCAAGCAAAGTTCCCTTGGTGCTTGGAGCAGGCTAAGCAAGGAGTTAAACTTCAGAAGCAGAAGCAGTGTCTGCTCCTCATGTACATCCCCTTTTCTGAAATCCCCTGACTGAAGGCTCAATGACAGAAAAATGAGCCTTGCCAGGGTTTTTCTCAGGGCTCTACTCACTCTAACACCTTCAGCTTTTCCATCTTTGGGAGAGCAATGGCCAACTCTTGGGCTCCTCCATCTCCAAGGACGTTCCAAGACAGTCTAAGGGAGACAAGAAATCCCAGTTGTGAGTCTGAATAAACGCTGGTGCCACTGCTGTGACCTTACCCCTCATGGATTAGCCTTTTTGCAAGAGCTAATCACCCTCTTATCATGACAGGTAAACATTCCCCTAGATTACAAGCTTAATTTTGAGGATTTCCCTCCATTTCATCACATGGAGTGTCTATGGACTGTGGTTATCTCAGAGGCCCAGAGAATGAGATGTGAAAAATGGAAATGACTGCTGAGCACACAGCTTTACCCCATGACAT
Source organism: Sialia sialis (assembly GCA_009812075.1). Lineage (NCBI taxonomy): Eukaryota > Metazoa > Chordata > Aves > Passeriformes > Turdidae > Sialia > Sialia sialis. The sequence goes on along the minus strand of VRYO01001153.1, from coordinate 134,976 downwards.
ATTTTAGGTGTGTGTTTCATCAATTAGTCAATTACCGGTACATTTACCACCTGGTGGAAAGTATTAACAGGTATTCAGCAGGCTCAGAAGTGCCCGGGATTTCCAAAATAGGAGCAGACATGAAAATGAGAGTGTGTGTGTGTGTGTGTGTGCTGAAATTTCCCCACCCATCCCCACACTCACATTATCTCCTCCAGGGAAGGGCACTGTCGGAAGCCCAGGCAGAGTGATTTTGAAGCATCATCAGTGATTCCACAGAGTTTCAAGCTGAAGAAGCAGGGAGAGAGCAAACAGAGGGCATGGTGTGCTGGTGTCAGAGCTGTGGGGAGCACAGCACCGTGTCCTGCCATGCTCTGTCCCCATGCCCTGGTACTCACTCCATCCTCCGCAGGTATCTGAAGCACGGCAGCCCCCTGGACAGGGCATGGACACTCTGCTCCCCAAGGTCATTTTCTGACAAGCTGTAAGAGTGATGGAAAAGCTTTGAGTGGTGCAGAAAAAGCAGGTACAAGTCAGAGAAAAGCCACCATGAAAACATAATCATGTGAAGTAGCCAGTTAATAATACTACTCAGAGTAAGTGAGGACTGTGTGGGCAGCAGGGATGAGCCAGATTGGTGCACAGCAATTTTAAGTCAATTCACTGCCTGGTACAATGAGAATGACAGCCCTGCTGTAACTCACAACCTCAGTCCTGGCAGCAGGGAATTGCTGGTAGGCAGAAGCATGGGGTATAAACCTGTGTCAGAGAAGGACAGATCTGCAGCACATCATGTGGAACTGGAAATAAAAAGCTATACTAGAGCTGATAACTTGAGAGGAAATAACAGTAAGGAAGAATGGGAAGAAAACCTTCCAACACCTAAAGGTAATACAAAGGAGCTGGAGAGAGACTTTGGACAAGAGCATGGAGAGACAGGACAAGGGGGAATGGCTTCAAGCTGACAGAGGGCAGGATTAAATTGGATATTAGGAAGCAGAAACTTTTCCCTGTGAGGGTGGTGAGGCCCTGGCACAGGTTTCCCAGAGAAGCTGTAGATATCCCATCCCTGGAATTGTCCAAGGCCAGGCTGGATGGGGCTTGGAGAAAACTGGTCCAGTAGAAAATATCCCTGCCCACGGCCAGGGGATTGGAATGAGGTGATCATCAAAGATCCCTTCTACCCAAACCAGCCTGTGATACCATCCCAAATGCACCTGCCATGACCTACCTTATCTCTTCCAGCAGCTTACACGCCTCCAGGGCTCTGGCCAGCTCCAGCCCTCCTGCCTGCCCAATGTTATTGTTCTGGAAGCTAACCAAGGAAACATAAGCATTGGAGGATTATTTTCGAATAAAGCTGTAACAAAACTCATATTTAATTTGCCAAGAACCTAACCAGAGGTGGTCTCCTAGCACTGAGATTCCTTTTCTAAGTTATCTTTTGATTACATTTTCAACACAGGCTGGAGCAGATGCCTCTAGGCTAACTGAACCCACTGAGCACTTCTAGCTCACCATTTTCTTGCTTTGTTACTATAAAACAGTACAAGAAAGTACTACAGGGCAGAGTCCTGGAAAAACTCCCACAAAAGTTTTAAAAATACAGTAGCACTGAGTTGAGGGAAAAGAAATGACTCAGAGCTGCCTGCACAAAAAGTGAGGGTCCATAAAAGATGCTCATCTTCATGCTTGCATTCCACCAGAGGCATCAGAAACCAACATGCTCAAAACCAATTTTAAGGCTTATTTTACTGTGTGCTCTCTTCCTGATTCATCTCTATAGCTAATGCTTCAAGAGATTAAGCAAGAAGAGTTTGTGACTCTTACAGCAGAGTAATTGTGGAGGGTTTCTCAGTCCTGGGAAATTACAGTAATTGCATGACTATAAGGCGTACCCTTTTGACTAAAATGTTGATCAAATCCCAGAGGTGTGCCTTGTAGTCCAGTGCGCCTTATATATGGACAAAGTTTGGAAATTTGCCAGCCTGGAAGTGCGAGTCATGAAGCGAGCCGTGAGAGCCACACCAGCCGCACCGGGGGCAGGTGGGAGTGCCGGGGCCCGTGGCACGGGGAGGGCGCCTGGGGCTGCGTTTAAAGGCTGCACTGATCCGTGAAAAATGTTTGCAAATTGAGCACCTGCCAGTAAACCCTGCGATCGCGCCATTCCGTTACTAATTCGTTACTTTGTTGCGCAAGGATCCTCACTGCACCCCTTATAGTCATGAAATTACTGTAATTGTGGAGGATTTCTCAGTCCTGGGAAATTACTCTCAGAACAACCATTGCCCATTGCCTTTTCCCATTCCTTCTTTCAGCAATCCCCATATTCCCCAGGATATCCAGCCTCCCTGGGTCAGAGGCTGACACTTACTGCAGGATCTTCAGGTTGGTCATGTGAGGCAGACAGAGGGCAAGTGTCACTGCTGTCCTGTCTCCAAAACCATTCCTGGATAGCCTGGAAGAAGCAGAAATGAAATGTTACTGGGAGTGAGGACCTCATTCCTCACCTGGGTGTCACCCACACAGATGTGTGACTCCCATTCCTCACCCACATGTGCTGAAAGGACCCAATGTGCTTCATTCAAAGGACTCTGAGGGTGGGAGGAAGAAACAATGAGGTTTTTAAATCCTTCAGCAGAAGTTAAACAGGGAAGTGAAAATGAGCTATACTTATCTCCCTTCCTGAGTTACCTGAGCTGGAATTTAACTGAAATCGCACTTTTTCATGTGTGCCTTTAGTATACACAACATAATCTTAATATAAACATAAAAAGTTACAAGGACAGGTCCAGTAGTTTAACTGCAACTTTATTTGTTATTTTTAAAATTTAATTTTATTTATTTATTTATTTATTATGGCAGGGCACATATATTCTTTAAACTGATCTAGAATAGAACATCAGTAGATCTGACTGTGTAAAGCCTTTATCTGTCCACTTCCCTCCATTTTTCCATCCACATAGATTAATTGTGATTTCTTGGGCAACACAGGCACTGAACAGCTGCCATGCTTGAGACTGCCTATAAACTTGATTCAGCTCCTGAATCCATTAGTCTGCTAAAGCAGACTGCACAGTTCATGGAAATCTTCAAGACAATCCAGGAACCCATCCCCAAACCTTCCCTTCCCAGGACCACACATTTCTATGGTGTGTAGCAGAGTTTTTACCCTGCTCTCAGTGGTAAAACTGATCCTGGCTTTATTGGAGCTGTCTGATTTCTGTGCCTTGGTTTTTGCCCAGCTTCCCGAAAGGACATTCAGAATGACACACTTACAGTAACTCCTTGATGTGCTTGCAATGGGCAAGAGCTTCCATCAGCTTTTCCCCGCCAGCAGGACTAGGACAATTCCCTGAAAGGCTAAAATGAACATGAGACTCTCAGTGAGTAAATGAGAACCACAATGTACCAGCTGAAATATTTCACTGTTTGCCTGGTGGGATGGAACTTGGGTCTCTGGGAAATGGTCTGCGTATTTTCAGGTTCTTTTGTCAAGTTCTGAGTAACTCCTGGTCCTGCAGATACTGTGGGGAAGGAGCAGTTTTCCCTCTCAGACAGAACTGGGAACTTCCTTTTCTTGCTTCAAGTCATTTCTAAGCTTTTAATACCAAAAAGTTACCAGGCTTACCCCAAGAGCTGAGCCTAACAAAGAGCCTGGATGCTCTAATTTCTGTTCCCTGGGAGAAGGAACAATTTGCACCCATGTCAGAGAGCCTTGCACAGGGATTCCTACACAGGCTTCCCCACCAACCACAGCCATGGCCAAAAAGCTGAACTAAAACAAAGGGACTCACTTGATTTTCTTCAGGTTTTGCATTTCCCGCAGGACAGCAGCAAGATTTATCAGGCCTGGATCTCCAATCTTGTTGTGGCTTAAACTTTAAAGAAGAGACAGACGTCTGTGTTGTAAAGGAGAATGGCAGGCAAAGTACAAGATCTTACTTAATGTGTCCCATTTGCTGGATGACACCTGGAGCCTTGGCAGCAGAATCAAAGAGTTGTTTATCTCAACTGTCTCACAAAAAATTAATAGGTGTTAATAAGGAATATTTAAAATTGCAAAGAAGAATTAAAATCACTGGATCCTGTTGACAGGTGGGAAATTACTTCAAGACAGGATGAAGACAGGTTGTTATTTTCCAAATTGCTACAGAGGAGAATGGACAGCATTTGGCAAGAGAGAGGGAGAAAGCAGAGCAAGCCTGGGGCTGGTTCCAGATACAGATCTTTCCAGACCAGGCAAATTTTGGGTCTGAGGCTCTCCCAGGACAGAAGGTAGTCTCTAGTCCTATTCTGGATCCCAAGGAAGATTTAAATTCTGTTTAATCCATTTTTACATGCCTGCAGCAGAGTAAGACCCAAGTTTCTTCTTCTGAACATCAAGTTCTGGTTTCCTCTAGTCCAAGGTACCTCATACCTGAGCATTTTGCAGCCTTGCTGCTTTTCTACAGTACTGTGTGTAAGCACATCTGTTCTCTCCAAATGCTGGCACTAGTGGTCACCTCTCTGCAAGAAAGGAGAAACTTACTCGATTTCCTCCACATTGTGCATTTCCCTCAAGGCTTCTGCGAGTCTGGAGCAGCCATCATTCCCAATGCTGTTGTGGTTCAAGCTGGAAACAACATCCCCAGGAAAATGGGCATTAAGCTCCTGCCACTCAGCATCCCCAGCAGGGCCAGAGGGGAGCTGCAGTCACATACTTACAGCAGCCTTCTCAGGGATGGCATCTCACAAAGCCCCAGCACCAGCTCAGGGATGGCTGCACTGCTGAGTTTCATGTAGCCCAGGCTGCAAGATAGAATTACAAAGGTACAATTGTACAGTTATCTACCCAGGGACAGCCATGTGAGCACAGAAGGGAGCAGAGCAAGAGTGGCAGAGATGGGGCAGTGTATTCTAGTCCCTGTGGATCACTTCAGTTTTGTTCTCTAATGCAATTCTCATGGACCTGTCTGGATTCTGGTAAAATACCAACAGAATACCAAACCTCTGGAGCAAGAGCCCAGCCCCTTGTAAGCAAGGTGCCACTGTGACCACAAGACAAGATCCAGGCAAAAATAACTGGAATTCCCTGCTACAGATTACTGATCTCTGTCTCACTCACTGTTCATTGAAAATAAAAAAGAATTGTTGCTTCTTCCCTATCACAAGCCACCAGGAAAAGTACATCTGTCCACAGCAGATGCAGAAGAGAAGCTGCAGTTTAACTAAAGCTTCTAGAAAGTCCTGGCAGCCTCTGCACAGCCTGGTAACGACTCACTCACTTGAGTTCTTCAATGGCCTGGCAATTATGCAAGCCTGAGATCAAATATTCAATTCCACTTGGTGCAACACTGCTAGAGGTCAGCCTGCAAAACAGCAAGGATCAAATGGGAAGATTAGGTCTGAGTGCACTGAGAAAGAAGAGTTTATTCCACAGACAGGTAAACTGCCCCATCCCAAATCCCAGACAGCACAGACATCAGGTACCAGTAAATTTGGAGAGATTTCCACACCCCTTGTGTGCAGGACTAAGAGGACTAGCCTGAGGCACAGGATTGAGCAAATAATAAATATTATTATAAGAAAAAGGTCACAGCTGGAGACATACCCAAACGTCTTCAGCTCTGGAAGGGGTAGCAAAATCCTGACTAGAATTTCTGCTTCATCTTCATGGAGTTCCACGTGAGACCATCTGCAAGGCGGGAACAACAGGTCTGGGCTTTGTGCAATGGTGGCAAAAGGTCTGTGCCAAACCCACAGCTCAGATACACCCCTGGTACTGCAGCCATGGTGAGTGAGTGTAGCTGATCTGGGCACTGGGAGATTTAGATGATTTCAAAGGATACCCCAGGAAGCCACCAGATCTATGGGTCTTTCCTATTTTCCATTCAAACACTCCAAGCAGGGCACCCAAAGGGACTGGGACCTTGCACTGGCCTCTCTGGTGCCCTACTGTGTGTTCAGAGTGCTGCACTCACCAGGACAAGCTGCTCCCCTCCCTAAAAACCCTTTACAGCACCTGGCAGCTCACCTCAGCTCCTGCAGCTGAGCACATTTTTCACAAAGCCTTTGGCAGAAGGAGTGCTTGATTCCTGGCTTGTACAGACTCAGTCTGCAGGACACAAACACACAACACAGCTGTCAGTGAGGATCAGCAGAGCACCTGGTGCCCCCCAGGCACTCGATTAGGGACAGATCAGGGCTTTCAAGAGCCCACCTGGGGCTTTCCTGCCATGTCCCATTTATGTCACAGTCCAGTGTGGAGGAGCACAGCCCATCCCCACCGCCCAGGACTAGAGCTGCCTCTTCCTTCAGCTGCACAGAGGAAAAGGGCACTGCTGCTGCTCTCCCTGCATGCTCATGCAGAAGTCAGCAGGTCTTAAGAGTCTTCAAAGTGCTCCTGTTTGCTCCCAGGAAGGTAGATAGATTTTTTGGCCTTGTTTAGGTCCAGCATGGGCTGAAGGAGGACAGCCCAAAAGACACCTGCATAAGGTTTATTCCACATGTGTGGCACAGAGGTGCTCTGAGACTGAACCCACAGAGCCTTAGACACTCTGAAAATATTCTTCATCCCACAGTGAAATTCAGAGCAAGCAGAAAATAATGATAATCAGTCACTTTCTCACCTGCTAACGACTGATTCTGTCTTCTCCAGGCAGTGTGGGAATCTTATGACTAATTGGAAGAGGGTTTTATCTTTACATATCCTGAAAAGGTAGAGATTAGAGAACAGCATAAACCAGTGAACTCCCAAGGGAAGAAAATACTATTTTCCATAGGAAAAATCAGGAGGACTGAATAGGACAGGGTGAATGCTGGCACATGAAAGCTAATCACACATCTCTGAAGAGGTTTGTAATGTTTAAACTAGCTTCAAAACCAGCCTAAACTTGGCACTCTTTCTCCCAAGAACAATCAGGAGTATGGTCTCCTTTCCATTAAACCTCCTGAGCTGTGTGACCATAAACCTCCTAAGCACTTCTACCCAGCAGCCATTTGGGTTGAATTGGCTCAAGTGGGCAAATAGATCACAAATGCACTGGAGACAGTGAATCAACAAGAGAAGAACCAGTGCTGGCTTCAATCTCATGTCCTTGAAAGTATCAGGCCAAGAGAAAATTAAGAAACCAGTGAAATGATGAGAAACACCAGAACCTGAGGTGCCACTTACATGATCTCAGTGATGTTTCCAGAGGCCTGGACAGCCAGCTCAAGAAGGTTCATGACTCTCTCTTTGCACACCCATGGCTCTTCTATGCTGCAAAGCAGAATAAAGGCAGCTCTGCTTTATTCACACCCATGGATCCACCTCTGCCTCTGTCAGCTGAGTGTTCCTCACTCTAGATATGGGGAAAGGCTGCTTGGCTTAGCAGAGGAATGTCTGCATGGGAAACAGGGGCAACCTGGGAACAGGCAGGAGTAGCCCAGCTTCCCTGCAGAGGAGGGAGAATTCACTACCCAGGCAAACTGCAGGATGCTCTGGCAGCAGGAATGTGTCCTCCAGAATTGTCCCCCTGCTCTGCCAGGCTGGCAGTGCTTTGGAGCCAGCACAGTTTACAGAGCTCCCCAGGAGGCTCAGTGCGAATCAGGGAGATAAAGCCAAATCCCAAAACCAGAGTCAGCCCTGGGAGTTTCTCAGCCCAATGTTTCCTGCTTTTGGAAGACGCACAGTTCACTTCTGGTTTAGAAGATCAGACCAGACGCAGATCAGTATCTAGAGAAGCACAATGACACAGTACCTGATTTTCAGTAGCCCCAGATCTTTCCTCAGGGAATGCAAAAGTCTTTCTGCAGCTTGGACTGTCATGTTGTTATTTGAGGACCTAGAACCAAAGCTCACTGTAATGAGCAGCTCACAAACCCACCCAAATGGGTCCAAGAGCCAGCAACTCACGTGTACTCTGTCAGACCAGTGCACTTTTCCAGGAGCAAGAACAACTTTTCCAAGTGCTCTGGCTGAAAGTTGCACTCTGCCAGTCTGAAAGGATAAGAAAGAACAGCTTTAGTTCATCACAAACAGTTCAGGCTTCCTGAGCCAGAAATACCAGACAGCACAGCCTAACCTCACAGAGAAAGAAGGATGGCACAAACACCTAAACACCTTTAAGAGTTTCCAAAAAAAATATTGTGGCAGCACTTCAGAAGCATCTCTTGAGATATTGTGGAGAATATAACTGTGTGCTACAACAGCAGTGCTTTTTGAGGACCTTGTCCTGTGACAGGGGTGTAGGAACACCCACAGGTGACCAGGTGAGAAGCAGACAGTGGGGAAGCAAAGAGAAAAAGGGATGTGAGATTCTCTGTGATGTGAGAAAGCTCTTCTCAGAAGATGAGTCATAGGAAATGTATCAGCAATTAGTGTAAAATATCCCCATGCCACAAGCCAGGGGGAAAAAGTTTTGTCTGCTCTGTCCCTCGAAAAAGGGCACCACCTTTGCCAAAGAAATCACCAAAAAGTCTGTAACATTACCTCAAAATCTTTCTTGGGTCATTTCTGCTTGTCAGCTTGATGATTAAAGTTGCTTTGGAGCACAAACTGCATGGAGAAGACACGAGTGTAAGATTTAGATAGATAATTACTACTTTCCCCAGTGGTCAGAATTTTTTGATACCAAACTCCAGAAAATAATCCAGTACAGCAGTGACAGAGGTACCTGGCTGAACTCACCCCTCCTTAAATAAACCAGCCCAGAGAAATGCTTCAATAAGGTCTCACTCATGCTAAATTGGCATAAAGGCAGCACTGGTGTTTGGGGAAGCACTTCTGACCTGTCCTGCTTTTATCTGCCTCCTCTCCAGTCTCTGTTGAGCTCTGGGGAGGGCTACAACAGAAGACTTTAAAAATTCAGCTCCCCTATCCAACTTCAGGAATGAATGGAAGTGTCTCTGGTTAAAACTGGCTCAGGACAGGCCAACTGGTCCCATGAACATAAACAGTGATAAAGTCCCACAGAGGTGCAGCACAGCCCAGTGTCATGACTGGAATCTGTGAGAAAAGCACTTTGTGCCAGAGCAACAGGCCCAGAGCCCATGGGATATTTTTGCCTGAGAGGAAAGGAGATAAAGATGCAAATCCAAGCAAAAGAACGTGGGAAATTGCTTTCTATTGCCTCCGAAATCTCAACATACTAAAGAAAACCCTAGAGACTAAATGCTGGCCTCTGCCCTAAAGAGGTTCATTAACAGATACATACATGACAATAATTGGTACAGCTGAGTATCTGTGTCTATACAAAATAACCTGGCCCTGTGGAATGGTAATTCTGCTTGGCAGTTATGTTTGCCCATTCAAAATGGACATAAACCAAAGCTTTGGGTAGTTGGATAAAGGTAGTTGAAAATGTGGCCCTCATCATTGTTACCTGAAGATCACAAACTTTCAATAATTAAGAGGAAAACAAGCAGGGAAGACTCAGAAATTAATGAAGAGAAACAGTCACCTGACTTGAACTTCAGTGGTGTTTCCAGATGTGACAAAGGCATTTATGAGATGCAGGACTCCATCCTGAGAAATCCCATTGTGGCTGAGACTGCACAGAAGAGAAGGAAGGATTTTCATGTCAGGAATCAGGGCTGTCCCCAGGCTCCTCAGGCACAGAAGCAAAATTCAAGTTGGCACCAAAGACAGAGCAGTTTGTGCTGGGCCTTTTCAGCTTTGGTGTCACTGAACTCCCCCAGACAGCACTGATGACTTGGGGGACACAGGAAATGCAATTTTCCTCTTGCACCACAGCAGCTGGAACATTTACTGCCCCAGAAAGGGAAGGGGAGAGGCTGCTCTAGGGTTTAGCTCAGCTCACACAGCTCAGCTCACAGCACCTGTGGCCCCTGTGTTACTCAGAGGACCCCACATGCAGAGGAGTGATGAACTGAAAACTCTGGGAACTGGTCAGCTTCCATCACACCATCCCACTCTGATCACTGCTACTTCCTGCTGACACTAATAAAAAACCTTTTGCTTATTTTTAGCAGGTTTTGGATCAGACCCTGAGTCAGCCTGGTGGTCTTGAGTTGTGCTCATGGTTCAGTCAGAGCTGTCCTCCCAAGGCAGGAGAGGGCAAGAAGCACAAGCAGAGCTTCATGCAGGATCTCACCCACATTTCCCTGCTGGGCACCTTGATTCACTGTGTGTTCTCTTACTTGAGGGAGCAGGTCCCAGGCACTCGATGCAAGTGGTCCAAGAGGCACCTCAGGCCTTCATCTCCCAGCTGATTCCTGGAGAGACTGGAAGGCAGAAGAACAATGTGGCCAACCCAAACTCAGCCTTTGGAACAGGCTGCCCAGGGAGGTGGGGGTTTCCTCATCCCTGGAAATATTCAAGGCCTGGTTGGACAGGGTTCTGAGAAAAGTGATCTGGGTGAAGCTGTCCCTGCTCATGATAGGGAGTTAGACTAGATGGCCTTTAAAGATTCTTTCTAAAAGAATGTATTCTACAATTCTATATTTTGTTTAAGCAGCAATACTCCTCTGAGAAGACTTTAAGAAAAAACTCAAATTTCCTGGATTTAAATCCTAGCTTAGCCAATAAAGATCTGTTTAAAACAAATCACTGCCTTTTGAAATTACCTCATGCATAAGCTCCAGAACAAGATCAAATAAAGAGCTCAGGTGAAGCAACAAAACAGTAATGGAATGAAAATCCCAAGGACGTTGTCCCTTCAGCTGAAAAGGACCTGCATAATTTCCAACTGATTGTGTTTCTCAGCAGTCTGAATGAGCAGCAGACAGGCTGGGAAACTCCAGGCAGTGCTGAACCCCACAAACACAGCTCTCCCACAGTGACTCTGCTCAAGATCATGGGAACACCCCAAGCCTCACTCACTCTACTTCTGCCAGCCACCCTCCAGGGTGCTGCTCCAGGATGCTGCAGAGCTCCTCCACCTGCCCTGGCCCGATGGCACAGCCCGTCAGCCTGTGTGACACAGCAAGGGTTAAACATGGCCAGCAGCCTGTGTGACACAGCAAGGGTTAAACATGGCCAGCAGCCTGTGTGACGCAGCAAGGGTTAAACATGGCCAGCAGCCTGTCAGCCTGAGCTCTGAGAACTCAGCAGCTGCACCTTTACACCAGTCTCTGTGCAGCATTCCCAGTTTTTGCCATCTCCTGGGTGCTGGAACAGAGACATTACAATCTCAGGGCCAGGGGCACTCAGGAGCCACCAGGGAGGCTGCAGACACATCTCACAGCACACAGAGTTCATGGGGACATTGTCACCCAGAATTTGAGGCACACATTTGGAAAATGCAGTGATGAGGGATCAATTCAGGTGCTCGTGCAACACAGGTTGGTGCAACCCAAGATGACCATAAACAGCCCAGAAAAGAAAAGAGAAAAAGAAAAGCACAGGCCTCTGCCATCCCAATGCATCCAAATGGTTCTGAATTGCATTTTAGCAGGTGAACTGAGCCATAAAGCCCAAGCTACTAGCCCAAGGTGCTTGGCCATCCATGAATTCTCAGCACAAGAGGAAATCTGGCTCCCTGCATTAGCTTTTTTGGTTTCAAACCCACCCACAAGTGAATTACAGTAAGTGCTCTCTGCCAGTACCTGCAGGATGTCTTTTGGCTTCGTGTGCTTGCTGCTAAATGCAAGAAGGCATTTTCAGCTGACCTGGAGCAGAAACAAAACACAGTCCTTCAGCACTGATCTCCAAAGATCAGGCTCTGTAGTCCCTCCAGGGCTGAGCTGCTGGGCTCCAGTCTGATGCCTTACCTGACTTCCACCACTCTGACCCGCTCACAGAGGTTGATGGAGTTGAGGAGTAAAACAGCACAATGTGGGGACAGGGAGTTTTTCCTAATGCTGTGAGGGAGGGGAAGGAAGAAACACTGAGATCAGCTCCTGAGAGGCTCCCATACACACAGACCAATTTTCCCATTGTTCATTAGGAGACACAAAAGATTGGATATATCCCATTTTACTCAGGATGAGAGAGCAAGGACCTAAAGTTTTGAGCATTGGCACCCAGTGTTCTAGAGACAACAAAGGAATGGGTGTGAAAGCATTTCTGCATTTTCTTTGCCTTGCTTGTTAGTCTACAATTACTGATTAATACTCCTAAGATCTGCTGTGGTATTAGCACTTTCCAAACCAATATTTCACTGCAGCAATCAAAGCAGGGACCCCACACGTTACCTCAGTAGTGTCAGATGACAGAGGGATGGCAGAAAGCTCAGTAATCTCTCAATGCTCTGGTCACTCAGTGAATTTCCAGACAGACTGTAAAACATGGGAGGAAACAACACCCAGGAGAAATTGTTTCAATCCCTAATTCCTTCTGCAACACTTACATGGACATGCACACACACATTGTTATGAGCAAATTGTGTAAAAGGATATGTCCAGAGAAATGCCATGAAAGTTGGGCAAGATTTAGTCCTTACAGCCTGATCTCTGTGTTTCTTTACATCCTACAGCCAGTTATCATTCCAGTTTCAAGAGTCTAACTTTTTTACATTTACAAAATGATGCTACTGATGTCTTTCATGCAGGTAGTGGGGTTATTATATTATTTTTATTTGCTATTACTCAACTTTTGTTCTGAGCAATATTCTTCTAATGTTCTTGGTGCCAAGCTCTTCAGGAGCAGAGCTCATGGCTTAGTGGAGCTCTTGCTCTGGCTGTACTACAAGCTGAGGTCTTGAGGAATAGAAAACAATCCAGACACAGGAGGAAGTCTAGAGAACTTCTAGTCACTGAGGAAGGTTATGAGCACACTCGTGTTCTGGGGCCTGTATACACTGATGTGGTAGATTTAGGAGATGCCAAGTTCTCTTTGAAACAGGGCAGGGGAAAGTCTGGGTTTAGCTCAGTGTGGGGTGGAGTTCTGTGCGGAGTCCTGGGAGGATGTGGTGAGAGCAGAGCTGGTGCTCACCAGCTGCCACCCTGAACATCAAATCTGTGTCTGGGGCTGGGCAGACAGACAGACAGACAGGCTGACTTACTCGATCTCTGTCAGCTGGGGACATTGAGCCAGTGTCTGGCACAGCCTGGTCACATCCTCCAGACCCACTCTGCAGTCCCTGAGACTGAAGCAAACAAAGCACTCAGGAGCTGAACATGACCACAGGATCCAACATTCCCTACATGCCCCAGATCCTCAATTCCCAGGACACGGCCCATAGTGACCCTCCCACTTCCACTACTCACACTGTGCTACCCTGGGTCTGGGACTAAGAAACCAAAACCTGGGACAAGCAGATGATTTCACCATCCCTGATTAGAGAGAGCCAGTCCACCAAAATACCAATATTTTGGGTGCTGCCTCCCTAGAGCCACATCTTTGGTTATTCAGTTGTGTCAGGACTCTGGACAGCATCTTTCCCTGCTCAGCACTGTCTTGGCTCTCCCAGAGAGAGGCTGGAAATGGTGCTCCTATGTCCTTCTCCAAGAAGGAAATCATAGAAGCCTTTTTGGGTGACAAGCAGGCAGGTCTCCATGGGATGAATGAAGTAGTCACACAGATGTGTCTGTCATTATTTATGGGTAGAAGGCAATCCCCTCAAGCCAAGCAGAAGACGCACTGTTTACTTTCCTCTCTGAAGAAACACAGCTGGAGGGATGGTCTGTCCCACACACTGCCCCAAAGACACAGACCCCACTGCCATCCCTCCCCCAGCCCTGGTGACAAAAGGAAGCCAGGCTGCCCTACCAAAAGCTCTGTCCTTTGGCTTCCTGCTTGGGATGTGCCTGGGAACCACTTCTCCATCTGCTGGCATTTCTGGGGAAAGAACAGGCCCATGAGTTGTGCTGATGTCCTTGCTCCCATGCAGACAACTCCCCACCAAGGGGTGAGGAGGTGGCAGTGGCCTCATGTTCCAATCTGCCCTCCCTCACCACCTGCCACAATGAGCCTCACACCCCATCCCCAGGAGAAAAAGAGCCTCATTAGCCCTCTTCCAGCCTGCAGAGAGTTCTGCACCCACTCAGCACGTGGGCATCTGCCGTGTCCTGGCCCAGCAGGGACATGAGTGCTGCTGGCTGCTCTGTGCCCTCAAGCTGCTGTCAATCCATCAGCCATCAAACAGCTCACTGTGCTTCCCTCACCCTGCCTGGAGTCTGGCTCTTTAATTGACTCACACATCACCTTCTGTTTAGAATTTCACAAGAAATTTAAATTATATGAGTGGGTATGATTTTACCTGACTCTTTCCCAAAAGGTCAGATGAACCACCTGTGTGTGTCCTAAGCTGTAACCAGAAAAGAATATCATCAGCATGGAGTTTGACAGCACAAGCTCCTGTATCACTCCTCAAAACCCACAGTTTGAGGTTTTAAATAGCAAAAGAATAGAAAAAGTACTCCTGGTCATACCTGAGGCTCACTGTTTTAATGTGTTCCAGTGTAGTTAATGATTGTGCTAAGAAGAACACAGAGTTCAGGGAGATCTGGTTGTCGTTAAACCTACAGGAAGAAAAGATGAAATCAGCTGCTGCAAGCAAAACTGATAAAAATTAACACCATGCCACAGAACAGTGCTCCTTGTGCAGCACTCCCAGGCTGCTGCTTTGCTACCTCTGCAAACACAACTCACTCCCGAATATTTTAAATTCCTCCCTCACTTTTAGTGTTCAGAGAATCACAGAATAAAGGAGGCTGGAATGGACCTCTAGAGCTGATCTGGTCAAACTCTCCTGCTCAGAGGAGGGTTAGCATGGAGCAGACTGCTCAGGACATTGTACAGCTGGGTTTTTAACACTTCCAAAGACAGAATTCACAGAATTCACAGTTTCTCAGAGCAACCTGTTTTAGTGAGATTGTAAGTGGGACAGTCTTGGCTTGAGAACAGCTCAATTCATCAAACAGGAACAATTAATATTTCTTTCAATAGTGCAGAATGGTGCCATACAGAGCACTTGCAATGGGAGTGCCAGCTGAAATGCCCAGATAAACACCAGCCACCACTGCAGATGAGCTCAGACTCCACCACTGAGGCTGGATCTCCCCAGCACTTCCCTTCCTTCAGAGCTGCTCCCCTCAAAAGAGGAAGGACTGCTCCCCCTCCCAATGAGGAACTTGAAGAGGAAATGTTCAGTGAGTTGCTCAAGAAAACCAGAAACAAGAGCACCTGTCCCCTTCATGGGGCAATGAGCACAGAGGCTCCTGGGCTCTGAACTCAGTCAAGCTTCACGTGGAGCTCTGTTCTGCACTGGAGGTGGGGACACAGATAGCACAGTGCAGCTGCCCAACACAGAATATTCCTGCTCTTGGTTGTGAAGAGCCCTTCCCAAACGTGCTCTGTGCTTCCACAAACAATACTCCACAAAACCCAATCCATGCATAAGGAAAAACAGGAGCTACTCACTTGAGAGAACGTAACATTTTCAGTTTAGGGAGGCACTGAAACAGCTGCAAAAGTCCCTCATCTCCCAGATAATTATGTGATAAGCTAGGATTTAAAGAAAGGCATTTAATTTTCACAGTAAAAAGCCAATAGGCACCATCAGTTCTATTTCCTGTCTGTTCAGCCACACCTTCCCCCAGGCTCTACCCCACTCTGTACAAGTGTTATTTTCTCAGCATCCCAAATAGCTGCAGGTGAACACCATGGGGGATAAGGAGCACTCACTCCAGCTCAGAGATGTGGCCACATTCCCTCAGGACTGCACACAGATTCTTCAGGTCACTGGCTTGAAAATTACAGTCTGTCAGTCTATGGGGAAAAAAGAAAATCAATCAGCCAGGTCTGCAGGATTTCAAACAAGGTTGTACACTTCACTCCTATGAAAACTAGAGAATCAGTGAAGAGATAATAACAGAATTAAGCAATGCCCTTGAAATAGGTCACTGCTTACCAGCTCCCAGAGGGTCTCCAGGTGATGGGGCCACCCCCTGCCTGGTCCCTGTGTCCTCTGTGAGGCACAGGGTGGGCACAGGGGCTCAGCCATTCCCCCCAGGGCAGAACCTGCAGCTCCCCTGGCAGCTGCACCCCGAGCTGCTGGCGCTGGGGAGATTCCCAGTTCTCCTGGGATTCACCACTTAGAGATGCAGAGATTGGAAACAGGACCCAGAGACAGAACATGCATCCAACACAGGGAAAACTGGCCAAGGTACCTTATTTTTGGGGAGGTGGCAGGTGTCTGCTTTTCCTCTCCATGTTGTTGATCATCAGTTAAGAACACAGGCTCTTCCCTAAGTGAGCACAAAATCAGACAAAAGTAAAAACTCTTTTGCTTTAGCAATTTGGCAGATCCCTAGGGCTACCCTGGCTCCAGCCCACGCCTGTACCTTGCAATTGCAAGCTCTCCTTTTATAACCAAATATTTGAGCATGCAGGCTACTGGGGAGAAGGGGAAAGAGAGATTTCTATCAAAGTTAGATGGAGAATTCAGCTTTTGTTGAATTTAGCTTTTGCCTAAGTAAGTTTTGTGAAGAGCCTGTACAAAAATCTGACTATTCATAATTAAATGGAACAGTCCATGACTAACTAAACTGTAACCCTGTAACTAAAAGCTACAACTATAAACAGTAAAGCTATAACTAAATGGAACATGCAAAACCTAAAATATCAGAGATGGAAATGTCACCTGGTGCCTTAAAGGAGTCCACAGATCATGTGTGTCAGATTGTCACTCCCTTTCAAGCACAACCCCAGCCCAGCTCTGCTGTTTCTCTCTGGCTAAGAGGTGGAATGCAGGTATACCATGGGAAATGCTATTTCACAGTGGGCTCAGTCCACAGACAACAAATAGTGAAATTTCCTAAAATTCCAGGAGCAACAGGAAACCATTTCTTGGTCAAAACCTTTGGGTTCAGCTGTTTCAACCATAATTTTCTGAGGGGAAAAATTAAACTCCAAACATCTAATGATTTAGGAGTACCATGGTCCAGAGTGCATGGTGTTCTGAACTGCAGGGATCTGTGAATCTTTTCCGAATTTGGTGTGGCATTCACTTGTTTTTTTCAGCCTCACTGTTATCAGATAGCACGGGTGTCATTAAACAGCCTGCTCTGCTCAGGATGCTGTGGGATGAAATGTGCTCTAGAGACATAAAACACTACAGAAGGCAGTGACAAGTTTTAAGGTGGCTGAGAAAGCCAGGAGACAGTTCTACATTTAGATTTGGGGGTTGGGGTGGGAGGCAGGAACTGCTGTGAAGTGTTACCCTTGGTACCTACACAGGATGCAAGAACTAAACAGGATGCTGAGATAACACCATTTGTGCACACACAGCCTACCTAGGAGGAAAGGAAGCAAAGTCCCTGTCTTCTCTAAACCTCAGGACTGCAGTTTCACGACAAAGGCTGTGAGAAAGAGAAGTAATCAGTCAATGTCATGGTTGGTTATTTACAAGACTTACTGTTTGCTTTTGCTCTGCAAAACTCTGGTGACATCAATCACTTGTGCTTAAAACACTCCCAAAAGCAAGAAAAAATAATCTACATCAGTTTTTAATTAAGATTGGATCAAATTAAGCAGTCTGATGATCCAGTTTCTCTGAATCACTAAACAAAGCCCAGACAAAATTGCTATACTTGAAATCCAGTGTGCTTTAAGTAATAGAGGAGAGATTCCAGTTCTGCTCCAGGAGGTGTCACCAGCTCTCATACTCTGCAGAGATCCTGTCTCCAAAACTTCCCAAGGCAGAGAGCAGGGAAGCCTTTTAAAAATCCCCCATGCAGGAAAGGACAGCCAGTTTTGCAAGTGCTCAAATCCTGGCTGCTGGCCCGGATAAATTCAGCTTACAGCAATGTGTCACCAAGTGCCAGTGCTAGTGACCACCCCGTGACATGTTCTTCACCCACCACACTCCTGAGCTGACCTCAGAATGTAACTGCCAGACTTTTGGGATTCACCCCAGGGATGATTCAAGAGCTACATACCTGACCTGCACCTCCATCACCCTCTGGCAGGTTTTTACTGACCTCAACAGGCTGCAAAGGCCAGAGGCAGAGAGGCAGTTTTGGCTGAGACTGACAAAGAAAAAGGTAATTTAAAAATTGAAGCCATTTCCATTCAGATGAGGGCAGGTTGGTTTTGAACAAGAAAACACTCACTTCAGCTGCTTGGAAATCGACATCCAGGGGAGGTTTTCCAGCAGGTACCTGCAGCCTTCATCTCCCAGCTTGTTGCCTGATAAACTGAAACATTTTCCAGTTAGTGGGGACTGATTAGAACAGTAAAAACAAAGCCCTCAAAACCTTGCTTTCCCTTGCTTGCTTTCCCTTTCCTACAATTGTTTTTTTTTTGCCCAGATTGTTCTTCTGTCTCAGATTAATCTTCTCTGCTTATTTCTGCATGAACCAACTTCAGACAAAAAGTTTAAGCTCTTTGGCAACATGATTTATGTTTTAGACCCAAACCATCTTGCTTTGGAAAATCTATGACCTTTAAGGCCCTTTCCAAGCCAAACCAGTCTGTTGTCCTATGATCCCCTGCTGCCAGAACCACCCCACAGGAAGGAGAGGAGGCACTCACTCCACTTCAGAGAGACAGGCACAGCTCTGGAGAATGGCCACAATCATCTTGGAATGTTGGGAAGACAGCCTGTGATCCTGCAAGCTGGGAACAGGAAGGCTTGGTGAGCAGTGAGGGGATGGGGGTGCCCCTTGGCTTGCCAGAAAGGATTTCTATTGTCATTTTTATTTACTGATTCATTTACTGATTATTTCAAACTTTTCCACATGTCCTCTGTCCTCAAGGATGAACACCTCTGCTTTTCTTGGCCTTCTACAGTACCCGTCATCTGCAAATCACATCCACCAGCAGGACTTTCAGTGTCTGCTCTTACCATAAATTCACACGTCTAGTTGGAATTACATCTTCTTTCTTCTCTTCCAACTTCGAATCCAAAGATCTGCAAACAAGCAAAACATTTGGCTTTTAACATGCCTTCATTAAGTATCTGACAGCTTGGGAACTGGCTAATATTTTCCAGCAGAAGCCACAAGGTCTGTGGTTTCAAGGCTCCTTCAGCAGTTTTGCAATAAAACTTGGCACCTCCAGCCTGCCCAGGCACTGAAAAGCTGCTTTTGTGGAGCAGGCTGTAGGTGTGTGCAAAGCCAGGTGTTCTGGTTATTTTTCTATTGCTCAGGCAGACCCTGCTCAGTGGGCAGCAGTTCTGCTGTGGTTGTGGTTTATGGTGACACCAAGTGATGATTTCAACCAGCCTGGCTGAACACAGCATAACCACAGGAGCAGCATCTCACCTTTGAACTTCCCCAGATGCGCCAGAAAAATAAATAATCACGGTGTTCACCCTGAAAGAGAGATCCAGGTCAGTATCAGGGGAGAGGTGGAAGGAAGCCATTTGTTTAGCAGGAGTGTTTGGTGAGGACCAAAGCTGTTGCCTGGATGCTAAAGAGGGCCCTGACATCTGCCTGAGCCATTGCCACAGCCAAGCAAAGATCACTCCTCGTGTGGAGCTGGGGCTGCAGTGCAGATGAGACAGTCACACTGTGGAAAAGACTGGGACAGGATTTTATTTTTTAAAATTTTTTTTTCTTTTTTTGCAAGGCCAGAAGTTTATTGGAAAGAGATTCAGTAGAAACTCCCTTCCAGCAAGAAAAATTTAAAAAAGCCATAAGCAATTTAAGTTACACCAGGGATTACTGTGGTCTGTTAAACTTAGAACATAAGACAACCACAAGAGCCAGAATGATTTTAAAAAAATCTGCCCTTTGTTATCCTGGATGCATGAAAACCCCAAAACCTGTAATTTAAAGGAACACAGAGCTAGAGCTAAATTCACACATTTTCACTAAACTTAGCTGACTGATAGCAAATTTATACAGTTGGTAAAGAATTTCCTTTGTGATATATTGCAGACCTTAAATGCAAGTTTAAATTCTGTTATGCAAGAAGAAATATCACACCCTGCAAATGGTTTTATAGACCAAGGATAAAGTGACCTATTAAAAATACAAAGAGGAAGTACATGGTATGACAAATTTCCATTTTGTTTCCAATAGAAAAGAAAAAAGGAGTCAAACTGATTTTTGCTCACTTCAATTAGCCAACAATTAAGCTAAAAAGCAGTGTCCACTTAGAGTCAGCATCTAAAGACACAATCTACTTCTTTTGCAAGAGCTCTCATGTGTTGATACCTGGCACAGAGTTCAGTGACATTTTGACACACGATGCCTTCCTTTGCCAAACTGAGAAGAGCAGTCAGGGAAAGGTGGTTGTTGCTCAAGCTGTGAACATGAGGAAAAAAGAACCTCAGCTGCTGGACCCCACAGCATTGTTCTTTTGTTACACAAATGCCCTCTGCTCTGTTCCCCAAACATCCTGAAGCACAAGATCTTTTAATTAGGGTATTTCTGAAAAAATTCTGAAATTTACATCTAGGACTCAAAAAAAGCATTATCAAATCACAATTCTTTCTCTGCAAGCTGTAGCTCCCATGAGTTTAGAATCAGAGATAACTCTTCTATGTGCAGCAGAATGATCATTAACCAGTTTGGGGTTAGTTAGTGGAGGCAGATCATACCTTCACGATTACACCACTGATCCACAGTGCAGTTAAACTCCCACCACAACAAATCCAATTTAAGCATGGCTTATTAAAGCAGGGAGGCCTGAACACAATCCCCCAGCCTCTGAGGATTTATTCTTTAATTGCATGTTGGTTCTGTTTCATTGCTTGTTGGACCTCATTAGATATGAAACACAACATCTTCTACAAATCCTGGGCTTGTTCTCAGGGCCACAGGGCACTGAGAGCCTCAGAGGAATCATCCCTGAGAACAGCTCTGTGTGCAGTAGAGATGGCTGAGGGGTGAGGATTACAAGTGGCACAGTTTTCCTGTCTTTTCTCTGGGATAAGCTGCTTCCCTGGGGGCAGGCTGGCATTCCCCACAAGCTGTTATCCAACGTGCTCAGGAAAGCAAGAGCAGCAGGTACACTCCTCCTTTCCTCCCTCCTTCTGCCCTGCTTTCAAACACTTCTAACCACACTGCAAAGTCAGTGACTTATTCCTGAATGGGATCCAGCAATGGCTGCAGGTATTTTGGATTCACCTGCTGGCGCCTGAGGGTGTGTGGGAGACCTTTGAAGGCTTTGTGTCTATCCCTGTCCTGTCACACAAACTACACAGACTCCAGCACTGACAGCAGCTCTGCTGCTGCTTCATCTGCCCCTGGCAGCTCTTCAAAGGCTTTAAATCCCTTCAGCCAGGCTGGTTCTCTCCACCTGGAAAGCTGCAGATCCATGCTGGGAGTTTCACTAGCAGTCTGTCCCTCTCAGATGGCCACAGGAGTGTTGGAAGGAGCAGCACAGGAGAAGAGGGCGGTGGAAAGGCTGGGAAGGCTCTGATGGAGCATCCTCCCTTAATCAGAGGTGAAACATCTCATCTTGAGCCTCACCAAGAGGGAGAGAAGAGGAAAAGTCCAGCTGAGCTGAGCACATGCACTGTAATTCCTGGGGAGGTGTCAGTGGTGCCAGGACTCCCCTGGGATGATTTTAAAAGACCTGGATAAGAACTGTGAGGCTGAGTCTGTCTCAGACAGAGCCCAGCACAGTCCTGCTTACACTTAATGCCTGTGCCTCAGCTCAGGGCCTCACATGTCTGTGCTATGCCTGTCTTCATAGTAGCCAAGGTTTAAGTCATTTTTACTCACTCTACTTTCTTCAGCTTTTCCATTTTGGAGAACAGCTCCATCACCCTCTTCACTTCTGGATCCCGTATCCGATTGCCCTGCAAGCTGCACACAGATTCATTCCCATCAGCATCCCAGGGAAGGAATGGTTGGTTTGATGGGCATTGCCACAACACACTCACTTTATTTCCTCGAGCTGGAGGCACTGTGATGCAGCCTGGACCAAGTTAGTCATCCCCTCAGCTGTGATGCTCCCACCTGTCAACCTGGAGAGAGAAAGGATCCCTCAACCCAAGCAAAGGGAGGACTGGAATCCCCTGCAGCACATGGCAAGCTCTGCCACCTGCAACCAACTTCACACTCCTTTTCCAGCAGGGCAACACAGCACTGCTCCTGATGCCAGCACAGAACAAGAGCCACACGTGTGTGTGCTGCTCTGTGCACTGTGAGCCTCACACACTGCACAGAACACATCAGCCTGGAGGCAGCCAATGTCACTGAATTATACAGAACACACAGGAAGAGAGAAGGCACTGATGCTGCAAGCAAAGACTTACTCTAGTTTCTTCAGGCTCCCCATTCCTTGCATGGCCTTTGAAAGAGCAGCAGCAAAGTCATTGCCACATCTCCTGCTACGAAAGCTAAAATGTGAAGAAAAGGGGGGGAAAAAATCACACCAAAAGATGATATTCTCATTTGCTTGCACCCTTCCTTCGTATTGAAAAGAAATGCCTATCATCTTCCCTCTTATCTACTGCATTAACTACCCTGCTGCTCATCTTAATCAAAATGGAATAACAAACAAAAATACAGCAGAATGGATTTATCACCTTATTATCCTTCAATCACTCATAAATTCATTATTTCATACATTTCTGCAGTACTGAAGTTATGCTGTTCAGATCAAATTTTCTCACATCATCTCTCTCTCTGTTCTAGAACAGACTTGAGGTTTGATCTTCCAGTCCCTTAGGCCTTCTCCCCACCCACCAGCTTACAGCACTCACTTTATTTACCTCAAGTGTTCCACATTTTCACAGCCAGCCAGAACCTCCAAACAGTCGGTGTCCACAAGACATCCTGCAAAATCCAAACAAATCAAATCCTGGCTCGAGTTGATGACAAAAACCAAAGCTGACATGTCCAGCGTTGTCAGTCTGAAGTTTTTGAACTCATACTTGAAATTCAGCAGGCTTCCAATGTGCTGGGCTACTTTGAGGTTTTGTGTTTCAAAGGTGCAGTGGCAGAGCTCGAGCACCTTGGGCCCTGACAGATGAGTGGCTGCCAGTTTCTTGAGAGACTGCAGGATCACATCCTGCTTTTCCTGCACCCAAACTTCATCTTGCTCTGCCAGCAGCATAAGAAATGTCCTACACTCTCTTGACGACAAGCCTGACAGAAATATGTGAAAACTCTCCATAAACTCAGTCTTTGTCTCGTTCTTTGAATTCCACTTTGACTTCAAGAAGAACTTCTTCTTCAAGTAGTTCTTGTCCACCCTGCTACTCACCATGAGACACAGTGCTGCAAAAAACTCCTGCAAACTCAAGTGCACAAAGGCATAGCCAACCTCTGGGCAAGTGCCAGTGGTCTTCACCTCAAAGACAGTCAGCAATCCATGCAAGGAAGCAAACTCCTTCACGTCCTCGGGAATATCACCAACATAAAACACAAGCTTCTTCTCTTCCAGGCCTCTCAGTGCAAGGTCAAGCAGACCCAAAATGGCCTTTTTGTTAGAGTTCAGCTGAGTCTCCTCATCACCAGCACAGTCCCCTTGCTGCTTGTTTAGGAAGATGAGAAACATTTTGATATAAAACTGTGTCATGGTCTGAGGAAGCTCCACGCTCATCTGGTGTTTAAGGAGCAGATACTCCAAGCAGATGCACACGATGTTACACAGAGCAGGGATGAGGCACATGCTGAGGAGCTTGGTGTTGTTCTTCACGTGAGCTATGGCTCGTTCTCTGAAGGAGTGCTGACGAAAATAGTGGCTGACATATTCCTCCACCTTCTCATGGTCAAATCCCCAAATTTCTGCCAACACACTCACTGTATGTAACAAGAAGTCAGGCAGCCTCTTGGGCCGGCTGGTTACCAGCACTGTGCAACCAGGCAGGAGCTTCCCATGACAGAGGTCTGCAAAGAGCTGGGATATGGGCACAGGGGAGCAAAGACCTGAGTCTCTCCTAGAGGAGCATGACACGTCCATGTTGGCTGCAAACTCATCCAGCCCATCAAAGATGATCAGTGTCTGCTGGGCACTCTCCAGGAGGCCCTGGAACACTGCATCAGGGTTGTCCTCTGGCTGGAGGAACATGTCAAACAACAGCTCCTTCAGGGTCAATTTTCTTTTTAACAAATTCAGCTGCCGAAACTCAAACAGGAAAGTGAAGAGAAACTGAGGTAGGACACCCTCTGCCCATTTCTGACAAATCCTGTGCATCAGCCTGGTCTTACCTGTACCTGGTTTACCAAACAAAAAGATCACTTTTGTGGTGTGTGATGGGGCCTCACTACAAAACAGATCTGACACTTTCAGGACTGTGTCTGCACATTCCTCTGGCTCAGGAGCCCCTCCCAGCTCCTCTCGGGCTTTCTCTGCTCTCTCCTTCAAGCGGGGGGCTCTGCTCTGGTGAATGACAACGTTGACAAAGGTTTGGTTGAAAGGCAGCGGCTGTGTTTGCTCCTGTGCTCCTGCCTCTCTCGTGCTCCCATATCTCTGGTGGATGGAACTGATGAGGAGATGCCGGTACTTCACAGATGACTCTGAGAGAGACGACAACAGAAGGGGTGTGAGGGTGAAAAAGTTACTTGTGAGTCATGACACTGTAGGAAAAATAGGACTTATGGACAGTAAATTACCGTAATTTCACAATTATAAGCCTCACCTGATTATAAGCCGCACATCCGGGTAGCCCATGGGATTTGTCCATATATAACCTGCACCCAAATATAAGCGGCTTTTTTTTTTTTTTTTTTTTTTTTTTTAAAGCGAGGATCCATGTGCGACAAAGTAACAAGTTAGAAACAGAATTGCACCAGCATGGGGTTTGGTGTCAGGTGCTCAAGTTGCAAACAGTTTTCACAGACCAGCAAAGCCTTTAAAGGCAGCCCCAGGCACCCTCCCCGGCCAGCTCTCACTTCCGGGTTGGCATTTCACTGGGATTTGTCCATAGATAAGCCACACCTGATGATTAGCCGCACTACTGGGGTAGGCTGGATTCTTCAATGAAAAAGATGCGGCTTGCAATCATGAAATTACTGTAATATGATTATGTAGAAGTTGATTTATTGTTTATTTTTATTTTTAATTATACAATTTAAGACTATTGTTTATGTGATTATGTATTTTTTGATTGATGTTTTTATGTTGTTTGCATGCTTTGCAAAAGTTTTTTAGGTGTGATGATTGGTTGTTTAGAATTCTCTTTATTTTTTGGGGTTTTTTTAATTTTAGTATTTTGTTTTTTAGTTGTTTTTTTTTAATTTTGTATAATTTATGTTTTAGTAGTTTCGAAGGGTTTTAACAAGTTGAAGAAAAATATTTTTAAATGGTTTATTTTGTGTATTTGTTATAAATACTGGTTTAAACTAAGAAATATATAGAAAAATAGGTATGTGAAAAAACAGTAAAATATGCAGAAAAACAATTAGGAAGTAAAATATGGAGAAAATAGTTAAATATAGTTTGGTTGGTGCATACAATACAAACCACAGCTTAGACTTGTTCAGGTATGTCACCATGGCCCAGACTTGTTCAGCATTACTAATCACACATCCAACATAGTATCATTTATAGACAGAGAAAAATGGCCCTGATCAGAGATTGCTGGCTAGGAATGACAAATTTGGAACTCCTGAAAGTAACCTTTAACTTTTCCTAATTTTTCACAAAGAAGAACAACATTCAGGAAAAAGATTACACAGTTTTATATGAAAATTAGATTTTACTATCTCTCAGATGAGAATTAGATATCTGTGTATTATGCATATTACTCCCTGTTCACCAGTTCCCTCTTTACCCATGCTGGAAGTTGATTTCTTGGGCATTTCGGCAAAGATATTAAATAGCTCCTTTCCTCAGAGGGAAGCCCTGCAGAGCTTCTGGAATATCCACATACCCAGTCGTCGCTGTTTGGCTTCCTTGTCACTCCCAGAGCTGCTGTGACGTCGAGCAGAGCCTCAAAATGGAAAGGTCAGAACCATGTCAGAAGAATGCTTTAAATGGCAGTGCATTAAAGCTGGGCAAGACTCTCCAGCAAAGTATCTGGGGAGCTGAAGAGGAAAAACTGGACAGACAAAACTATTTGTAAACTCAGGCTCAGAGTACAGAAATTTTTTTCTGCAATAGGCCACAAGCACTCGCTGGTGAGTCTTTGCAGGCAGATGATGCAGCTGCCTCTCTTTGAACAGAACTGCTTTGATATCTGGGGAATGTGGCAGGGAATATCTGCTTCTGGGGAATGTAGAGCCCACAGATCCCCAAGGCTGTGTATGGTGGTTGTATTTCCTGTTTTTTTTATGGTGCACTGTCAGATGGAAAGAAGGGACAGAGCTGAGAGAGGCACGTGTCTTTCTTAACTGGTCTGAGTAACTTCCAGCACTATTTTCAAATTTCCATTCCACCAGCAACTGGCAAGATGGACTCACTAGGACATCACAGCAGCTGGCAGCAGTATGAATGCAGAACAAATGCCACTTTTTTCTTATTTTCAAGATCTTAAACCTGCACATGACATGCAGAACAGCATCGTGTGACATTTGCAGTACTGTGACTTAGAAGTCTCTGAGCAAAAAGCAGAGACAAAAGTGTCTCATTATGATCTGTACCACCCAGGAAGGTCTCAGCTCCAAATTCACCCCTGAAGAAAACTCTACTATCTGTCCTAGTCTGACAGTGTTTTCTGCTTGATTGATACCTGGATAGTTTTTCTGCTCTTCCTTTAAAAGCCAAAACAATTTCCTCCCCATACCAATGAGCTGACCACAGGAAAAGTGCAAAAAGCATGGGTTTTGTAGAGTGGGTGGGAAATTCCTGCAGAGAAACTAAAATAAGTGAGTTCCTTAGCTAGAGGCCAGCAAGGCTTGTCTGAAATTCAGGGACAAAACCAAGGGAGGTTCACGGGCAAAGCACCAAGAACAGAACAATGAGATGTGAAGTTGCAGTGGCTTTTCCACACCTGGCCTGTGCTGAGGGTCAATACCTGGGACATTTGGACCCCTGAGCAGAGAAGATAAACTCCAAGAGCTCAGGATCTGCTCCAGCCTTACCTTTTGGCACAGATGTGTGGACTCTTGTATCTGTGCCTGCTTCTTCTGTCTCGCTGAAGTAACCTAAAGGAGTAGAATGGGAAATTCATTATGGTTAATGTGAGCATTCTGCCCTTAAATTTGGAGTGTGGCTGGCCAGAGACAAAAGGCAAGCATCTTGCAGCACAGACAGTGGCACAAACCAAGACTCAGTATAAGGGATGCAAACATCCAGGTTTCAGGGTCCCCATCGATCCTTTCCTTCCAGATTACTCTACAGTACAATTAGCTTGGCTTTCAAGGCAGGAGAAAAACAACTTTACTGTCTGATACAAACAACCTCTGATTATGGGCAGCTTTGGCTGATCTAAAACCGCACTGTGGCCCAAGAGTGAAGCCCTACTTTCCCTGCAAAGAAGGGTTTTCTGTGAATAAACCACCAGCAGAGTGAGCAGCCTAACCAAGGGCCTTTTCTGACTCACTGCATAGGTCAAAGCTGCCACAAACCACCCTTAGCATAACCAGAAGCAATTCACCTTCAGAAGGATCAGTGATGCTCAGCTGTTACTACAAAAGTTAAACCAGTACAAGCCAGCTCCAAAACCTTAAGACACTTCATCTTTTATGATATGTCACAGTATCAAGAGGCTGAAAACTGTTTTAGCTTCAGTCCTGAAAGAAATCTCCCACCAGTCCACATTGCCTGGTGGTTGTCTGGTTTGTGCCCTGTTTCATCTCAGCCAAAATAGCTGCTGCTGCACTCGGTTACTAAGGCAGCATCCACCCAACTGGTGCATCTCATGAGAGTTACTGCAAGCAGGATGTGAAAGACAGTGCCGTTGAGAAGGACTCACCCTGTAAGACTTCCTGCAGAGGAGAAGAATTAATCACCAGATGAAGCAACCCACTAAAGGAGAGGCACAGCTTAGCTGGTGCCACAGGTCCTCACAAAAAAGAGAATGTGCACACTCTGTGTAGTTTGCAACATAACACACACTAACTGATGGTGGTTCTTATGAATTGCCTCATTTTCTTTAAAGCCACTGCCTCTGCTAATGAGAAATGTGGAGAAGTGGCTTTCTGTGGTTATTTTATGACTTATTTTATTCCTTGCCTTTCTGCATCAGGACAATTTCAAAAAAAAACAGAAGTCTACAGAACAAAGAGATTGGAGCCTTCTCTCCTTCAAATAAATTTGTCCACAAATTGCATCTCAACTTTGCACCATTTTTATTGGTTTAATCTGTTAATGCCAGGGCTTTTTTACTTCAAATTATATTTTTAAGCCAAAAATTGTGCTTCCAAGAAAAACAAGACTATGCAAGTGAGGGCACTGGTGGTCCCAGTAGCTAGACTGGGAGGTGTAATGGGTGCCAAGGCTGTGTTTGGTCAGGGGACACTGGCCTGACCTCTCTTACCTTCTCCTGCAGAGCTCATGAGCAGAACCTCCAGATCCAGGGGCAGGTCATACTCCATGCACACAGACTGTGCAAAGTGTTTCCAGGCAGCAGGCCCAGCCTCCTCCAGCAGGTCCAGCAGCACTGAGGTTTTTTCTCTGGGGTCAGCGATGCCCCCCAGGCTGCTCAGGGCTGCCGGGGGGATGAAGCGCTGGGAATTCATGAGCAGCCAGGGGGGACAGGGGGTGAGGAGCTGCACCAGCCGGGGCCTGGCTCTTGCTACAGCTGCTTGCAGGTCCAGATCATCATTCTGAAACGGGGGCTAGAGGGATGAATGAGGACAAAGGGTAGCAGTGGGCACAGGAGCAAGAGATGTTTGCCCACACAGCCCTGCATGGCTTGATCTGCTTTTCTACCCCTTCACCTAACCCAGAATTTCTTAACCTTACTCCTGAGTTTTTTACCCTTACTCCTGAGTTTAGAGTAGAGATCTGAGCCCAATCATGAGGGTGCAAGGATGGCAGTCCTTGTCTGCCTGACAGCAGGGCTGGGAAGGACAAGGGCAATCCCTGGGAGTCTCTGGCACCAGCCAGGGAGAAGCTGTTGGCATCTGTATTGCTGCAGAGGCCATCTGTCAAATACAACCTCCCAGGCATCTCTCACACGTACCACGACATCTGGGGAGGTCAGGGATGTTTTATGTTATTGTACAAGAGTGCTCGACACAGAGTCAAGGCTTTTCCCGCCTCTCACAACACCCTACCAACAAATAGGTTGGGAATGCACAAGGAGTTGGGAGGGAACAGCCAGGAGAGCTGACTTCAACTGGCATACGGCATCACACTCAGAACATAAAGCTGGGCCAAGAAGGAGGAAGGCAGGGAGTTAGAGTGATGATGTTTGTCTGCCCACATCACCATTACATGTGATGGAGCCCTGTTTTCCTGGAGATGGCAGAACACCTGCTTGCCCATGAGGAGCTGTGAATTAATTCTTTGTTTTGCTTTCCTCCCTCTACTTGTTCAGCTGTATCTCAGTTCACAAGATTGTGCAGGACCCCCCTGCACAAAGAGCTCAGGCAGCTGCTCTTGCTCTCATTTTGTGGGAATGAGCAACCCATTTCTGCTTTGGTGACAATACCATCTCCATTCCCACTTCCTTCCCACAAAGCCATGCACATGATCTCCTACCTGCATTGTTGTGTAATCAGTGTCCTTCCTGTTGTCAAGTGCTCCATATTCTGACAGAGAACTGATCTGCTAGAGGCATTCTTGGCACACAGACACACCCCAACACGTGGGACATGCCTCACTTGGTGCAGACACCTGGGGATAACACCAAGAGAGCTTGATGTAGACCTGCCTGGCCATGGCAATTCTGTGGGTCACAATCTAGAAGCTCTGCCTTTGATCCAAGGGCCAGCTGTGATACTTTTCATCTCTTCTCACTCAAACCACCAGTGACCATAAGGTTTCAACATTTGAGGATTCACTCCTGGTCTCATGAAAGTGCAGGACTGAGCCTTGTGCCCTAGGATGGAAGTGAAGACAGCTTTAGAGGAACACTTTGTGGGAATCACAGCTTCCTGGTGTCACTGCCTGCTCTGAGCTGGGCTGTGCCACTCTGCTGCTGGCAGCCCCTCTGTGGAACCTGATGCAGAAGCAGCAGCATCTTACTCAAGTCACACCAGAAAACTGTGAAAAGCTGATCCTCTGAGAGTACACAGCTCTCACAAAAGCGTTTCAAGTCTAGGGGGCTGAAAATGCCCCTAGTGCCAGCTCCTCACTCTCAGCAGAAAGGGAGAAGGGAAATTTCACCCTGCTCTACACCTGGCAGGAGGTGTCCAACCATTCCCATCACACGGAAAGGGAAGAGGAAAGCAATCACTGACTGATCAAGAACAACAGATTTAATAAAGCCGTATTAAACATATACATAAACAAATAAAATCAGCCCTTAATGCCCATGAAGACTGGAAGCCATTCAGGCAAAGAGTAGACTCATACAAATTAATGAAAGACTCATATTCAAGAACAAAACAACACTGGAAAGCTGGATGAAAGCTCAGCCACACTGCACAACTCCTGTACAACTGCTCTGCTCAACAAGACCATCAAGAATGATTGGCAGTACCTTCAGTAAAATGCCTCTGATCCCAAAATGAAGCACAAAAACCACCCAAGAAAAGCCAGAAAATTTATGAGCCTTGATCCTTGCCCTTCAAATGCAAAACCATCTTTACCACACTTTGCAGAACTTAACCTCCCCTCCCCAACTTGGCATCCGCAGTGTTCTCAGCCACGAAAAATTAAACTGAAATGTGAAACTCCCTGTTGCAAATCTACCAACTTCTTGTGCACTGAGGGCACAGAGTACTCACCAGAAGCCCAGAAACAGAGTGCCAGCTCCAAAACAAGTGTGGGGGTCACCAAAACCAAAGCTGGAGGACAATATCCACTGCTTTGATTTCCCCACGGGCTAGCCTGAGGCACAAAGCCTTCCCGTGCCCTTCGGGACCTAACGAACAAAAGACTGAGGAAAATGAAAGTAAAATCAGTCAGGAATTCCCCAACTGAAATGCATCTGCAGTAAAAATAGAGAAATGAGCAAAAATATCCGGTTAGAACAGAGGAAAGGTAATATCCTAGCCTGAAATCTGTAGTTAAGTGATAATTGAGGTAAAACATTTGAGGAGTGGTCCAAAGAAATGGGACCCAGGGGTAAACACTCATCATGGAGTAAACTCTGACTTGGCTTTGGTTAAAGCACTTGCAATGGGAATATTTCTCTTTAAATGCATAAATCTAATTAATCTGGCACACAGGGAGATATTTAATTACCTCTTCCATTATATCAAAGAAGAAAAAACAAGTTGTTTTTCCTTTGCAAGAAGGACAAGGTTTAAGTGATACTGTAGCAGATGTGAATAATTAGAGAAGAGATCCCATGTCTAGATAGAGCTGCGTATGCAGAGATCTCCAGATCTAATCGGATGGGCTGCAACAAACAATGAAATGTTATTAATATTTCTCTGAAGGGCAAGGAAGCTACATTGGAAAACCAGATGGAAGCTGAGTCCCACAGAAGGCAAGATGGCACACTGCACTGTCCCATAATTCACTCATCAGAGAAAAAATCACCCGGATCCAGCACCCCCCGTGTCTCTGGACAGAAACACTGACTCTGGCTGTCCTGCCTTGAGCATGGTGCAGGAGAGAACTAAGAGAGGATGGAGGTGACAGTGACACCTGCCAGCCTCTGCCCCACCTTGCCACCTCCCAGGCCAGCTCTGTGCCCGGCAGCACAAGTCACCTGTCCGCCTAAAGTTTGGTCTCAAACACCTCGGAGGTGTTTCCAGCGCTCATGATTCCCTTCTCTATCCCGCATCAGGCATGACCACCTAATGGGGAGCAAAGAGCCAGCCCCCAAACCCTCTCGGGGTCCCAAGCAGGAGCTCGGTCCATCCCTCCCCGGGTGCCCAGCGCGATGTCCCGGCCCGGCCGCGCTCACCCGGCCCCGCTCGGTCCCGCTCCGCCCGGGACAGCGGCAGCGCTCGAAAGCGAAAGCAGCGGAGCTCTGCCGGGAAAGCACGTGGGGCTGGGAGCCGGGCTGGGAGGGACGAGCGGTCCCTGCGATGAACGCTCTGGATCCCAGGGAGGTGCCACTGCTGTCCCCGGAGCCCCTGCGTTTGGAAAAGGTCTCTAACATCACGGAACCGTGCTCGCCGCTAATCCGTGCGCACGGGCGCTGCATCCACAGCTTTGGAACCGCGCCGGGGATGAGGGTTTCACCTCTGCCCTGCGCAGCCTGTCCCCCTTCTGCTGAACGCATTTTCCCTAATATCCAACCTAAATGTCCCCTGTTGTAACTCGGGGCAGTTTCCTGTTGTCTGTCACCTGTTACCTGGGGAAAAAGAGAGACAGAGCCGCTTCTGGCTCCACCCTCCTTTCAGAGACTTGTACAGTGCCCAGATCCTCCTCCCTGAGACTCTTCTCCAGTGAGAAAAATACGGTTTGTTTTGGGAGAATTAAAAGGTTTAATAAAAAAGACAATAGGAGACAAACGTAAAGGGTTAAAACCGGGTGCTTGGCAGGCTGCTAAGGGCACGGGGCTGCTTTGGGAACGCTTCTTTAAATATACTTTACAACACATCGACCTGTTGCATATTTATAGTTTTTATGTATATTTAAATGTTTTTTGAGAACTGTTTAGCATGGCCACTCCTTGGGTTTGCTTTTTTAGAGCATGCGTGTTTTTTGGCTTGTGGTTTTATTTTTTATTATTCTTTTTAGTTTGGGGAGGGTGGTTTTGGCTTTTTGCGGCTGGTGAGTGTTGCTAATTGTTGTATTAGCTTGCAGGGTTTCTATCACATATTTACAAGTTGTTATTTTAGCTAAGCGGGTAGTTTAGGCATACTATTTTTAAAAAAAAACTTTAGTTTAACTTTTATTATTTACAAAGACTATATCCATATATAAATGCTATTTTAACATTATACATGTAGCATTTATCCCAATATTTGTAGAGAGCCAACAACGTCATGAATTTATAACATCCAGGTTGATTCCTCCCCGTTCCATCAGCTGCTCCACATCCAACTCTTGCTCCAGAGGGACTTGGATAACATCCATGGCAGTGCAGAGGGAGCAACCACCATGTCCAAGGAGCTCAGGAGACTGAGCCCATCCTGCTACCAGCCTCTTTCTGGGACTGAGTTTAATGCTTTTATACTGCTCTGTGCTGGAGGAGAACATCATCTCTACCTTTGTTAATGTGATCATCATTACAGGTGCTGGATTTGTCATTTAAGATCTCCTCGAAGTGAAAAGACCAAAAAAAAAAAAAAAAAAAAGCAGCAGCATGAACTGGTACAGGAAAATAACTAAGCCATTTGAGATAAAGTATTGCACTGTAATAGGAAGGAAAAGGAACTTGCTTCTTGAGTAGATACTTAAACTTTCTCTTATAATCTCTTTGGTTTCCTTATAATTTTCATTGCTCTTCTCATCTTTGCCGTCCCTGTCTCATTATCAGTTTGGAGTTCTACACTGAATCATCAGGGTCTGTAAAGAAATTACCCAGGGCACAAGATCTCTGTTATTTCACTGCACTGCAAATTCACATCCCATTTACTTTTTTCAACCATATCCAGGCCTTTTAGCATTAATGGCTCTGAGCTTACTTAGAGTTTGGTAGTATCATTGGACTTGCTGGATTCTGTCAAAATCAGGCAGCTCTTGGCAGAAGTGAAACCCAGGATAAGCACAAAAGGTGCTGTATTTCCAAAATGTAACACTAGAGATGCCAAAAGGTGGCAAAACCCATTTCTGCTGCCTCTTGAGGTTGCTAACCCAAAGCCTGTGCACTTCAAGAGCCCAACCCCGATTCCTAAGAACCCAAGCCCTTTAAAGATCCTGAAAAAGTAGCATGGATTGAGGTGCAGACTTCAAAATCTTTGCAGAAGAAAGGCTCCATGGAAGCACATAGAGCTTAGAATGTCTCTCAGGAAAAAGAAATAAAATTCAATCAAAACTGATTTAAAGCAGTTCATCTTTTATTTGGTTCAGACACAATTTTTCTGGTTGTACACAAGTTCTTGTGCTCCTCTGTGAAGGGATCAGCTCTACAAACTTTTCTCAAGAAAATTAAGAAGCACATGACTTGGGAAGCCAAAGTCAAGCTGTACAATTGCATATCCCTAGGAAGTAGGGAGAGAACAGAAAATATGATATTAGTTCATGCCACAATCCCAAGCAGGCTTTGAGAGCTGGGTAGTTCGGGGCTCTGCTTACCTTGCTGGTGATGATCTCAGGATTTATGATATCAAAGAGATCAAGCCTTTTGCTGTTCATCAGTGAAGTCAGAGCTGATCCAATACCTGTGGAATCAGCAAACCCATGCAGTTACAGGGATGTCCATCCTGGCTTGCTGCTTGTTGGGATCTTAATTTCCCATGTGTATCCAGCAGAATTTCAAACACTGATGTGATTTTCCCCCCCACTTCCCAGTTATCAGTGTTATTGATGTATTTCTTCAGTACTCAGGTTTAAGGGATCTGATATTAGACAATTTATGGAGCAGGTTGGCACTTCCCCTAGTGAAAACTCACGTGAAGTTACTTCTGGAATGCCAGCAACCAAGATCATATTCTGCAGGAAGCTTTGTATGGATGGGTCTTCCTGAAAACCAGAAAATCCATACAAAAATGCTTTAAAAGACATTGTTTAGCCTCAAATTGCTTAGAGAATACTTGTTGTAGGACTTACCCCACTTGGATCAGCTGTGCATTTAAACACTTTAATCTCCACGCTGAAGAGAAGGGAAAAAAGGGGGAAGAAAAATCACTAAATGCTGCAGATTTCCTCTTTGTGTGCTGCTCTTAAACATGGACCAAAAGAGGCAACTCTCAAGAGAGCAGAGCACCAACCTGGAGTCCACAGGCTGCAAAATGAGTTTCTTTTCTACATAGGTAGCTTTGATAGTGACGGTGACTTCCTGCAGAGAGAAGAACAGCAGGGTTCAGGCACAGCCTTATAGCAAGGAGCTGCATTTGGACATTTTGGGCTGTTTTCTAGGAGCCAGAGTCCAATATCCTTTTGGCTTTGCCTCCAGTTATTGCTGGAGAAGGACAGCATTTTCCTTCTCCACCCCTCATGCCCGCAGCCTCAGCCTCTGGGGCTCAGGGCTGGCTCACCCACTGCATTTTGCTATTTTGTAAATCCTGCATAAGGATGGAAATGGCCATATAGGGTGTTGTTTCCCAGTGACCCCCATCTCAACATCTGGATGTAGAGAGAATAGCCTCAGGGTAGCCAGGGCTGCCACAGGTAGTCAATCCAATATAAACCAAAGTAAAATAGAAAGCAATCTCTGAATTCTGACTGTTTGGGCTCATTGTCTTGCTGTTGCCTGCATGTAAACATTGATTGAAGACAAGCATTTTGTGGTGCAATTGCAGGTCACAGCCAGGAGCAGATCTCATCCTATGAGCCACAATTTTGGGGACCATCTCTAATCCAGTGCTTCTGCAATCCTTGAAATGTATTTCAAGATACTACTTGGGGCAGAAGAAGCAGCCATACATATTTCCTTCACGGCTGACATGGGATGCTTGCTGAGGGAATGATTCTCAGCTGTGATTTAACCTTTTAAATGGAGTATGACCAACCCTCAGGCAAGGATTTGGGTTGGTTTTGTGTCTGTCTCAGCCCACAGCTGCAAAACTGGACAAACACACTGCTTTCCTGTGGTGTTAACTATGGCAGGAAATCTGTTGGCATTTCTTTTTTCTGCTTCCTTAGATTCACAATAAAGCAGTTTGGGGTGAAATCAGGAGCCATCAGGCACCCATAGAGGAAATATATTTTGAGCTTCACATTCTTCAGAGCTCTATCTCCATTTCTGACACAGCTACTCTCTTAGTGGGGACCTGAGCTAGAATTTGTGTGCAAGGAGAGTTCAAAATAAATACATTCCCATGGTGCCTTCCTCTCCTGAAATATCTCACTGGCACTACCTTGTGTCAGATAAACATTAATGGGGGCTCATCAGAGCTTTCTGCTGCTTTGACCACCTGGCACACTGATAGTGGGCTGGCCCAACTGAGGGACATTGAGCCAGCATGGTCACTGTCATCATTCGCAGGCTCAAATGCCTAAGGAGCAGATGGGAGTGTTAAAAAAACTGATTTACCTTCTCCACCTGCCGTTGTTTAGCCACCCACCCTTCCCTGCACACTGGGAATGGTCCTGATGTGGGACAGAGCCTGTCCCCAGGGTCACAGCCAGGAGGTGCCAGCACTGACCTTCTCCATGTACAGAGACACCAGGGGTTCTTCTCCTGCCGGGAGGATGCTGATCTCCACTGCTACCAAGGACCTCACAACTGTCCCCTCAGGCTGAAGAGAAATCTGGGGCTGGGTGAGACTCCACACCTTGGCCACGGAGTCATTGTAGGAGGTGCCTTGAAAAATCTGGTCGAGTAAAGAGTAACAAATGAGTAGTCAGGGTTTTTCCATACCAATGTCACGCCAGCTTGTCACACAGCTGCATTCCTTTTGCAGTCCCCAGTTCCTCCTCCAGTTCACACAAGCCCAATAACTCAGCCAGGTTTCAGGGAGACTGTACCAGCACGGAAGATGGAGAAATCCTCCTTGCAAAGCACAACTGCTTCTCCATCAGCCCCTCTTTTTCTCCAAGACTCACATTGTCAAGGGAAGGACCCAAGTTATTACAATACAACAGAATCCATTGGAAATTTCCTCATTTGGCATGCAACATTCTGAATAGGACAAAAAGTTACCCTCTGCACTGCCTTCTGCTGCACTTCTGTGTCTTCCATCTCAAACAGCTCCTTCAAGAAACAAACCAGAAACAGATTGTGGAAAAACAGAAGACAAGGTTATGACTGGCCCTGGTGCAGAATGGACTGAGGACTGTGCCCAGTGCAGGTCATGGCTGAGCTCCCCTTTTTCCATCTCAGTGATCCCCCAGAAAACCACTTTACAATTCAGCAGAGAAGTTTTCTATCAGCTGCTGTTACCCTCCAAGGAATAACATTGCTGGGAGCACACTCCTGATAAGAGGGCTCCAATTCCAGGATCACATGTAGGGGCTGGCTGTAGATCTCAGTCTCCTACAGCTCTCACCAAAACACAGTATTTAGTGAATTTTTCACTTTTTCCCCAAAATGTGATGTATGAGGTAAGGAGGGCACCCCTCTGGGAATCACCTGCAGTTTGTCCCCCCTGAGGTTGAGCACCAGTCGCCCATCCAAGAAAGCTGCAGCAGCCAGGGAGCTGAGGCTGTGCTCGGACAGCCAGAAGTAGAGCATCCGTGACTCTGTCAGCAGTGATGGGGAGAAAACGGAGTCACTGAGCATGCTGGAGGTGTTCTGGTACAGGACAAGGCCCTGCAAAGGAAAACAACTGCGTTGGTCACAGCAAGCAGCAGGGAGAGGCAGGACAAAAAGCCAACACCTGCATTTCCATGGCAGGGGAAAGGCTGGACACAGCAGGGAGCAGGCCGGCATCAGCAGGGCCACAGCCTCACAGGACCAGCCCCTCCAAGCCCTCCAGGAAACACTGGATGTCTGAGCAGCCTGGGGTACTTCACCTTGTGATGGGATTCGATGTAGTTTGCTGTTATGACAGGGTCTGAGGCGAGGGAGATATCCACAATGATGTCCTCATCTCGGACAAAATTGGCTGTAGGAAGAAAACACAAAACCTCACACATCAGAACCGAGACCCTATGCAGAGCTTGTGCCAGTTGCTTTTAGGACTTGGTGCAGGTGGTGACAGATGTTATGGAAGAACACAGGGGTGGGACAAAGGTTCCCACTCCTTTGGATGCCAGCGCTGATCCTGCTACAGCTCACTGGCTCTGTTTCTTCATGAGGAAATTTGGATAATTTTCCATTCCACAGTTTTACATTCCACTTCTTCTCCCTGAAATTTGGGACTGGGTAAATATCCAGAAGGTGCACAATCTCATCCCTAATACTGCAGTTCATGCTCCTGTTCTAGCTAATGTTGGTCCTGCAGTATCCTGCACAGATGATCTGTACATACTGAAGGAGAAATTCCTTATGAATTGAAAAGTCTTTGAATCTGTGCAATCACCCTAAAAGATCAAACTGATACAGAAAAGTCCAAACATAATCTTACTAAGGTTTGCTTTGCGGCTGTCTGAGGGCTTGGGATGCAGCACACATTTTTGAAGGATATTTTTGATGGATGTGGCTACTGCTCAGATGGGACTCAAACATTAAAAGCTGCACATAAGAAAGAAAGCAGAAAAAAAAGGAATATTTACCTGCTAAATCAAGTATAAAATTTGTCAGCGTCTGAGCAACAGCATTTATTTCCTTGCACACCTACACGAGGAAAGGAGGGGAGAAAAATTAGGGGAATGAGTAGGATTTTGGATTGTAGAGCAGAGCTGAGTCTCACTGAGATCTAGGCACTGTTAGTCAGAGTCCAGCAGCCTCAGGGTCCAACACCTCTCACTTTGCCCAGGCTGCTTTTTTACTGTGGATTCCATTTATTTGTCTTATCTTTCATGAGCACTGACATTACACTGCTGCTGTCTTGTGGGCAAGAAGAGTGTGTGGCATACAGAGCTCCAGAGCTCTCCTCAGTGCACAGGCTGCTCTTACCTCCCTCTTGAGGACCAGCTTCAGAGTGAAGGAGATGAAATCTGTGAAGAGCTGCTTCAGCCAGCCAGGTCTGTGCGAGACAGGGAGCACAGTCAAGGACCACCTGTGCTCTGCACAGCTGGGGACCAGCAGGGGGACAATAAATCTCGATTTTGAAAGGGGTCAGACTCACTCCTTGTCTCCTTGGAGGTGAAGCGTGAGCTTGTGGAAAGTCAGGTAGCAGTCTGAGGCATCAGGAGTCACTTGCTGCTTTTGGCACACTGCATGGAACAAAAGGAAAAATTAAATAAAAATAGCTAATTTATCACTGAGATGAGAAGAGTGCACTTTGCAGACACTGCAGGCCTGGAGCAGAGCATCACTGCAGAGGCAGCCAGGGCTCCCCACATCTCCAAGGAGAGGTTCCCAAAAGATTTCAGACCCTGCCAGGTCGGGGCAGATGGGGCTACCTTGCACCTGGATGGTTTCTGCTCAGCTGAGCTGGTCTACCAGGCACCTTTCTTCACCTGGATACCTGCCAGCTGCCCCAGCTCCTGCCAGCAGAGACCCAGCTGTGCCCTAACACGACCCAGGACAATCTGGACTGTACATGCAAACCACAAACCAGAGTGGGGAGGGAATTCAGCCACCCTGCAAAAAGCTTGGGTACTGCAGCATACTTACTCAGATTGATATTTAGCTGGAGGTCAATGGAAGACTCAATTTCAAAATCAACTGAATGAAAAAGCTGAAAGCTGTAATGGCAGAAGAGGGGACGTTTAGGAACTTGTGTCAGCAGCAGCTTCTCCCTGACAGATGTGGATTTTATAACACCTCTCACACCTGTCCTTGCACTGCAAACCCCCAGCACACCACAGCCCCATCTCAGCTAGTCTGGCTTTAAATCATTGCAAACTGCTGCCTTGGTGGCACTTAGGAGCATTAACCCCCTTTTCATCCACTCAGAGTTTACAGAGCAACAAAGCAGAGAGAAGGAATCAACTCCTTTGCTTTGGCCATCCGATCTCGTCCTGCAAGGTGAGGATAGAAAGGCAGAAAGCAAAATGGGGCTGAGAAGAACAGGGGCTGTCTCAGGCAGTAATCAGAGATGCTGAGGAGCTCAGCCCCTCACTTTGTCACAGGCCATGGGCAGAGCAGGAGCTGGGCTGTGCTGCTGAGCAGCCCCAGGTACTCACAACCAGGCCCCAGCATAGCCATAGGTCAGGGTCCCTTTGAACAAAGCTGACACGTTTTTAATGGAGATGTGAATGGCATTGTCCTCCTTGAGCTCCACCTCGCTCCTCTCGATGGACAAATCGTTGACCTGGATGCTGGAAACAAGAGAAACACAGCTTGTCCCCAGCCCAGAGCTGTTTGCTGGGATGAGGCAGGACAGGTTTATTCCTGAGGAATGGCATCCCTGAGGGATCCATGCCAGTGCCAGACTCAGGAGTTTTGCAAATCCCAGTGTACAAGCCCAGTGACAGCGATGTCAGCCTTGGTGCACTGTGCAATGTTTGGACACAAGGTTGAGGAAAGCTTTAAACAGGAAACATAGAACAATGCTGGTTTATGGCAGTGCTCTGTGCAGCTGGGGTCATGGCAGGAAGTCTGATCTGCGAGCACACCACTGAATTTGTGGTCCCAAAATAAAAATGAGCAGCACAGCAACACCCAGCCTGGTTTGCCACAAAGCACAGCCAAGTGACATCGTGCTGATAGGGGTGGCTCTGGCAGCCCTGGATGGGTCCCCTCTGCCCCTCAGCGTGCCTTGGGCACCATCTGTCATCTGTGGTCACAGGGACACTCCTCGCCATCCCATTGCCAGAAATGAGCTCTACACCCTGCCTTGCTGGCTGCCCACTCAGCTGGAAAAATAAATAACACATTAGCAGCCTAAACCTTAACATGCAAATGGTCTGTGAGGCTTAGATCCAAACCTGTGCCTGCCCCAGTGCAGAACTTTGCTTTCACCAGGAGTTGCTGGCTCAAGGCTCCCTCCAAGGCCAGCTCCTGGTGCCCTGTGTCCCCTGTCCCCTCCCCTGGCACAGACACAGGTACTCACTTGCTCAGCCCATAAGCCACCCGGCCGAGGAGCCGCATGGACCTTTCCCCGGTGATGTTTGGGAATTTGGCATTCCTGAAGGC
This sequence comes from Sialia sialis, assembly GCA_009812075.1. Taxonomy (NCBI): domain Eukaryota; kingdom Metazoa; phylum Chordata; class Aves; order Passeriformes; family Turdidae; genus Sialia; species Sialia sialis. Next base: position 94,540 of record VRYO01001153.1, on the reverse strand, counting down.
TGCTTGAATGACCTGGGCAGTTTCCTGGTTCACTGTCAGTGGAAGAAAAGGGCAAAGATGTCAAACTGCAATCTCTCCTGGCTGCAAAGCCAGACCTGCACTCTGGATTAAATCACTGCAGAAGGCTTTTGTCTGAGGCGTTTCCATTAGACTCAGGAAGCACTAGAAGTAGTTTCAGAGTAAATTAAAATAATTTTAAATCCCTCACTGTCCCAGCTGATGGCAGCAAGGGACAACAGCATGTGTGGCTCGACAGCCATCAGTGGGAACTGTCTCCAGGGAGTTGTGGCCAGCTTTCACACATCTCAGGAGCAGATTTTGGAAAGGTCAAAATGTGCTCATCCTTACACCACACAAGCTGTTGACTTTATCCCAGTGCTTTGTTGCTGCTTACTTGTATTGCAGTCACCTCTTGGGTCTACAAAGAGAAAATTCTGTAGAAATTTCTGTGCCCATTTTTCTAAGGTAGCCCATTACAGCCACAGGCACATTCTTGTACAGGAGTTTTTCCTTCCAGAAATATCCTCTGTTAATTCATTAATGCGTCTTTCTCTGCATGTATCCTTGTGGGATGGACAGGACAGAGCTCTTCCCACCCTCCCCAGAAGAATTAAGTTCTTCCCCACCTGCAAAGCTCCCAAATCCTTGCAGATAAGCCCACAGCAGGAGAGAACCCGTTTCCCCCCTTCTGCATAACAACCCCTAGAGATGAAACTTCAATGAAGAAATAAATCAAACACACACTTGTTCATCGTGCCAAGCCCCAACAGGAGCAGCACTAAATCCTTGGGCTGAGCAGAGGGGCTGGGGACAATTTTCAAGCTCCTTTACCTGTTTAGGCTTTAACACCCAGGCAGGTGTTTTCACAAGAGGCAGAGAAGCAAGAAGCCCCCTCCCTCGCCTGCTGTGTCACCAGCCTGTGTAGAGAGGGGCAGGCACAGCCCCAGGAGCAGCACTTACACAGCAAAGCCGCCGGCTTGGTCATCCTGCAGACGATCCCTGTGGCTCTGTAGGGGAAGGGCCCAAACTCACAGGCTGCTGCTGCTGAGTGGGCAAGCACCAGCAAGGTGCTGAAGGTGCCCAGCATCGCCCTGCCAGCCCAGCACATCCTCAGGCAGAGCAGAGAGCGCTGACAAACCCAAGTGACCCTTGGTGGAGGCAGAGGCTGCTTTCATACCCCCAGCAGAGCCCACTGGAGGCAGGACATGACCTGCTTCCTCCACTTATCAAACTCATCACACATTTCCTAATCTTCCTATAGTTTCCTTGACACCATTCATGTTGCACACTGCCTTCCTCCCTCAGCAGGACTTGGGCTGCAGGGCTTGCTGCTCCTGCCAAGATTGCTTTAACTCAGGACATGTACACACACCAGGGTGGGTGGAAAAGGCTGGAGGGGGATGGAGACTGGAAGAGGAGAAAGTCAAGGGAGCAGCCTCACATGCTGCCTCAAGCCACTTCATCATTTTTCCTTCATGCAGGAATATCCCTTATTTTGTATTCCTGCAGCAATTCCCCAGAAAAGCCCTGTTTGAAAGGTACCTGTGTCACGCACTGCTCTCCCTTCCACTGATTTTATACACACTGTGGGGAAACTGAGGCACACTCCTGGGAAGGGGGATATTCCCTGCTACCACTGGGAGAGCCCGCATCTCCCACATCCCTGGAAAGCTCCGTGACCACAGGACTGGGATGCTTTTTGATTCTTGTCTGGCTTTGTGAGCAGTCTGATTTGCCACCATCCCACTAAGTCACAGTTTTTCATGCACCCAGACTCTGTTGCTCTTTGGGGAACATCAGAGACCCAAGCTCACACCCACTCCTTGTGCCCTAAATGCCACTGCCCTCCCACACCTCTGCTGTGCTCCTGGGGCCCATCCCAACCTCAAAACAACCTCCAGCACAAAACAGAATGGGGTTATTTCAGCAAGGAGGTTCACAACAGCTCCCTTCTGCCAGAAAAGACAGAGGGAGAAAGACAGGTGAGCACCTGGCAGTGCTGCAGGAGCAGCCCCAGTGCCTGAGCCAGAGGAGGTGCCAGCCTCCCTTCTGTCCCTGGCAGACTCCTCATCCTCCCTGAGCACATTCCTGAGCACATTTCCCGTGGGGTCCCCGCTGTCCAGCAGCCCCCACCCTGCCGTGCTGTTTTCTTCCTGAGTTGAGAAAGTGAATGGCCTCGGGTACCCTGTGGAGGGAGGCACTGCCGGTCACTGACCCCAGGGGAGCCGAGCATCTGCAGCTTCCTCAGGCTCCTCCAGGACAGCAGCGTGGTGGCCATGGACAGACTGTTTGCTGCCAGCCCACAGGGCTTTAGAAATGAGCAGCTAATTTTTGGAAACACAACCTACAAAGATGAGGAGATAAAGAACTGGACACTGTATGAATCAAGCAAATGATGTTTTTGTTCTCCTCTAACCCTAATATACAATTTCTCTTCCCCTGCACTCAGTGGAACATCTTATCATTGGTAGAAGCCTTCTAGCATGAGGCAAACATACAGACTTTTCTACTTTTCATGGGTTTCAGAGTTCCTTGGTATTCACCTTTAGCTGTTCTTGTCTGGCCCCTTGTTTTCTTGTTATATTTTTTCAAGGGCAAAGCTACAGACCTAGCTCAGGCTCATAAAAGCATTCATATCCCTTCCCTGGCTTGTTCCCTCCATGTCCATTTTTCTCTAAAAGCATTCCCATACAAAGACAGCAGGTGCTTGAGCAGCAGAGCTCCCACATGGCATCACCTCAGCTGCCACAGCATCCCCGCTGCCCTGGCCAGGAGAGCAGCTGCACACAGCACAGGCATGCCACAAAAGGATTGGAATTCAAGAGGATTTAGCCATCTAACAGCTCTATTTTCTGTGCTCTCAGTTCAAGGGGTGTGGGCACAGTGACCAACATCTGCCATGAAGGGAATCCTGCAGGCCCCAGGAGGCCACAACTTCTTTGCCCAGGGCAGCAAGGTACATCAGCATGGAGGAAAGGAAAACTGGCATTTTTATACAGGGATATTTGTCACCAGGGTAGATAAAAGCAGAAATTCCAAGAGCCCAGACCCATTGTGCTGCTCCAGGTAGATCCATGCATCGACAGCTCCCCTGGCCCAGCACTGCTCTGCTGTCAGACAGGCAGGGCTCAGAGAAAAGGAGAGCAGGGAACTGCCGGGCATTGACCTCCAGTGGGAACAGGAAGGCTGGAGACTTTCTGCCTACAATAGGAAAAGCATGTGGAACACAGAGATGCTGTGAGCATCCTTGTCCTGGAGTAACCAGGCAGAGGCCAGGACAGCAGGGACACCACAGCCCACCCTCCTCCCAGTGCAAGGTCAGGCCAGGACAAGTCAGGTCAGATTTTAAAGCCTAAGGAAAGGTTAATTTTGGTTAGCAGGACACAGGGCAGGCTTTAAACCCCAAAGAAAAGTTTAAAAGCTGCAAAGGGGATGCTGGAAGGTGTTGTGATAAATATTTGCTGTGTAAGGCTTTATCTGAAGGCCGTGCACGCACACATGTACACACCACCTTGCTGTGGACTCCTGTAACCAGGCTTGTTTTTCCCCACATTTTCCAGGGCAGAGGTACATCACAGTGCCATTAATCTTTGTGCTGCATTGACCAAAACATTTGGTGTTACCCTGCAGATGCTTCCTGAGAGAGCCTTCCAGGTAGTCTGGCTGCCCCTGTCAGCAGGATGGGCTCCAGCAGCACTGCCAGCATTTACACAGCCCTGGGATGGCAGCAGGGCCAGCCCCAGGACCACTGCTCACATCTGTCCTGGGGCTTTATAAAACCGAGACAAAAAAACTTTTAAATAATATTTTATAAACTGGCTAAATCAATTAAAGCTATGCAATATTTGAATACAGATTTGTGATGAAATTGGTATTACCTGAGTTACTCTCAAAATTTTAGAAAGCAGGAGTAACCTGGAATCTACCACCACACAATAAAATGAGGGTTCTCGACCTCAAGGAGTCTCCTTGGGTGATGTCCTGACCCAGGGGAGGATTCTCCCACTGCAACTCCAAATTGTCCTGAACTCAATTTCTTCTCTTCTGTACCAGAATCATCCATAATAACCTCTAAAAAGAAAAAAAAAAGCTGGCACACACAGATGGCCCTAAGTCAGCCCAGGCTTTTCACAGCTGAGGATGCCCAGGACAGCTGAGTTGGAGCTGGAATTCTGTGGCACTGACCCTGCACTGGCAAATCCAGACTGAAAGAGCAGAAAATACAACTTTCAATGGTACCATAAGAAACTGGGGAGGTTCTTCTGCAGCACAGGCCACTGGGCAGACACAAGACATGTCCCCAGAAGCAACATTTCCCAGGATCTGTCCAACCCTGCCAGGCAGGCAGCTGAGCATGAGCTGACCTCAAGCCCTCCCTGCAGGTTTGTGAGGGGCTGTCACACCAGGACTGGGTCACCCCCATGATACCACTCCAAATGAAATCCACACCACACTGAGCAACAGCAGGCATTTCAAGAGCTGTTCCTATGCAGCAGAAGGGCTGGAGGGAGGAGATGAAGATGCAGGTGGCAGGTTTGGTAACACACTGGGGGAGTAGCTGGGATGGCCTCAGTTTGTGTGCGCTGCTTTGCAAACCCCAGCAGCCAGAAATGCATCACAGGACAACGAGCAGAGGGAGGTTTAACACTCAGCTGGGCATTGCACAGCTGCTGGGATGTCCCTGGCTGCTGAGAACAGGGACAACAGGCAAGTCAGTGCATAAATCAAACAGCTGTTTAGAGAAAAGGGGAAACCACACACAAACAAACACCACCATCACCAGCTTATCTACTCAGCAGCAACCTCTTTCTCATGAGGTTTAAGTTCCAGGAGCTGAGGACAGGACTTGAGAGGTTCCCCAAGCAAGCAGCCTGTTAGGAGTTCCCACAACAAGAACAAAGGTGCCTGAAAAAAACAGATTGTGTGTTTTTCCCCGACTTGTTTCTCAGTGGGGACAGAGAACTGCTCTCATCTAGGAGCAGCTGCCAGAGTTATCAGGGGACACAGAGCAGAGGAACTGGCTTTGTCCTGCTGCTCACTTTGCCACCCTGTGGAGTTTCAGAGGACTGTCACTGCCACCGCCTGCCTGCTCTCAGGAGCCCTACACAACCCTTGGTCAGGTGCTGCAGCTCACAGCCATGCAGAGGAGCTAAACCAGCAGCAGAATCAGAGCTGGAAGTGTGAGCCAAAGCAAATCCAGGCTCCTAAACCCACAAGCCTCAAGGTCCCTCCTGGTGTCTCAACTTCTGTCCCAGCAGAGGGGACGGTCTTTGCTCTGGAAGATTCAAGGCTCGTGTTTGCCTTATCTAACCTGGATTCCCTCATTTTCAGGGCACCCAGGCTGACATCCAGGCTGTGTCCCTTTCCTTGCCATCCCTCCTCACACACCTCACTGTTTACACTGACATCCCTTCAAGCTGAGCTGCCTCACTCATCTCCGCTCGCTCCCAGGGTTGGGGCCACCCCAAACTCTCATCTCCACAGAACACCAGGCTGGCTCAGCCTCAGGTGCTTGGAGCCCTCAGGCAGGCACTGTTCCCTCACATCCCAGTGCTCCTGCCTGGGTGCACACCACTGGCAGCTGCCTCTGCAGGATTACACAGCATTTACTTCCACATTGTGTGTCCTCTGCTCCCCTCCACCCCAATGGCAGAGGTTATGCATTTCACAGAACCATTAAGGAAATGTTCTCTAAGGCCCAGGACCCTCACTGTATCTCTGCAGTGGAATTAGCTACACTTCATTAGTTTTTCAACTAGTTTTAAACCCATCTGCCTACTCCTGGGAACAGCAAAAGCTGCAAGACAACAGATGTTTTGCTGTCTCTGATAAATTTTCAGATCAGAGATTTCACAAGTAATCCAGCACTATGTACTCATCTCGACCATACCAAACCAATTTATTTCTGGCTGCCAGAACTGCTCTCTCCTGCTAAAACAGGCACAGCTTATTTGATGAAGGCACTTTGCCAAGACACCTGAGTGATGGCTTGCTACACCCTGAGGGAGAGAAATCCACAAAGCACCCTTGATATGGAAAGTGGAGCACCTCAGGGTGCAGCTGTGTCCAGGGTGGGGGAATGGCTGGCACCTGGCACCCACCCTGTGCTTGGGACAGAGACTGTGAGGGTGTAAAAACCTGGGAATGCCTTTTTCCAGGGAGTGCAATTCCCAGAGCAGCATGAGCAAGGCAAGAACGAGTGTGCACCTCCTCCTGGAACATCCTCAAAGGCTGATACAGGATAGCTCTGGGGTAACAAAACTGACTTCCTTTCAAATGACTTCATTTTAAATACTAAAAAAATTATTTTACCATTCTCCTAACCATCCTCCCAATCTCTAGAAAAGATAGGGCAGAAAAACAAGCCTGGAAAATAACTTGTTCTGTGACTGGAAAAGGGACTGAGTTTTGTTCTGTTTTATCACTGACTTGTCATAGCTGATGTTGTTGTGATTGTTTGTCTTGTAGATATATCAGTAAAGAACTGTTATTCATTAACCCATACTTTTTGCCTAAGAGCCCCATAATTTCCAAATTATAGTAAACTGGGAGGAAGGGGATTTTCACTCTCCATTTTAGGAAAAGCTCCTGCCTTTTTTCTGGCAATACCTGTCCCCTTAAACAAGGACAATTAGTCTGATCCAACATGGCAAGATCAAGCAGTACCTGCTACAATGCTTGTCCCAGCTGATGCTGGCCATGCCAACACTCCTCATGTTGTCCTGCCAAGGGCAGGCAGAGGAAGAGTGACAATTGCAGGAGTGGCAGCTGTTCCTAGACAGCACATTCCAAGTTTAACCTTGAGCCAAGCCAGTGTTGCAACTCCACCATGAGTCTCAGGCAGGCTTCAAGGCACCCAGCTTTCCAAATACCTACAGAATTACTCATTTCAAGATGTCCATGGCCTCTCTGTTGCCAGCTTTCCATAAGCAAACTCCAAGCTATTCAAGGCACTTTATCTGCTGGAGGCTGCTGAAGGACACAGCTGGGCCAGGAACTGAGTTAAACTCCTTTTCCCCTCATATCCCAACTCTCTCACCATGACTTTTCAATAAAAGCCAGGCAAGAACCCATCCTGTGCTTTGCACAGGCAGCATTCTGATTGCTGTAGAGGATATATAAAAATATGGATATAAATGCCTGCAAATTTTATTGCAATAACAGCCCTTAACCATGTCAGAAATTAAAGGGAACACAATGAAATAATACAAGAGGAGTTGCACTGGAGTGAGAATGCAAAGTTGAATAAAGGAATGAGACTGCTTTAACTTTGCATCCAAAAGCAGTGAAAGAATTTACATTTTGCATAAGTTTTTACAAAATATAATTAGACCTGAACACACTTACTCTTCCCCCATGATCTGGCAGCAGGGCAGAGGGGAAGGAGGAAGGGCAGGGGGAATTAAATCTTTAATTTAAACTATCTGAATTCAGCAACATGAAATTTAGTTTGCAGTTCCACTGAGGTAATTTCTTATCGACATCACCATATCACAGTCCTCCACTTTGTCCAACAAGAAGATTGCACAATACATTCTTCATAGGGAAATATTTACAAAGAATTTAAAATATTGTTGAAGCAATTTAACAATAGATCTTTCCTAAAAATCTGCTAATGCATATCTAGCAATTTTTGTTTGAGATCCTACACTCAGTGTAATTAAAATAGCATTTGAAACATTCCAACAGGAATCACATTGCACAGAAGCAGCAATTTGCTTCCCTAACATTTTTGCACACCCACTCAGAGCCTGTGCCTTAAGTGCACAAGTCCACAATGCCAAGCCTCTACACAGGTACATAATAAATGCTGTGGAACAAAGTTCTTTGGAATGAGGACAAGCATCTCAGTCTCTGGGCTGTAATGATGTAAGGCTTCTTGCAGCTTTATTTGCTTGGTCAGAGACAGCCAGAGTAAGGAGCCATCCCTCTCCATGCCTGGTCTGGAGCTGGTATCCAATCCTCTCAGGTGTCCACTGCAGTTGCAGACAAGCAGATTGGTCACAAATCAGTTGCGGGTCAGTCCAGGCCCTTCTGGAAGGAGGGATGCAAAGAAAGTCTTGAAAAAAACCCACACCGTGCTCATGAGGGAAGGGTTGGCCTGCTGCAGTTCTTGGAAAGGCTGTCCCTCATCAGGAGGTGTCTCAGACTCATTTGTTCTGCCTTCATTTTCACCCTGCCAAAATAAAGGATATTTGGTAAAGGAGAATTTCAGAAATGCATTACCAAAAAAAAAAAAAAAAAAAAAAAAAAAAAAAAAAAAAAAAAAAAAAAAAAAAAAAAAATCAAGCACCAAACTGTTTCTGTTGCCAATGTGTCATTGTTTGAACACAAAATTTTTCAAGTAGCCCCAAATACAAAGTCTAAAACCCAAGCTGTACACTGATTACTCACAATGGTGTCCAGAAACACTGGCCAGAACAGCCATCAAACACCAGATCAGGTCTATTATGTATTTACAGCTAATTAACTTTCATTGACATCAGAAGTGGCAGTTTGAAATGAAAGACTCAAACTGCTTATAGACCCAGGAGCCTGAACCCTGCCCTCAGTTCCAGCCTGTGACAGACCACTTTCCATTGTAACTTCCTAAAGGACAGAAGCAGCTGAAATGTAACTTTCATCTTGAATTATTTTAGTATGGAAGAGTAGGTGGCAATTATTCTCCCATGACAGATAGTGTCCTACAGAAGTTTTACTGAAAGTGTTTTTTTTCTACTACACAATTATTAAACCAAAAGCAAACAAAGTTTCATGGTTTAAAAACATAGCAAGACAGTACCTGAAAGTTATTGTTCTGGTCCTGGTTTAGAGCAGCTTGAGGAGGAACATTGCCTGGGAAGGGCTGAACTGGTCTTCGTCTAAATGGGAACCATCCAGCATGGTGCCTGGGGAAGGCCACAGATTAATTAATTAATTAATGCTCTTCCAACATTACTCATCCTGTTACACAACAGCTGCACATTTGACTGCTCAGAGCTGCTGGCAACCCTCAACAGTAACATTTAAGGATTTTCAGTGGAACAATTAACCTTCAACTCTCAAGTCTACATAGATGTTGGAAAAGCTGCTCCACTTTTAACTCCTAGACCTACAATTCAGACACATACACCACTTGTTCCACAGGTGATCAAAGAATTTTGGAGGACAGATTGTCTTTCTCAGATAAGACATCCCAAGCACAGCAGCTGAGGGTCCATTATCACTTGTATTTTCAATCTAATTATATTCTTCCACCCTGAGAGGTTCAAAGGCAGGTCAGGACACTCCATTCAATTCAGCCAGATCTGCTTTTCAGAGGGAGAGCACAGCAGGAAAACTGCATGGATGTGTGACTGAAACAGTCAAGTGTGAGACTCTTTTCCAGACTTGAACCACTTGTTTCCCAACAAGAAACTGCACTTTTCTAACTGAACCTACAGGTCTGTCTGCTCTATGCTGTTGAGTTGCTGAAGCTTTACAACAGGGGATGCTTTGGCTTCAAGTAGTTTCCTGAAACAGAAAGCCACACCAGAAACTGCAGAACCTCAGTGAGATCAGCCACATTGTTAATTTAATCCAGACATAGGCTTAATTATCTTTTTTCTAAGTACTAAGTTATACCAGGATACAGAGGAGTAGTTTGCTCTTTCCAGATCCAAGAGTCCTATGAAAGCTCAACAGGAAGAAGCTGAGCACAGCAGAGAACTCAGTACTTCAGCAAATATTAACACCATACACTTACAGATACATCAGAAGAGTGCCACCCATGACGAGGAGGAGTCTGCTGATACTGGAGTAGAAATAGACCATGTTGACAAAAACATAGAGCAGTGTTGCTGAGTAGAGCCAATCCAACCAGTCTCGGTTGCCTCCCTCCTCATCTTCCTCCATGAGGGGCCCTCCTTGGGCATTCATCCTCAAGTTCTGATCAGCCACTGCATTAACCTGAGCAGCAACATTCTGGTTTCCAGGCTGGTTTTGGGCAGGAAAAGGGTCTGGGAGAGGAGCTGGAGGTGTCACTGGTGCCACTGGTATCTCCTGAGAATGCCGTGCATGGGATGGATCAGCAGATGCAGCAGTAGAAGCCAAGCTGGAATCAAAGAACAAAGTAAAAAATGAGGCTTAGTCGAGGCTATCACACTTCCCACAGGTCCTGATGTGTGAAAATCTGTCCATCTTTGACCAAATCACAGGTAAGTACAAAGCAAGTACAAAGTTTAGAGGCTACAGAAGCATTTAAATCAAGTTTTAGTTCTACCTGTAACAGCTGTAAAGTGATTTCAACAAATTCAACCAGGCATCCTCCCTTTTATCAACAGTAATGTCAACATTTCACAAAAACAATTTGAAGCAACCTGCAGATAGTCTAAAAGCTTTCTGCAAGTCTCAGCTTGACCTGTCACTGATGTGTGATGCAATGCTGTGTGCACTTTGAGCAGTGGAAAAAAAAAAAAAAAGCAAAGGCTTATCAGCAGGATCAGGTTTACTCTAGAGACACCTGCCCTCCCAATCAAGAGTCGGACAGGCAATGGGCAAGATTCAGAACCACTGGCCTGAACAGCAGCAGAGCAGCACAGTCAGGGGCACATTCCCACAACACTCAGCACAAGTCACAATGAAAAAGTCTCCAAGCACCACTGAAAGAGGAAGAATTGCCAGGAGCACTCAGATTTCTTGAATTAGTTTCTACTTCCTACTGGCAGCTTGGAATAGAACACTTACTATTGCATGTAATACTGTCTTGCATAAATCTGCTGGAACCAGGACATCTGAAGCATGCTGTAGGTTGTGTAAGCAGAGAAGCCAGGAGCCATGCTCTGGAAGGGATGCTGAGTTGTTTCCAGCCTTGGTCAAAATTTGAACACATTCATTAGTCATCACTGGACTAACAGCAAGAGCAATTTATTACAGAAAAAACGTAAATAGCTTCTGCCAATTTGTGTAACCAAATACAAAATTAATTCTTCCTTCTAGACACCTCTTTACCCACAACAAAGGAAAGATTTTCTTCCTAATAAACAGCGGTGCATTTTGCTTTAGATGCCACATCCTTGGAAGTGTTCAAGGCCAGCTTGGATAGGCCAACCTGATCTACTGGAAGGTGTCCCTCATGGCAGAGGACTGGACTAGGTGGCCTTTAAAGGTTCCTTCCAATCCAAACTATTGCATGTCCACTAAAGATTTTATATAAAAGCCTTACCATAGCTGGCCCATGTTCTATAGACTTATGACAGTATATGGGGCATAGGAAGCTGGCATCCAACACAAACATGACATCTTAAAGATGCACATAAAATTGTACTTACCCATTACTGGCTTCTGCTGAAGAGTGGACACCTGAAGAGCTCCTCAATCTTCCACCATTTGAGGAAGACACACTTGATTCCTGCCTGGCTTCTGAGGGCAACTTGGGTTGATCAGCTTTAACCTACAGACAGCAGTGTAGCCAGTGAGGTTTAGTCAGGATACCACACACATTTTTTGCAAAAAGGCTGAACCCCACAAAGTACACCCCTGTTTTAACACCTATTCCTGCATAGCACCTCTCAGCGCTGCCCCTGCTCTTGGCACCACACCACAAATCCCTCTATCAGTATTTTAAAGCTCATGGAGCCAAATTACTGGGATGCAAAACTGATTTGATGCTACTCGTCCCTTTCACAAGATCTATGCTGTATTTGTTACTTATGCACACATTCAGTGTCCATCTGGTTATAAAAATTTAAAACACAAGACACACTTTGGCTTTGTACTGCTTGCACAACTGCTGCACATGGAGTTCAAGAGCTTTCCTGTGGTGATACATCTGTCTAACAGCCAGCCAAAGCTGGCTCACATCTAGCAACCACCAGGGTTAGCTCACAGTGCCTTTAATGGGCAACAGGAACACACCTCCAGAAACCTTTGCTCAGCCACTTCACAGAAAGAATGTATTTTGGCCATTTGTACTTGAGACCAGTCCCTACTGAGCTCAAGCACTAAGGCTGAGCCTGCAGAGAAGAAGCCAAAGATGAGTCATTAATGGGAGTTGAAGTGTCTGCAGTTCTCAGCCTTCTTCCCTCCCCACACAGACCAGAACCACTTCCCTCTGCTTCCCTCCTGACCACAAGCTCTATCTGTAAACATGCCTGGGACACAGCAAATCAGTCTGTTTAATAAAGCTGAATCCATCCAAAAGCATTTCTCCCCTGAGCAGCATATCACAACTAGATTCTTCTTACCAGATGCCACGGGAAGTTTTACTCATGAACTGTAATTTTTTTACTCAGCTTAATCCAAATTCCTACATTCCCAAACAAATTATCACAAATACTGCTGTTGCTATAGGGAAAACCTGCAGCAACAGGGACCTTCAAAATGCTCATCCAACACATCTTGTTTTCAGTTACAAGCCCAAGATTCAGAGTTAACTTAAGTCTAATTACCTCTGATTTGGTTTCTTGCATATTGGCAGGAGTCTTGAAGTTGTATACCAAATGAAGAGCATGCAGCTCCCCATGCTGAAATATAAAGGAAGATCTGTTAAAAAAAAAAATCCCTTCTCTGGATATATTTCAGCACATCATAAAAAAAATACTTTTTTATACCTTTGGCAACAATTCTCCCAGGCAGTGGTGATCAAGCAGCAGCTTCCCAGAATAAATCAGTTTTTGGCTCTCTTCAGGCTTTGAATAAAGAAAGCAAAGAATAGGATTACTTGCTCTGCCAAGTGTTAACCAACACATCTTACAGCTGGTGGAGAGAGGCAGGGAGCTTGGAGCATCCCACACACTAAGGTGCAGAGGGAATTGCTCACATCTAAATTCAGCTGAAGTTATGAGAACTGAATGCCCAAGTGGGATATTATCAACAAGCAAACCTGCATAAGAATCCAAAGGCGCTTGGGAAAAGAACTCAATTACGTGCGGTATCTTTTACAGTCTCAACAAAAACATTTGTGTTTCTTAAAAACACAAGTATAGAGTTGCATGTAATCTGATCAGCACCAGAGGTGGTGTCAAGTAAATCTGTTGCACCCCATCCAAAGGGAGCCAGCAGCTCCTCATCAGGAGCTGTCCCACAGCAGGTGATGGAAGCACCCAGAGCCTGTTTTGGGTAACCACCACACTCCCAGGGAAAGAATGGCAAAAGCATGGGAATCAGGCATGTTCCCAAGAAACTAGCGACAGAACAAGGGGAAACAGCCTTAAGTTTGCAGGGCAGTCTCCAGCTGGATATTGTGAAAAATTTATCCACTGAAGGAATGACTAAACATTGAAGTGGGCTGCCCTGGGAAATGGGAGTCACTATCCCTGAAACAATTCTAAAAACGAGTATAGACATGACACTGTACTCATGGCATGAGTATAGACATTTCGCAGTGTGTGTGGCATTTGGTCGAAGGTTGAACTTGATGATGCTGGAGGTCGTTTCCAAGTTTACTGAGTGTACCAAGGCCACGCACCCTCCTGCGGGAGCAGCGGGACACGGAGCACAGCTGCTCTCGTGTCCGCCCCCGTGTCCTGCGGCCCAGGGGGAAGGCACACTTCTGCATTCGAGCCCCACAGCCCCACCGTGCCTCCCGTTGAACGGGAACGCGCCCCAAGCCCCGGGAAGGGCCGTGCCCGCCCGGCCGGGCGCGGTGCCGGCGCTGCTCCCCTGCCAGCCGCTCTGACGTGCCACACACCTGCGGGACGCGCCGTCCCGGGAGGCCGGTTAATCATTAACCGCGGCCGGGCCACAAACCCGTCCCAAAATAGCCCAAGCGCGGCTGATGCAACCGCGACCCGGACACCCCGCAGGGCAGGTACCGGTCCCGGAGCCCCGCGAGAGCCCCACGGCAGCGGCCGCCGCTGCCCCGCGGGGACACGGCCCCCACCC
>VRYO01001153.1:57523-79698 GCA_009812075.1 Sialia sialis | reverse complement strand
TATTCGCCTTCCCTCTCCCCTCCGCCCGCTGGAACAGCACAGCTTTATGGAGCCCTGTGCGTGCTACATCCAGATGAAACATTCCCCTTTTTCCCTATGGTTATTTTCCCCGACCTGTGTAAGTACCTCAGCAGGTTTGCTGCGGGCTTTGTGGGTACAGGACAAACCATACTTCTGGGTGCAGCCAAAAGAAGTGTGCGGAGATGCTGGGAAAAATTAATAGTTAATGATATTTTTACTAGGAAAAAAATACTAAAAAGCCATAAAAATGTGAACCAGCAGCTTCTGAGTGCTCCTCCTCATGCCCATCTTCCTGTGAGATGCAATCCAGCGCCTTGAAGGCCGGTGGTAATGATGCTGATACACCAGGAGGGGGTTTTCGCGTCCTTCAAAACAAAACTGTAGGAACGTGAGACGCCGGGTTTATCTCTCAGCACCAGGTATTTACTCTGCGTGTTTCAGGAGCTGCTCAGTGTTCCTTGGCAGCCAGACCTGTTGCCCAAAGGCACGGATGAGTCTGCAGCCAAGACTAGATTTTGCAACTGGGAAAACACACTCTGCCATGGGGATGCATCACCCCGCGGCTCCCCGGGGAAGAGCCGAGCCGAAGGGCAGCGCTGCCGGGGGAGCCGACAAAACAAAACCACGAAGAAATGAGCTGAGCCTGGCTCTGGTCGGGTGAACCTGGCAGCTGCCAGGGTACGTCCTTGTGAAGGTGGAGAATTCCATCGGAGCCCATTCCTCTCTCACATCCACATTCCACAGCGAGCACTGGGCTGCACTCCTGCCTGCTCTTTCCTTGCTGTCCCTGGGAGGGCTCAATGCCCAGGTGGGCTTTGCATCCCCAACCTCTGCTCTGTGTCCCACCAACCCAAGGAGACAGTGCCAGAGATATTTGCTGCTCTTGCTCCATCAGCACAGATCATGATCCCTGTCCTTCAGTTCCTACCGGCAATGGGGAAACACAAACACATCACCCTTGCTGTTGTCCAGTCAAAGTGACTTGGCTGCTTGCTTGGTTGCAGCCTTTGCTCAGAGCATCAAGCCAGTTCCCATGGGTGGCAGGGACAGGATAAGGCCATGCAGGTGTTGGAGTGAAACCAGGATTTTGGTCTCTGTGTGTTTATGTGACTCTCTGTGCTGTTGCTGGCCCGTGGGCCAGCTGTGCAGCTGTAGCATAGCACTGATCCTGCCTCGAGCTCAGGCTCCTGTGCTTCTCCTTCATCACAGACAAGAGGGGCAGAACTCAGCTGAGCTGCTCTCTGCCCAGTCCTTGTCTGAGCCATTGCTCACTGAGCAAAGTTACCTGAATCCATCACTGACCTGGCTTGGAGGAGCAACCTCCTGTGGCACCTCAGCGCTAAGCCTCAGCAGCCCCCTCCATGTCTGAGGGTGCTGAACCCCCAGGCCCTCACTGTCCTCACCCACAGCAGGCAAGAGCTGTTGGATCTGGACTCAGTGGACACATCTGGACATCGGGTAACACATGCTCCAGTTCCAGAGGCTGATTCAGAGCTCCTGGGACTGAGGCAAAACAAACACTTGCCCTGATACTATCTGCTTAGTTTAGCTCGCTCTGTGGCAGCAGATAAGGGGCCACAGCACAAACAAGAAGGTGTGACCATCACCCCACTGTCCTGCTGAACAATTAACTCCAAGTTACCAAAATTGGAGATGAAGGGCTGCACCTGCTTTTGTCGCCCATGTAAATATTAACCACGGTGTAAATCAGGATTATCTCTCTGATCTCAACACAATTACTCTGTTTAAAAAAAAAAATCCCCAAAACTGGAGGGGGGCTGAGTGGGGTATTGCTGATGAGTTTACAGCTCTGTTTGTGGTCAGGCTGGTTTTCATGGTGTGGCAGTCATTTGGCACAGCAGGAACAGCCGGAGGAGAATTTGCCAGCACATGAGGTGGTGCCCCACGGTCTTGCAGCCTGGCATGCTCGTTTGCTCATCCAGGCACAGTGACAGAGAGGACGAGCCTGCCAGGTGCCACAGATCAGCTAACGCAGGCCTGGTGCTGTGGGAATGCCAGCGTGTGATGCAATTTTGTCCAAAGGTTGCTCCCTGAGCCAGGATAGGGCAAGGATCAAAGGGCAGCAGAATCCAGACAAGGCAAGCTGATTCTCCAGGCTTCAATCAATATGTTTATTCTGTCAGAAACACCATGCTCATTAGATGTCTGGCTTTAAAAACTGTTTCATGGTGCTGCTGTCATGGTCCCTATGGCTCTGTGAACAAATTTGGTTTTGTTCAGGCGCTGGGGCTGTGACCCTGGCTCCGGCGGGAGGGAGCTCACAGTGTGCTCTGGCATCGCTGGCAGAGCTGCACTGCAGCCGCGTCTGCAGGGAAGGGGTTCTCTGGCTGTCCCTGAGTGTGTCTGTGCCTGAGCACAGCCAGTTCCACCACACACACATCCATGGGCATCGCCTGCGGACACAGCCTGGCAGCACCAAGATGTGCTCTGGCTGCAGATCCTGGCAGCCTGGCGCTGGGATGGGCACGGCGAGGCTTTGCCGCACACCTGGTGAATTGGTGAGTTTCCCTCCATTCACTCAGCTGTTCCACTGCTCAGTAAAACAAATCACTCCAAAACAATGAACCTTGCCTGGCCCACACTGCTCTGGGACAGCACGAAACTTCCCTGCCAGACAAGGGAGAAAAACCAGAACGAACATGTAACCAGGAGGTGGGGAACGAGAGGCACAGCTGGAAAGCATCCCCTGCCACCAGGGTTGCCTCTGCCAAAGGCCGCCAAACCTGCGGCACGGGAAGCCCCTGGCCAGCATGGAGAAACGCCGGGATATTCGCAGACGGGGCCGAGGCTTCCATCGGCGACACTGCAGGGATTCCGTGCGGATGCTGGAGGCGTGCCGGAGCTCGGTGTCTCCAGAGAGGGGCCGCTCTTGGGTTTAATGAGGTTCCTGACAGCGATGGGATGCCCGAGGTTACCGGCGCGGCGCCCGGTGCCGTCCCGGCGCGACGGGAACCGGAGCCGTGCTCGGATAGACGGGCCCGGCGTGGAGTGGATTGGGATGGGGACAGGGATGGGGACAGGCACGGGGACAGGGATGATAATGAGGATGGGGTCCTGCCGCCCGCCCGTCCCCACCCCCGTTACCACGGCGACGTTGTCAGCAGCCGCCCGGCCACGCCCCGCGCCCCGCCTGGGCCAATGGCGCGGCGGCGCCCGGCCTGCCCGCCGGTGACGTCATGGCCGGTGAAAATCCCCCGTGGCCGCGGGAGCGGCGGTGGCGGCGCGGCCCCGCGGCCCGGCCCGGCCCGCACCATGGCCAAGCACCACCGCACGCCGGCGCGCTCCGCCGAGCCCGTCATCGAGGTCAAGAGCAAGGTAAGCGCCCGCCGGGAACGGGGCCGGTGATGGTGATGCTGATGCCGATGCCCGTGCCGGTTCCGCCGGGTCACGACCGAGCGCGTCGCCCCCGCGTCGGGCAGCACACGTGGGGTGGCACCGCGCACCAGGGAGCGGCGCGGGAGCCAGGCCGTGCGGGATCTCAGCTCCCTGCGCTGCGGCGGCGCTGCCCGGAGCCTCGCCGAGCCCAGCCCGGGCCGGCGGCTGCGGCGTCCCGCCACCGTGGGCTCTGCCGGGCCGCGGGCTCGCTCGGCACGGCCGTGGGAACGCCGCGCCGGAGCGCTCGCCAGATGCGCAGGGCGCCGGTGCGCCGCTCCGGCAGCTCCGGCGTGCGGGGTGGCCCCGCCGGTGCGGCTGTGCGGTCACCCCGGGGACACACCTTGCCCAGATGTGCGTGCTCGCCAAGGCATGCTCATCCCCGGCCGTGCCATCAGCCAGATGTGCACCCAGCGAGCGACCAGCCCCTGCCGTGCATCCAGATGTGCACACCTGCATGACTGTGCGTTCGCCCAGTTGTGGTCTCCCCCAGATGTGTCTGCTTGTCCAGATATGTGCTCACCTGGCACACCCTTGCCCAGATGTGCGCCGTCACCCAGATATGCACCATTCTCCACCTGCGCCTACCCTCCCATCCCTGTGCTCAGCCAGATGTGTGCACCCCCTTTTCTGTGCCTTTATCCAGCTGTGCCCTTGCCCAGCTGTGGTACTGCCCGCTCGGGACCCCCGACAGGGTGCAGGGTGCCTTCCTTCCCAGGACGTGGTGGCCACCGCCTGCCCCGACAGCTGGGGTGTGACCCCCGCGGGCAGCGCGATCCTCGCAGTGTTCCTCAGCCTGTTCTTAATTGGCTTCCCCTTGGTCGTGACGGAAGGAGGCATTAATTAGCGCTGTTGCTCACCAGGTGCTACGGCAGCGCCCGTGTCGCAGGGAAGAGCCTCCCGGCAGCACGGAGTCTGCTACGGCTGCTGGAACGGCCAGAGGGTCCTTCCTCTGCCGCGGGGCCGTCTTTCTGCCCCATCACTTCAGTGTTTGGGCAGAAAAACGGCTTCGCCCCTTTTACTTTGCTTTTGGGACGGGCTCTTCTTGACTGGCGCTGCTGCCTTGGTGCTGCCGGGCTCCGGAGCTCTGCCTGCCCCGGGGCAGCTCTGTGTTGCCCTGCCTGCATCAGTCCTGCCGGCCGGAGCCAGCCCTGCCCAAAGTCACCCTCTTCCTCCTCTTGCTCGTCCTCCTGTGCAGTTCGACGCTGAATTTCGCCGCTTTGCCATGAAGCGCTCAGGTGCCGGCAGCTTCCAGGACTTCTACCAGCTGCTGCAGACAGTGCACCAGATCCCGCGGGTGGACGTGCTCCTGGGATACACCGACATCCACGGCGACCTCCTGCCCATCAACAACGACGACAACTACCACAAAGCCCTGTCCTCTGCCAACCCCCTCCTCAGGGTCATCATCCAGAAGAAGGGTAAGCAGGGCACTGGATGTGTCCTCCTGCCAAAAGCGATGAGCCACATCCCACATCACTGCTGGCTCCACCTTTGGACTGTACCAGCGGGGGCATGGTTGCTTACAGACCCTCCAGCCACTGCTTTGGTGGATGGATGTGGAGATGGTGGCACTGGGAGGCTGCCAGAACCCTGCCAGGCTGTGGCACCCACATGGGCTCTCCCTGGCAGCCGAGAGCACCTGCCTCAGCCCAGCCCTGTGCGAACTGTGAGCAAAGGCAGATCCTTGCAATTCACCCCTCTGAAGTCATGCTCTGCAGCCAAGCTTGCATGGGCTCCCAGATAACACCCCTGCTACTCCTGTGAGTGCTGTGCCAGCAGTCCCATCCAGCTCCCTGCCCTGAGGAAGCAACAGCCATCATTTTGGCAGAGCTCTCAGGGTGCCAGGTGCTGCTGGATTTTTGGTGTAGGGAAGGGATTGGTGACTCCCTGGCAGATCAGGGGCTTGCCCTTACCTTAGTGGCGTATTCCCACAGGTACACCTGATAGCAGCGTCCTGGCAAAGATGAAGGCCTCCAAGTGACAAACTCTCAGAGTCTTTCTCCTGTTTGCAGGGAAAACAAGCCAATCCCCTTCCATTCAGTTTAGCAGCACTGAGGTTTTCTCTTTCATAGCATCATCAGTCAGCAGTTCACAGAGCCAGAGCCTGACCTGGAGCCACAGTTTTCCCTGCACAGCATCCAGAGCTAGTCTTTGTTTCCAGCTCATGTTAGTGGTATGAAGTCTCTGGGTGAGGGGTGATGCTCGTGGCCAGCCCTGGCTGCTGTATCAGTTCTCCTGGGCTTTTGCATCAGGGTAGTGTGGGATGCCCTGGACTTGTTTCCTCTGTGGCCACATGGTGTGGGGGCTGGCAGCAGTGGTTCACTCAGGAGCTGTCACTGCCAGCGCCAAACCATCCCCTGCTCCTGGCCCAGTGCTTGGACACAGGCTGTGACATGGGGAGCCAGTGCAGGGGTGGGTGTGCCAGGGCTGCTGTGGGAGCTTCACTCCTGCTCCCAAGAGCCACCCTGTGAACTGCTGCAAGAGCTGTGGGGACCCACAGCTGACTGTGCCAAGATAGCCCAGTGTGGAGAGTGAGCAGGCAGAGCCTGGCTCCATGGGCAGCTTGATAAGGAAGGTGAGCAGGCAGTACCAGGGAGCCCTAGCAGCCCTCTGTGCCCGCAGGACAGGGGCCGTGGGGCCGGCAGCACCACAGGGAGGTGAGCAGAGAGGCCAGGAGCAAGTCCTGGGTGAATCACAGCTAATTTAAAATGGATCCAGGTCATCCCGAGGCTGGGCTGTCGTTGAACCGGTCTGGGTCGCTGAGGAATGTGGCTGCAGAGCCTCTCACTCTGCCGGGTGCAGGGAGCCATGCACACACACAGTGTGCTCCTGGCAGTGGGCTCTGCAGCAGCCAGCCCTGCCACAGCAGGGCAAACAGCAAAGGCTGCAGCTGGGCTGCCCTCTGTGCCATCACCCTGCTGGGTGAAGCCATGCCTGCGGGGCAGCCCGGCTGGGACAATGGCACTGGCCCTCCTTAGCTGAGCCAAGGCTCATGGGAAGGGCAGGGAAAGAGTGGGACATTGCCAGGGCCACCACTGAGCTCATCCTTGGCGTGCTGGACCTGCCTGGCCCAGCCACTCTGCACCCCTTGGAGAGGAGCTGTGTGCTGAAATAGCTGTGGGAAAGCCTCCGCCGCCCTTCCCTGAGCTAAAAATATGCCAAGGCTGTGTGTGCAGGGAGATATTTATATGCCAGGAGCCCTGGCAGGCTGGCTTGCCTAGGGAGAAATCCCATGTCCCCTGGGCTTGGGGACATCCCTAGCAGCCCTGCAGCTGGAGCAGGCTCCAGATGCTGATGGGGGACACTGTGTGAGCAGCCAGATCTGGGCTCCCCCATGGAAAGAGATGGGGAGAAGCCAGAGAGGAGCCAGAGGATACTCCCCAGCACCTGGTGGATGAGGCCAAGGATGATGGGTTGGAGCTGGGCCTCACACAGCAGCCCTGGGCCATGGTCCAGAAGGAGGGAGTCAAACCCTGTATGAAGGTGCTTGTTGGTAGAATAAGAGATATGGGCACAATCACAGTGTGGGATATTCAGGGGCCCTGAGGATGCTGCAGCACTGGTAGGAATTTTCAGGAGGTGGGGAGTCTCTGTCTTTGGGAATGGCAGAGTTCTGCAGGACACAGTGGTGGCTATCACCAACTCATGCCAGCAGTAGCCCTGCTCTGGTGGCACAGAGGACACTGGTGCTGTCTCCTGGGGTTGGACTCGCCCTAAGGGAGCTGGCTGCCACCACAGCACACATGTGTGGGGGTCCTCTCTCCTCAGACCCAAACTGGGGCATGGCTGCAGCTCCCAGGCCATCAGGACTGGCAGCTCTAGTGTTAAACTGCAGAGTTTGGCTTAAAGTGTGATTAAGGCTGAATCACTGCCTCGATCCCACTAATCCTGGCCTGTGTGCCTGTGTACGCTGGGTAATCCCAGGAGATGGGCCCCAGCAGAGACAGGCTGCAGGGAAAGCCAGGCTGATGATCTGGGGAGGAAAAGCCGGTGAGACCTGTGAGCGGGGCCCTTCTGCTGACTGCTGCCCAGCACCTGGGGCCAAGGCCACGCGTCCCCATCCCCAGCAGCTGCAGTACCTGACCTGTGTCCTCCCTTGCTCCCTACAGCAGAGTCTGACGCCAGCGTCTTCGCCTCCAACTCCTTGCAGCGCAAGAAGAAAGGGCTGCTGCGCCCCGCACACTACCGGGCCAAGCCTCACCTCCTCATCGGGATGCCCCAGGACTTCCGCCAGATCTCCTCCATCATCGACGTGGACATCCTGCCCGAGACGCACCGGCGCGTGCGGCTGCACAAGCACGGCTCCGACAAACCACTGGGCTTCTACATCCGCGACGGCGTCAGCGTGCGCGTGGCCCCGCAGGGCGTCGAGAAGGTGCCCGGCATCTTCATCTCCCGCCTGGTGAAGGGCGGCTTGGCTGAGAGCACGGGGCTGCTGGCCGTGAGCGACGAGATTCTGGAGGTGAACGGCATCGACGTGGCCGGCAAGTCCCTGGACCAAGTGACAGACATGATGGTGGCCAACAGCCACAACCTCATCATCACCGTCAAGCCGGCCAACCAGCGCAACAACGTCATCCGCAGCAGCAAGGCCTCGGGCAGCTCCGGCATGTCCACGGACAGCACCCCCAGCCAGCAGACCCCCAGCCCGGCCTCGCAGTACCTGAGCAACTACAGCACGGCCGAGAGCGACGAGGAGGGCGACCTGGTCATCGAGAGCGACAGCGCGTCGCACTACATCCCCGTGGGCTGCCCCAACGGGGGCCCCGTGGACGGACCCCTCCAGCGGAGCCTGTCCCCGCACAGCTCGCGGGGCTCCCTGCAGTCGCTCGGCAGCCACGACGGCAGCCCTGGCAGGGGCAGCGGACGGGAGGATGGCACCCTCCTCACCCTATAGCTGCAGGGGCCTGTGCCACTCGGTGGCCGGCCGGGTTTCCGCTCATCTGGGCTGGATGTGGACTCCAGGGTGATGATGTGGTCAGCGGGCAGGGGTGGAGAGGGGCTGCCCGCTGCCCTCTCCCACCCCCCGTGACCCCGGGAGCCCCACTGTGGCACCCACTCAAGCTGGGCACTGCCCCTCTGAGCCCCCTCGCCTCCCCTTCCAAGCAAGCGGGGGTTTTTAATTGTTTTATTGAAATATGCATCATTAATATATTGCAATGGACAGTAAAACTTTTTCTAGAAAGCACCATGCTTGTCCCTGGTTCATGTCACTGCAGGGAGGAGGGGGACAGTGAGGAGGTACCCCAGCCCTGTGCACGGCAGGCAGTGCCTGGGGGCGGTGGCCTTGACCTTAGTACACTTTGTGACTTTGCTGCTGTGCTGGGCAACCCCATGGTGCTGTCCCAGGAGTCATGTCCAGGCTGTTTGGGGCAGCTACCTGGCCTGATGCAGTCAGCCTTGCTTGGCCCCCCATTCCCACTGTGTCACTGCTACAGGGCCCTCACTAACACAGGGACACCTGGTCTGGCAGCAGCACCTTGGCTGTCACTCAGCCCTGAAAATGCTGCTGGGGACAGTGCAGCCCTATTCTCCTCCTTCAGCCCCAAGCTCAGGACAGAGGGGTCCACACCTGCCCCTGCTGCTCTGCTGGGGCTCCCAGCACCCTCAGTCCCTCTCCCAAAAGTGCCAAGCTGATGCTGGCACTCACCACTGCCAAGGGCTTGTGGTGGCACTGGCAAGGAGGAAGACCTGCAGCTCTCAGGTCTGAAAAGCCCAACTCTCCATTCAGAGCCTCAGACCAGAGCAGACAGGGAGTGCAGCAAGGGCTGAGGGCATTCATGGCACACAGCCAGGGCCCAGGCAGACCAGAGAGCAGATCTGACAGCAGGGCTGGCTAGCCCACGCTTGTTTTGGGCAGGGAGGTGCCCAGGGGCTGTGCCCATGGCCCCCAGTCACTCTCACCCAGCCGGCTCAGCCTGGCTCTGGGGTTTGCCCTGAGATGGCCCCAGGGGCACATGGGGTGATTTTCCAGTTGGCATCTCACCTCCTCCAGCCCTCGAGTGCAAAAATATTCCCCAGCCCTTGGCAGCAGCGTCAGCCCTGACATCCCAGGGCACTGCAGTGTGCCAGGTGACACAGGCACACTGTGAGAACACTCCACAATATCCCCAACCCACAAAATCCTGCCCAGGATGGAGCAAACTCTGCAAGAAGGCAGCTGCTTGGAGGGTCCATGCACAGTACCCCCACCCTGTCTAGCAAAAGGAGACAAAACAATGGCACAAGCTGCAAAAAGGGAAAACTTGATGGGATTTCAGGGGCTGGCCCTCAGGCCAGCACTGTCTGGAGACACAGCCCCAGCAAGGTGATGGGGGCAACCCCATCCTTGGAGATTCTCCTAATTCAGCTGGATATGGCACCAGGCTGTGGTACTCTGCCTCTGCTGAGCAGGAGATGCACCAAGCCCTCCAGCCTCCCTTACAGCTTAAAATTTTCTTTGCTTCATGCAGCAGGATCATTGCAAAGGTCTGCACAGGTTCCTGCGTGGCATCTGAAGGTAAAGCAGCAGTGAGCTCACCTACATGATGGCACCTTCCCAGCCCTGTCCTGCCAGGCTGTGGATGGAGATCTGGCAGGATTTTGCTGGATTTTTCTCCAGTGCATGTCCCAGCACCCCATGAAAGCCAGGGCTCATCCCCTGCCTGCACTGTGCCAATGCTGCTGGTTTCTGCTGCCCACACCATTCCTCAGGCCCTGCTGGGCCCACTGGGAGCTGCACACACACTGTGAGATGGAAATGATCATTTATTGGAGTCTCTCCTGCCACACAGACAACAAAGGCTTCTCCAGACATCTGACCAGACCCTCCTGACAGCCCAGCCCTTCCCTGGGCAGAACACACTGAAGCTCTGTGCCTCTTTCCTGTCCCCAAGCTGTCCCCTGAGCCCTCAGGTGCTCAGGATGAGCCATGACTGTGATCCAGCTCAGAGTGGTGAAAGAGGGTGACAAGGAATACCACAGGCAGCACCACAAGAGACCTCCTACCAGTTACTAGAAGTAGGAAAAAAGGGAAAGTAAGAAGTGATGCCACAGATCCAAAGCACAGAGCTGATCTGTGACAAGTGAAGCAGCAGAGACAACTGTTCTCCAGACCTCAGCAGGGCCTTCATTAGGGCATCTCCCTCCCTTTCCTGTGGACAAGGTACAGCACTGAAAGGTGAGCAAGAGATCCCAGCTGCATAGTGGACACTGTTATGGGCACTTGCATGGGCCCATGGTCTGGAACTTGGCTTCCTCTCCTTCCCTTCCAAAAAGTGACGTCCATTCCTGCCCAGCAACAAAAGATGCTCAGGCAGAGCAGCACAGTACACCTGGTCCCACCAGCTCAGGAGTCCAACTTAATAAAGACTTTTGGCCTTGAGAAAATTTTGATTGCCTCATCTATCTGGGAGAGCTTCCTCTCAAGCTCTATCCGCCTCTTCTGCATCTTGAGGCTGTCTCCACGCATTGGCAGCAGAACCAGGTCCTTTATCAGCTGCTCCTGGCCTGGAAAAAGAGAAAACAAGTTGTTTAAGTCGAAGAGCAAAGAAATCCATCCTTTTTTTCTAGTGCTATGATCATGAATACAACATCAACACTGGAAAAAGGACCTAGAATCCTTCTATTTAAAGCTCAGCTGGATGAGGACCTGAGGGACTTGCTCCAGCTTTGAGAACCAAGGATTGGACTAGAGACCTCTGAAGGTCCCTTCCAACCAAAATCTTTCTAAGATTTTAAGAGCAATAGCAACCTAACATCATGTCCACTGCACAAGTCTGCTCCAGAGAGCCACTCCTGTTACCTGCAGGATGCTGATTGTTCTTTCCATGCACACAGCTCACATCCTGCCTAAACCCAGGCAACTCTCCAAGTGGCAGGAATCTGTGTCCCTTATCCTGTCTAGGATTGTCCGTTTTTCTGAGCTGGAATCCCTGCCTCTTGTCCTTACTCTGTTTCAGGCTGCTGAGGGTGTCCAGGCGCTGGCTCTCGGGCATCATGGTGTGACCGGGCGGCGTGTCGGGGTCTGGCAGGTTTCGCAGCCGCTCCTCCATCTGCCGGCGCCACAGCTCCTTCCTGTCCAGCAGGCTGCAGGCAAGGGAGAGCAGGTGTCAGCACATCTGGCAGGAGGGGTGGCCCAGGGGCACAGCTATAGGTCAAGAATCTGCCCTTCAAACCGTGTCACCATGTTCTGTGTCACTGGCTGAGGAGCCCAGGGACCCCCGTGCTGGCACACACCCTCATGGTGGGGGACACACCGTGTTTAAACCACACATGTGGAACAGCAAATGTGCTCCACATGCACCAAAGGGATGCTGGGAGAGATGCACTCAGGCCAACACGTTCTCCTTGGAGACAAGGGCTGCTGCTCCTCATTTCTGGCTCACTGAGTCCTCGCCAAACCATCTGTGGTTTGAATGAAGTCGGACAGAGCAGCTCATGGCCAGGGATGCTGGCAGATGACAGCACAGCCAAAGGACTGGCACCACAGACAGTTCTAGGACAGGGTCTGTTTCCCATGCAGAGCCCCAAAATGCACAGCACCTGCTGGATGTTCCTCAGAACCCAGGCGCAAGGCAGAGTGAGCTCTCTGCCCCTCCAAAACCAGAGCTTTTAATGCCAAAGCTGCATCACATGGAACAAAGCTTACAAAGGGGCAGGAATACATTCCTCAAGGTACACAGAGCTTCCCCATACCGACATCATTGTACAACAGCAAGCAAGAGAAGAGGACACAACACTCCCTCAGAGCCCTGTCACACTGGGCATGGGTTGGTTAAGTCAAGAAAGCAGGAGGGACAGCGTTTACACCCCAGCTCACTGCTGCACACTTCGGGTGCACCTCCGTGCCCAGCCCATCTCCCTAGGCAGAACCTGGGGGGTGCAATTAAGGCTGGTAGGGTTTCATGGAGCAAACAGGGGCACACATACTACTGGGGGACGTGGCCCTTTTGCTTGGTGTTGTACTCCTCCTGCTCCCGGTGCTTCTGCTGCAGCAGCTCGGCCAGCGCCTGCAGGGACTGGGAGCGGCGCAGCGGGGCCCGCTTGGCGGTGCAGGCGTTGTGCCTGATGAAGTCAATGCTCCTGCCCTCCACCTGCATCTGCAACAAGAGAGAGTGAGGCATCAAGGGCAGGCTGGGCACCTGCAGGCAGCCAGCTGCCACATCCACACGAGGGAAAAAGCAAAAATGCAGCGCACAGGATACTGAATTGTGTGACAGCAGGACAGGCAGATCCTCAGCACAGCCCATCTCAGTGTGCAGCCACACACAGGCAAGAGCTGTGGCCATGGTTTGGGAAGGCAGGCACCAAAAGCCAAGCCTAAACCTGGCCTCTTTAAGGTCCCCAAGATGACAACAGGGTTAAAAGCCAGAAGGACAGAAAAATCCAGGCATGATAGAGTTCCCATGGCTCCTACTGGTGCATTTTGAGGACAGAGGAAAAAACAGGTTGGGCGCTCACCAGGCCAGGAAATGCAACAGAACCCCTGGCAGAGCAGGAGCTTTGCTGATCCTTGGGGCATTTCCCCACTGACAGCATCTCCACCACAGCTCCTCTGCTGGACAAAACAGTGGAGAAGGTGGCTGTGTTTGCATTTAAGATTTCCCTGGTCTTCCTCCTTTGAAGATCGTGTCCTGTTTTAATTAAATCATTCATGGCACTTGGGAATCAACAAACTGACAATCTCACACTTGCCAAGAGAAAAGGACATGAGTCATGAAGCTGTTTAGGACCTCCAAAGAGACTACTTGAAAGGTTTAACTACCAATGCTGATTTAGCTCTCCTTACTAAAATACACACTCATTTCCCAAATTTTTATCTAACATCCAGAAGCCACAGTCCCTTTGATTACAGTGGGAACAGCCTCCAAATCCCCAAGACCTCCTGCAAAGCCCTTGGAAGAGCTGATTTGAGACTGCTGGCATGAGGACGTGGAATTTATGATTTCCTTTACTGTGAGTGAGGATGAAGCTAGAATTAACAGTCCCTGAAAATCCATCTCACCACCCCAGTGACCAGGACCCTGCTCCTTCCCTTCAGCCAGGAACAGTATTTACAGATCTCCTACTCATGCAGCACATCTGACCCAACACTTTAGAAGACATAAAGATCCAAAGCATGAGCAATAGACCAGTGCCAGAAATCCCTGACATGGATGCAGTTAGTGTGTAACTCACCTTGTTTTCAGCACCCTGTGCCTCTGGGGCCTCTGTGTCTTCTCCTGCTTTTGCTCTGACAGGCCTTGGTGACATCGGTCTGCATGGCTTGATCCCAGAGCCACATCGAGAATATGCCCTCAGGAAATTCACAGCCTCGGGATTTGGAGATGGGGAGGTCTCCTGGAAAAGGCAAGAAAAGATCCACCACTGAAGGGAGCAAAGAAAAACCCTCTCAACCAAGTATGGGTGGTCAACCAGGAGCTTGGCCACAGATTTCCAGCAGGCACACAACAGCACATGCTTTCTGCCAAGGCTGGGCAGAAGTTCTTGGGGGAAGATAATCTGTAGCAAAGGTCAACAAACAGCAACAGATCCAAAACTGGTGTCTTGAGTTACAATACAAGATGTGATAAAAGGTATCTATTCTATCCCCATCTGTTGAGGGTGAGGGCAGTGATCCTGATCTCCGTGGGAGATATTCTGCTAATGGGCCATCCACTGAAACCAGGTGGGGCAGTGTTCTTTATTTCCAATGGGGACATCTCCTGTTCATGGCCATATTTTATAAACCAGCTGGGGCAGTGTTCTTTATCTTTTCACAACCCATCCTTCCTGCAGGGAGTTATCTTCTGTTAACGGCCTATTAAGTCCCACTGCAGGACTAATAAAATTAATTCATCCCATTAAGAAATGTTCCAGCCAGGAAGAGCCCAACATTTCTAACCAAGATAAAACCAGAAATTTTGGGACACTAAGGTAACCTTTTCTCCACTGGACTCCAAAAAAAAAACCAGACTTCTCCACATCACCACTAAACCTTGAGAGGGAAACTGCACCCTTCTACAGGAGCACTGCTTCAACTGAACCACATCTGTCACTGCAGGAGGATGCAGCCACCATTTAATCAAACTGCTACCAACATCCTGACTGACGGGGTGCCAGGTTGTTCTCTGACTTTGTCAGAGTTTGAAGTTTGTTTCTTTGTAGTACTGTATTTCTATTTTAATTTTCCTAGTAAAGAACTGTTATTCCTAATTCCCATATCTTTGCCTAAGAGCCCCTTAATTTCAAAATTATAATAAT
Organism: Sialia sialis; assembly: GCA_009812075.1. NCBI lineage: Eukaryota > Metazoa > Chordata > Aves > Passeriformes > Turdidae > Sialia > Sialia sialis. Next base: position 65,058 of record VRYO01001153.1, on the reverse strand, counting down.
TTGGAGGGAAGAAGTTTACATTCTCCATTTCAAAGAGAAGCTCCTGCCTTTCTTGTCCTCCAAACTAAGACAACTGGCCACTGAATGAATCACAAGGAAATGGGAGGAATTCTGCAGAAACACATTTGGATCAAGCAGGTAGGCACAAAGCTGCCTGCTGAGGTGCTGTTCTCAAGTGCTGCTCTGCTCAGCACCTCAAATCTGTGGTTATATCACTCTAGAAAGAAAAAGGAGGAGAGAGTCAAGGAGTCTGGTGGAATTGCATCTGAAGGGCATCTTCAAAGGCTGTGGCACAGGGTGACACTACTTGATGTCTGGCAGGTAGTCTGTGACTATCTCAGACAGTCATGTTGCAAACAAACCCCAAAAACTGAAAGTTGACACTGTGGCAAGTGGGTGACCTTACAAAAAAATGCAGCTGGGGCACTGCTCTGCCCTTGGGAGTGATGCGAACTGCACAGGGCCACCCCCAGACCCTAACAAATACCCAAGGTCTCAGCTGAACTGCAGCTCCCTGGGGAAGATTCCTTCTTGCCTGAGGGCAAGGCAGAGCTGCAGACTGATGGTGGGATTGGACAGCCACATCGGTGGGTTTGGTGTGAGGAGCAGGGTATGGGATCAGCATTGTTCAGACTGTTCATGCTCCAAAGACGATGAGTCTTGTTTCAACAGGAGATCTGGATCTCTCTGCTAAGGTAATGAGAATTGCTTTTCCTAGCACACCTAGCACGAAGTTGAGTCTGTGACCTCAGGAGCACAGAGCACGGCTTGCCTCATCTCCCTCCACGGGAGCACTGGGACTGCCAGAACTCTTTCCAAGACAATTGCTACAGTTAACAAACTCGGGGACAGATAACAGAAAAAATTCTGCATTAGTCATCAAGATCCAGCAGAATCGACAAACTCTGAGCAGCAGTAGCAGCTCCACAGAAGATGGAGATCCTTCACAGGGAACACCTCAGCTCCAGGAGAGCCACAGCAACAGTTAAAGCATCATGAGTCAGCGCCAGGGCCTCTCTGGAGGAATACACAGAGCACAAGTAACACACCACGCAGAGACTGCCTGCGCAGAGACCATCCCCCTTTCCCCAAAACAAAGGAAGAAATGAGCTCAATCTTCCTCTAACCCAGAGGATTTGTCAAACAAGAGCGTAGGCTTGTGTTCTTGAAGCATTTGTGGGTTTGCTTCCATGTGTGGAAGGGTCACAGATATCAAAGAGGTTGGTGACACACCAGGAAGAAGGGACACAGCAGTTGGAACCACTGGCTTGGGAATCATCTTGCCAATTTTTGTTATCAATACACATCATTTTAGCATCAAAAGCTGGCCAGAGATGAAAGGGAAGCAATGCAGAGATGAGGAGGAACTTAAAGGCTCCAACTCAGCACCCTCACAGGCTGTGCTGATCCATGAGGCCTCAACCTTGACTGCCTGGAAATGTTTGTGCCCCCCTGAGCACTGGTTATCCACCAGGACAATCACTTGGGAAAGAATGTGTGGATACACCCTGCCCACTGTGCATCCACAGAGTGGGAATAGCTAGACTGAGGCTCAGTGCAGCCTGCAGATCCACCTCTGAGAACCATGATCCACGGGGTAAAACACCACAGCTTTTTGGAACAAACCCCAGAGAGCGCTGCCCCAAACATGGGGAAGCTGAAAAGCCAGATGGGAGCATCCCTTGGCAGAAAAAATGGCTATGAGGGGGAAGCAGGACATGATTATTGAAGCAATCAGTCTCTGACCCTCACTCACAGTCCCACTGCCACATCTGCCCTTTGTGCCTCAGCACTGAGATGCCCCCAGATCCTGCAGGCTCCAGGACTCCTGTCTCCATCACCCCACCATCCTTCATGGCTCAGCCACACCCCAAGCCTGGAGAACTCAAGAGCTCCTCGATAAATACCAACCTGCAGTTTGGCCTTCACTTTTGACTCCACATTTTCATATTTCTGGGATTTCCACAGAGCTTTCACGGGCTTGGGCTGGCTGCGCTCCTGGGCTCGCTCCTTCTCCTTGCACTTCTTCTGAATCTCCTTTATCCTCCTCACATTTTCCTTCTCATAGTCCTTGGCTTCTTTCCCTGCTCAGCAAGGGGAGACACACCTTCACCTCCCAGACACTGCCACAGCATGCAGGTGCTCAGACTGCTGGCACCAGAGCCACAGATCCCCTCCCAAGCTGGTCCAACAGCCCAGAGAACCAGCAAGCTCTTCCCTCTCCTGCAGCCTACACCATCTCTGCATCCTGCTCCTGTTAGATGCACACTCCCAGACTGACTCTTCTGCCAGAGGATGCCCAGACGAGCATCAGAACAGGTCTGTGCACACTGCTGGTGTTCACAGACTCTTGTTCTCCACTTATCCCAGTATGGACTATGCCAGACAAGCCATGCCAGCATCCTCTCAAGAGCAAGGTCAATTCCCAGCTCAGCTCACATGGTTTTATGAAGTAGAAAGGGCTGCAGAGCCTTGAATTTGCACTGTTCCTGGTTTCAGGGTCAGCCATTGTCCCACCTTCAAGTGGACACTACCAAGATTATGGATTAGGGGTTTTGTTTTGTTTTTGAATCAAAAGTTATCCTTCCCTGGGCTCTCCAGGACAGGGAATATCTCAGCTGACATAACCAGATACTCATCCTTCCCCCGCTGCTTGGGCACAGCAGCTGTGGCATCTACCACATGGGAAATGCCAGCACATGAAGCAAATTAAAATGACACACAGGGCTCAACCTTATCTCCTTCCTCTGAATGTATTCTGGGTGACATCCCTGCCCTGGAGAAGGCATCATCTTTTGCAAAGATGTTCTCACATCCACAGACACTCTTCCCAAATCCTGCCTGGCTTCACCAACTAGGAACTCGCCATGTTAAACATCCTCAATGCATCAAGGTTTTGTTTGATTCATATAGAAGTTTGACTATAAAGAAACCCAATTTTTTTTCATCTTTTTTCAAGTCTCTCTTCCCATTCTAAACCTGAGACTGGAGCCAAAACATCACTGGCTCCAGCACAGGTGACTCCACTGCCAGGCCAAAGCTGAGGATGGGGTGACCAGCCCAGTGAAGCTCAAGCCTTCCTCAGGCAGCAGATCTTGGGAATCCACCCCAAATCCTGGATGCTTTATCCCTAGCCCCAAAGGCAACTGAGGCCAGCAGTGGTTTGGCTTTACTTACTTTTAACTGGCATCCTGTCATCGAGGGAGATCCCTTCGAGCTGCAATAAGAGGCTGAGTGTCCCTTTCTGTCCCTTCTCCAGGAATTCCTTTCCACTGGGGCGAATGTGAGGGGCTGGCTGAGCCTGGAGGGCATTGCCCAGGGCAGAGTAGGGGTTGAGAACTGAGTCCAGGGGGCCAGAGGTTAAATACAGCTTCTGAGCATTCCCTTCCAGCCTCCCTCGAGCTGCAGACAAAGAAGATTAACCTTGTCAGGAAATGATTTTACCTCAGTTTTCTGCACCCACAGCCCACAGACAATGTGAAGGCCCCCTCTTCACCTCTGCCTTATGCTTTCCCATCTTTCAACCAGCTGTACAGACCACTTTAGGATCACCATCAGAAGCACCTTATCAGTGTGAATAGACTGTCCAGTACAAGAACACCAAGCTGTGCCATGGCAAAGCACAAACCCCCAAACCTGTAACAAGCATCAAGGACTCACCTGAGGAGGGGCGTTTGTAATACTCTGGAAAGAGGGTTGGGTCTGGAGGAATGGGTCCAGAAATCCTGGATGGCCCTTCACACATCCTGCCACACGTTGCTCTGCCTCTGGCACAGAAGCCAACCACCACTGAGAACAGAAATGAACAGGGCTCACTGAGCCACTGAAAAGCTACATCACACACACACATATATATATATAGGGGAATTTCTAAATTTCATTTGACACCTCACCCCCAGCTCCTGAGCAACCACCCCAAACTGGAATTCATGCAGTTGAAACAAGGGGTCCAACAGGTTTCTACAGTGGCTCTAATCAGTGTTTTTACCAGTGCTGAAAATGTCCACAGTTGCTGTAATATTGGTACCTTTGGTACAAAAAATCCTTCCTGGCTTTGTTCTCCCATATGGGGACATCTAATGCAGACACAAAAGGAGTGAACAGGAAACACGAGGTAGCTGGCCATCATCTGACAGGTTTTAGCCCGACATTTGAATTATCCTGTACCCTGGGCTCCCTCTAAAACGCTCCTGTAGTTCAAACAGTTTGTCCAGAGGAAGATGAAGCTCCTGCCCACTTGGCCATATCCTCCCTGAGAACACACCTGTGCTGTCACCACCTCTGAACAGGCTGGGGCTCACTCCCAGAAGAACAAACACTTTACAAAAAGACAAAAACATTTCACTCCAGGACCACGTAGGGCAGAGACTGGATTTCTGGGAAGAGCCCAGAAAGTTTCTCAGGTCTTGGGGAGAACAGAGTTCCTTGCTTAGAAGAACATGTTTTTAATTTCTGATGTACATTTCAAAGCAGCATAGATCCTCAAGTCCCTGCCTTGGCCCACATGGGTCCCTGTTGCTTCTCTTCTTTCCATGACAGAAGCACAGATCCTTCCACCAGGAACAGGAGAGTCAGCATCAATTTCCCTGCACTGTTCCCCAAGACCTCCTGGATAGCATTTGTATACCTCCGACAAAGCTGCTCAGAACATGAGCATGCAGGACGCCACAGCAGCAGGCACAGACTGCTGCTGAGCTCTCAGCAGATGCCACAAGAGCCTCATCAGAGTCACACCACGACTCTGACAGGCGCCAGGGCAGCTTGGCTGGAGTCACTGCTCTAAGAGCTGCGACTACAACCTGCACTCCCTGACTCCTGAGGCAGTAATTTAAACATTTCTGAGACACCTCAACGGGAAGAACCCCTTCCAGGATCCTCGGCATGCCAGAACTGATGGGAGCAGCATCTGCAGTTTAATTTATAAAGCAATAAACGATCAGTGCAAGGCTGAGTGAGTCTGAGTCATAGCAACTAATGCACTGCAGTCTCCCTTGCTAAATCACCCCTGTTGACATGAGACCCATTAGCAGAATGCTGTTATTCATCTCCTGGACACAACAGCAGAGGCAGTGCAAGCAGTGCTGACTGCTGCACACCAGCATGCATGTGCAGCCTGTAGCCAGCTGCTCTGGAAAAGCTATTTCTGAAAAGCAGGCACGGACTCTCAGCCAGAGATAAAAGCATGCTGGCTTGGTATTATTTAATCTCCTCAATAATGGATCCAACTAAGCCAGACCAGCCTCTCCTATTCTAGAGGGAAAAAAAAAAGAAAAAGAAAAAAAGCATTCACCATGAGATCACTCCAGAACAGCTACTGGCTTTGAAATGCACATCTGATCTTGATCTGAACTCGAGTCCCAACCCAGTGATTTACACGCAAAACGACAGGTTGAAATCAAGACCTGTAACAGAGCAGACAATTATTGCGGGGGATTGAAGGAGGAAAGGCAAGCTGATGGGAGGCGGGGGATGGAAGGCTCATTTTATACCTTCACATCCCAACTGCACCCTGCCCTGCTGCAGGCAATTTGCAAATGACACCCACTCCCTGATTTGCAAGTCACATCACCTCTGGCTTGGGATCTTGCAAGATCAGACAGCCTCATTACAATAGGGAGCACCTTGCCCATGCAGGGAGCTCCGAGGGACACGGGCCCCCAGCAGCAGTGTCCCAGCCCTGGGAAGCTGCCAAGCAGCCACCAACCACTGGCACAGACTTCCCAAGCTGCTGCTCTGCTCCTGCTGACCACGGACACAAGAGAGAGACCCTCACAGTTCACTCCTGCCAAGAGGGAGTGGGTGACCTCTGCTGTCATTCCCAGCTGCTTCATTTCTTGGGACAGCTCTGCAGCTCACCAACAGTCCTGTGCTGAGCCAATTCCATTCACTGCCCCTGCATCAAACAAGTCACTTCTTTCACCGGGTTTGGTTTCTGTCCCAGTAATATTTTGTCCAAAAGGAACATGACTTTTACATCCACATGGGGATCAGAGAAGCATTGGAGCAAGTATGAGGGAAACACAGCAGGAGCATATACTTATGGACACAGAGGAGAGGGATGAGGGAATAGAGTCAGACCTCCTGGGCACCAACCTGATAACTGCCTGCACCCAGAAAAGCATCTGCTTTACCAGCACATCAGAAGCCTGAACACCAGCAACGCAGTACCCAACCTGCTGCCACCAGACACACACATTTATGCATTCCCAGGCTGTGAGATGCAGGCACACTCTGCAGAACTGGGCTGAGTAAGTCCAGGCAAACAGACGTGTTCCTCCCCACCTCTGCCAACCTGCAGATTCCCTAGGGAAGAGTCACAGCTCCCAGCACCCTGCACAGCTACAGAAGGCACAGAGCAGTTGCTGGAGTAACCCAACAACTTCAACACTGCTCATTCAGCCCAGTGTGCTGCTCCCTTCTCCACCAGAACCACAGCATAATGCTGGCCTAGGAGCCAAGCAATGCAGGCTCCAGGTCTGCAAGTTTAATAACCATTAACCTAACTCTGTGCCCTTTGCTGCAGCTGACCAAGTGGTAAAAATGCTACTTATTCCCCTGGTAAACCAACCCCTCTCAGAGCCTGTAAGAACCACAGCTTCCTTTTGTGGCTTGTTTTTGGTATTGTAGTTAAGGTAACTGCAAAACATGGGAAGAGACAAGCCTCAGGCAGGTGCATTTCACAGCCTTGAACCCTGGGCATCTGACTTTGAAGCATTCCCTCTTCTTCACAGATGGGTCTGTGGCCAGGAAGCTGCTACCACACACAGAGATGATGCCAGCCCAGCTTCTTGCCTTCATGAGCCAATCTCTACAAAAAGCATGGGAAAAAACATCCCACGGTTGTGATAAGTTGTGATAAGCAGAGCAAGTCATCTGCAGCAAATCAAAGGGCTAATCTCCATGCAGCTGGTCTTGCATGTTTGATTCCTTCCTCAATAGTTTTAGCTGAATTGGAAAGTCACATCAGGATAACTTCCAGGCCCGAGGGCTGCACCGAAACAGCACAAATGGATCTGTGACCATTCCTCCTGAACAACTGGGAGTTGGAACCAGAGGTTAATGTGCTGTGAACCTACACAGTGGTTTTTGTCCCTGCCTAAGCCTTCTCCTTGCTGATTGCTATGGGAGAGATTAATATTCTCCTTTTAATATTATTCTCCATGTGGATTTCCCCAGGTCTCACCAGCTCTTCCCCACCTGCCAGTCTCAAAGACCCATTTTCCTTTTTGTCTCTTTGAAAACAGAGGGACAAGTACAGCCAGGTGCAGTTCTGGCATTTGCATTTCTAGGAGCTGGTATCTCCCAGCAGCTCTTTAGGAATAAAGCCAGTTTGGACAGTCTGCCCAGGGAGTCAGATGCATTTCCTGCAGTAGCTGCGGCAGGAGCTGAGCGAGGGCCATGCTCGGCACTGCAAGGTGGGCAGAGACTGATGCGGCTGTAACAGAGCTGCAGCCCCGTCCTCCCTCTGGAGGGAAAGGACAGATGACGACACGGAGGCCCCACCTCAACGTGTGGGATTCCTCTGGGATGCAATT
>VRYO01001153.1:10185-56523 GCA_009812075.1 Sialia sialis | reverse complement strand
GGGGCGCTCCCGGGGTGACCATCCCGCTCTGCCTGAGCAGGGCAGCTTCAGGCTGCAGCCAGCCCACGAGAGGCCCCTTTCACCTCTCTGCACAATTCTGCGGTCATCTCTTTCTCACGCAGAAGTCCCGGCACCCTCCTTCCTTCACGGGGATCTGTTCTGTGCTTCCTTCTAGAGAAGGAGCTGTACTTCCGACTTTTTCTGCCCAGTATGAACTTAGTGACAAAGGCACAAACGAAGGTTCTCCAGACATTGGCATGAAAACAGTCAGGACTTTTTTATCACAATGAAGGTGGGGAGTGCAAGGTGAGCTCTGAGTCTCCTGTTCACTTTTATTAGGATGGCTTTAGCTTCACCAAATCAAACACAAACATGCAGCTGCATAGAGAATTCCCTCAACAAACACAACTTTTTATTTTTGTAGAAAACACGATACTTTTCAGGAAGGTCCAGCTTATGAAACAGCAGCGTGCATGTTAATATACATAAATACACAGGGTTACAATGTAGTAGGAAATAAAATTTTTAAAAAAGCTTTCAAGTACACAAAACAAATGTAGTAAAATTAGACTATCCTTTCCACATACCTGCCTCAGAGAGAAATATTTCTCAGAAGGAATGAACTTCCACCCCATCATTTGCCAACAAACCTCTCCACTGGACACCAGCTGCAGCAGAGTGTGAGGATGGGCTGGACCAGAGGGTTAATAGCCAGTGTTTGAGATCAAGAGCACACTTAGCCAAGGCAGTTCAGTCCCGTTCTCTCAAATATCAGGATGTGTGTAGTGTGACAGTTACCCAGCCAGCACATTAAGAGAGCTGCAAGAGGTAGGAAATACCTCCTTCCTTCCACTTTCAGGTCCCTGAAAGATTCATGCTGTACGACTTTGTTACCCACGATGCTGTGGCAACCCCATGACCTGGGAGGCATTTATTTATTAACAGTCACAGAAATGAGAACGTGGCCCCACAGGCACGGCACTGGTGCTGCCAGGCAGTAAACACAACTGACATAAGCACAGAGCTTATGGAAAAACAGCTGCTGGATGCAGACAGCCTCTTGACTAGAAGGAATAATGTCTACAGATATGGAAGAACAGCTCAATGTATCACAGACTTCTTAATATTTTCCTGCCAAACATCAACAACAGAGAATTATAGTATCAGTTAAATCATCAGTTTGAATGAATTTGAAAGACATTTAGCACATACAGGAAGCCAAAAGGCTGATCCTTATGTTACTAACTTTAATCCATTCCTTCTACTTTTTGTCCTATAGGAGTTTAGAAACCTGTTACATCACTAAACTCTTTTCTAAAAGTTTACCAACTGAGGATTAAAACGGTCTCTAAGAGAGAAGAAAAAGGCATCTGAACAACAGATACTCCCTGACCTTGCTCCACGTGCTCTCATGGTTAAATCAGCAACCTGTGCAACAGGGGTTGTGTCCCATTTCCAAGCCATGCAATGGCAGAGATCCCACGATTCACTTCAGCTACTGCAAGTGCAAAGGGCAATTCAAGTTTTCCTACCAGTCTCCAAGACAAAAATTAAACGTTTGCAAAAACCAGAAACATTTAAAACTCTTTAAACAATTTAAACCAGAACTGTTCCTATCAGAACATATTTTACATGTTTTAAAAAACCAAAAAACTCACGCTATTAAATAAGAATCTACATATCTTAAAAACTGTTTTTGTTTTTTACATTACAGCCAGAAGTGTTAATTGTCCCATTTTCCAAGGTAGGAATGTTCATAAGTTATTTCTTTGAAGTGCCTCACAGAGGTTTTGGTTGGCATCTGGTTCCTCAGTCATCACCTCCACAGTCTCCCACTCACCTGACCTACTCGATTTCTTGATGGCCTCCACCACACTCTGCATGTACAGACCATCTTCAAAAGAGGCTGCCATGGACACAGGTTTATGATCCCATGTCCGACGGTCCTCCTGGTCTTGGAAAGACTGCCGCAGGGCTTGCACCATGTACACCATTCCTTTCAGGTAAAGCAGCGGGATGTCCTTGAACCCCTTATCCAAAAGGCCCTTGTTGACAGGCAGAGAGTCTGTAAACAGTAGTTCTTCCTGGAGAGCAGTGTTCTTCTGCCCATACAGGTCTGTCCCACGAGCTATGAGGCGGCCGGCAGACCCCACAATCATGACCTCATGGATGAAGGATCCCGGCATGTTGAAGTTGAGAGTCACAGTGCAACAGACGCCGTCGCCCATGAGCATCTGGAAAACGCAGAAGTCATCGCTGGTGACGTGGCGGATGCCGCTGATGGCCGTGTTCTGCTTCACAAAAGTCTTGAGCAGACCGTGCACCTTCTGAGCCCTCCTGCTGGTGAGGTGAGTCAGGAGGTCGATGATGTAGGTGCCCATGGTGTGCAGCCCACCCCCTCCCATGAGCTCGTCACAGATCCAGTTGTACTTGTGGCTGAGCAGGCTGCCCCCGTAGACGCGCACGTCGCAGATGATGACGTTGCCCACGTAGTGCTCCTCTATCAGCTGCTTCATCTTCACAAAGGCGGGCAGGAAACGCAGGACGTTGCCCACGATGCTCATCAGCTTGGGGTAATACCTGGCAGCTGTGACCATCCTGAAGGCATCCACAGAGGTAGCAGCTTTCTCACACAGCACGTTCTTCCCTATGCCTGCAGCACAAATGAAAAGAAAAATACAATATTTAGCACACGTGAGCAAAGCACGCTCAGATGCCCCAAAGCTGGTCAAGAATTGGTGTTTTTAAGAGTTAGGCCTTCCTGCTGCAATTTCTAAGGTAAAAGTCTGGGAACTAAAATAGCAAGACTCAATGCTGTTTGCAAGATGCTCCAGCATCAGCAGAGCTGACAAACTCTCACAGAGGGAGGCTCCAAATAAAGAGAGGATTTTAACATCATGAAAGATAAATGGCATCACATGGCATCCAAACAAGACACAATATGAGTGCTATAGTTAAAACATTATTTGAATATCTGTATAGCCAGAGGAGGAAAAAAAAGCCATGTACCCCGCAGGGAAGAGGTGGGGGAAGGGGAGATTTGATTTTCACTTTGTATTTTGCCATCACGATACAATTTTTTTTTTAATTAATTAATATAAATGGGACATATCATTTGCTTATATATAAAAATGTATATTTATAAAAGAGATACATACAGATTCTGTGTACAGAACACAAGAATTAGAAATAATGTTTTGGTAAGTGGACTGCTTTAAAAAAAACCCTTCCTAATTAGAAAGCAAATCATTTTTGTCTGCACATACAGCCTGTTTGTATAATCAGACAAAAGGTGACTGAGTGACACAGACTAGAGCTGCACCCCCAAGCTGACCCACTGAACTGTTATTGCTACTGATGCACTTTGCATCCTGCTCAGCCTAAATCAATGGGCGCAGTCAATAATACTCTTTTTTCCCCTAACTTTAAAGCAGAAACAAAGTAATACAAAAGAGCATGACAGTACAAGTTTTAACCAGTTCTTACATTCGGAGATTTTCTGGTGTTTTCCTTCTCATAGTAGGGTTTTACCTTTACTGTTTTTTCCTGTTTTACCTCTGTTCTGATCAAATACTTATCTAAACATTTTTCAGTGTAATAACCATGTTATTCCTGACATGATTATCCAGACACTAACTGGGGATGCCACACCTGAAGATCAGTCGTGGCACACCACAGTTTCTGCCCAAGAATTGCAGGAATCTCTGCACACGGTGGTGGTGGACACCTCTCTGAAAGCTCCTCCTTAGCCAGGAGCAGGACTGTGCTCAATTTGATTGAGTCCCAGTGAGAAGGGACCAGCACAGGAACCTCAGTTGGTGTCGGGCACTCGAGGGGAAGGCAGATCCTGCTCTCCGTGCTCCCCCTCCCGGCTGCACCCAGCCAGCCCTGCAGGAGCCCTCTGAGCGGGCCAGGGGCCAGAGACACAGCTCAGCCAGGGGACAGCTACAGGAGACCCAGAACCTCTGCTTCTAATAGACACAGGCAAAATCCAGGCAGAGAATGAGAAGTCTGCAAGTGAGAAATCCCCTATATCGATACAAACCTACAGCAGCTTTAATGAACAAAGGCTCAGGTCAAACTCCCAGTGTCCATTGGAAATCCCCATTTCTGGGACTATTTCTGACTCCCCTGCCCCCAGTCCTGCAGCTAAGGCAAGGCACAACACTCAGTTCAATATTCTTCAGGGCTAGCTGAAGCATCTGGACAAGCATCTAGAGCTGCTTCAGTCCAGTTTATCTGCCTTGTTAAATGGTGCTTGTCTCCAGGCACCACCACAGAAAGCAAAGGGATGCTCACAGCATCCCGAGCAGATCTGCATCCTCAGAGCTTGCAAAAACCAAAGTGACTCTTGCTCCATGCACGCCCTGGGTACAGCTCAGAGCAGTGCTCTGTGGTGCTGCTCCCCTGCTGCCCAGCCCTGGTCCCTGCAGGGGGACAGAGCAGAGATGGCTGAGCCTGGGCACAGCCCTGGCACGCTGGGCAGCTCCTCACCCCGGGCTGTCCTTGCCCTGCTGACCAGCCCCGCCCTCGCTCAGTGCTGTGCTGCTGTGGCAGCCAGGCCGAGCCACTTGAGCAGCTAAAACTGGCTGATGCCTTTTTTTGGGATGGCAGCCAGTGCAGAGCATTGACACAGCCCAGTGTGTCCTGCTGAGTGCCAGGATGGAGACCTGGGAACACACAACAGCTCTGGGACAATCTGCAGTCGCCTTCAGTGGAGCAGCCCTCCAGCTGTCCCCAAGCTCACAGAGATGGCCATGAAGCAAGGACAAGGGCCAGTCAGAGATGGCTACAAGGTCCCTTACCAATGTCATGGCCATGCCTTTTGTTTTCCAAGACAGTGCAGCTTACCTCCCTAGGATTGTTACTATTGTTTTGGTAATGAATAACCTGAACTTTGTACCATATTGTTTTCCTAAACCACAGCTGCAAAAATTTCAGCTGAGGCCCTCACCAGCCAGGAGACACGAGAGCATGGATGGGTGCATTTAACTGTGGGACATGAACTGCAACACAGACATTTGGTGAAATGTGTTTAGTTCCTCTGAGATGAAAAGAAGCACAAATTTAAAGAGAGCTTCTTGCTTTGCCTGTTGTGGAGATAAACCATAAGATTACACTGATTTTAATATGAACTATCCCCTGGGCTTTGATCTGTTCTGTCTGGTTCATGAACTCAAACCAGTGTCACTGCTTTGTCCCCAGGCTTGTTCATGGATGCCTGTCAGCAAGAAACTTAGGAAAGGAAACTGCACCACCTAGAAAAACTGGAGGTTTTTCTCCTCTTTACCAGGAACAAAAATGGAAACATAATTTTTTTAAAAAGTAGAAAAATGTACAAAAACAAGGGATAAAAGTATCACCACTTTAAAACAAACAAACAAAGCCCAACAAAACATAACACACGAGACCACTATTACTGCACCACTGACATTTCCTAAAGCACAGTCTCTTGGCAACTAAAAACCAATCTGTTGTAAACAATTCCCAGCTGATAATTCTCTGATTATAATCATGACTGTATCAATCTCAACTTCCACAGAAAAAGTTGTTGCCATCTTTGGCCCTGTCCTGGTTCTGTGTTCCCTCAGAACATTCAGGCACAGGAAACCACCCCAACACTGGCTTTAAATAAGTCATGATATACTGGGCAGTAGATCTGCAAATACCACTGCAATGAATCTGGAAAGCTGAAAGGCAAGGTCAGCATCACACTGATCTGAGATGTCTGCATCAGTTTGCAGATCACAGCATCTCAGGACAGAGGGAGTGATTGTTACCCTTCCCTGCTACATCCATCCATTTCCCTGACTTTTTCAGCCTTCCATTTCCTAAACTTGCATTCAAGCATATGTCACCTTATGGGTTCCCAGTCTTCAATGAAGGAATCCAAATCTCTTTTAGTTAATAATTCACCAGAGAAGGTTCAATCCTCTCCTTTTTAGCCCACTTGATCATCAAGAGCCATAAGACTTGTGAAATGCAAGTGAAATGCATACTACCTAACAAGTGCTTTAAAGAGCTTTTAGCATATTTGAAGAGATAAATTCTAACTTACAGTTCAAATAGTTAAAAATCAGAATGCCTTAAAATTCAAAGAACAATAATGAGGTAAACAAACAAATCTAACAATGTAAAAAAGAAAAGGAAAAAGAAGCCTGAAATCTCTCTCTGCATATCTAAGTGACATTGCAAATGTTTGTGCAGGGATTTGTTTATTTCCCAAAGAAATTACTGTAGAGAAAAGAGGCACAACAAACCACCCTGGCTCACATGGTCTGAGATTACCTGTCCTAAAATTAACTTGTGTATCTCCTGTAAACACAGTAAAAATATCCCCCTTGTTATTTACAGAATTACACGCAAACTGACACCCACGCTGCACTACAGGAGGGGACATTAACACTACAAAGTCACACACTGGGGAATTAAGAAATGTCAGGATGCCTGGGCAGCTGGCTCCCATCTCCCTGCCCAACCTGTCTGGGGTGTGATCCCTTCTTTCTGATCTGGCTGGATTCCTCCTGCTGTCCCCAGCATCTGCCCTCCTGAGTCAGGGAGGATTCCTCCACCTGGGATCACATCAGCCTGCTATGGACATGCAAGTGCATCATGAGATTCTACTGAGTACCTACAAATATTTTTTCAAAGGCTTTCAATTTCCAAGTTTGGTTTTACTTGTGAGGAAAGCATAAAGCAGAGCTGAATAACATGCCCCTTCCAGGCAAATCTCAGTTTCCTAGTACAGAACATGGGAAAATCTAAAATGAATTAAACTATTTAAGTTGTTTGTTAGTTTGTTTCTGTTGCTGTGGGTTTTTTTAATGGGCATATTTACCCTTTCATTATTATTTCTGATACAGTTGATTTTTATTACAAACTCCCTACCATAACTTCAGTCTGAACTGAGCAAGATATTTTAGCAAGATATTTAATTGGTTCAAGAAGAGCTATAAGCAATTATTAACAGTATTTTTTTAAAAACACCCAGGTAGTCTTTCTCACAAATGCCACACAAAACTTGTAGCACCGCATTTGCCCGTTGGTGCAACCAGAACTGTGCTGGGGTAACAGCTTCAAATTTCAATCTGCCAACAGGCTATGGATTTTGATCCAACTCCAAGGATAAAGAGGTACCTAGAGCCTTCACAGCAATTTGCCGAGTTAGTGGAGGAGGGATGTTGATGCAAACCAAATCCACGTCCTGATGCAGCAGGACATCGTCAGTTCGACTCGTGTAGAAGGAGATGTTCATTTCCTCTGCCAGCTGCTTGGCTTCCTCTTCGGTCTTCCCCCAGAGAGCTTCAATGGAGAAACCTTCTGCCCTCAGCAGGGGTACCAGGACCCGGGCAGCACTACCAGTTCCAAACACACCCACTCCAGGGAGCATTTTCATTCTTCATTCATTCATTCAAGCATCAGGGTCTACACACAGGCCTTCAATAAAATGTTCGGCTCCTCAGCTTGGTGCTCCATCCACAGTTCCTAAAATGTGAAAAGTTACAAGTCATTATCAGGAAAAGGCACATGGTGGTATCAAACACACCTATCCTGAATTCCATCTTTTGTCCTTTGTATGGCTTTCAACATTCTCAAACTTCCTAATGACAAAAACCAAAACCCTCAAATGGTGCAATCTATAGAGATACAGTATTAAGGGACAAGTCTAACAAACCTATTGCAGAATAATGACAGTCTCCTCAGCTTCCAAACTCAGCACATGGGGACAGAAACACACACAAGAATGCAGGATAAACCAGACACAGAGAGGCACAAGCTGGGAGTGACAGGAAGCACCAAGAGGACAGGACAGAGTCTGTCACACTGGCTGTAAAAGCAGTGCTGCTCTATTTGTGATGATGTAAGTCCCTAAATCAGATAAAGGTTTTTGAGATGAGGCAATATCTTTTATTAGACCAATTGAAGTAGCTGGAAATAATAGACATGCTTTGAGACACATAAATCTTTCTTCTAAATTAAATAAACAAACTGAAAACAACTGCTCGGGCCTTAACAATTTTATGGCAAATAGATAAGTCAGTCTAGAGAGCATTTAGAAAATATGTCCTGTGGGGAAAGCCTGAATTCAATGAGCTTGTTTTGCCTGGGGAGGAGAATGCCAGTGTTTAAATACACAGAAAGCTGCTTTCTGAAAGGAAAGGGTGCTCCTCTGTGTCCACTGTGGGTAGTTAAAAGCTTCACTTAGGACAGTTAAAACTATCTCCTTCTGCCAATGCCACTTAATCTCCAGGAAGGAGGGTTTGCAGAATTATTGCAGAATTATTATACTTCCTATACACAAATATCTGGTCAAGTCACACTCCAATATTCCCTGGTAAATCAATTCCTTCAACCCCTGCCAGTCTGTCTTAGCACAGCTGCTGTCCACAACTGGCCAAACTGCCTTTAGCACCAACCTCAAGGAGAGATGTCAGAAGTCTCCTCAATCTCTGACACCACAGAAACCTACAATCCAGCTTTTGTTCTGTGCCTTTCTGAATTCTCATCTACTACACCCACCTGACCTTTTTTGAATTTTTTTTTTGAGAGAAAAACATGATGAATTCAGTTTTTGTTAAAAGCTTACAATGAAAAAGCAAAGACCACATTTAAAAAGAGAACTGGCACCAACACCTTTGGAAAACACACCTACAAGCAACAAGAATCATGGCTTTTTTCAGAAACAGTGTTACTCATTCCCCCATCCCAAGATACTCACATTAAATTCCACCACCTAAAAGTAAACCCTGCCACAGCACTGGGCAGTACCAGCACAGAAGTGAAACTTCTCCCAGTGCAAGTGTTTGCAATCAGCATCTCAGTCTGGGGGTGCCTACACTGCCCAGCACGTGTTATAAAACTGAACTCTGACTGAATTCCTAGGTACTTTTGTAGAACAGACACTAAACTAAAAAACAGAAATGCTTGAGAATATTTATCTTGCAAAATGCACAAATGTTTACAGATGCTATAAAACAGCTTATGAAATATTTACTTAATTATTCAGTATGTTTTTCCTTAGTGTGTGTGATGCAGCATTTGTAGTGATACTGTCACTGTCATTCTGTATAAGGATGAACAAAGTTCACTGACAAACTCTGTTTTATCCACCATTTAGCAGAACGCTTAAATAAGGCTGTGACAAAGATCAAAAGGATTTTGAAAATATTTACTAGTCTACATAAAAGGGTGGGATCCTGGGATACAGGAAAGGAGAATGGCTTCTACCCAGGCTTGCTTTATACAAATCACACAAACAAAAAAAAAAACCAAACTCTTGCAACTGGATGAAGGCATATCTATTG
This sequence comes from Sialia sialis, assembly GCA_009812075.1. Classification (NCBI taxonomy): domain Eukaryota; kingdom Metazoa; phylum Chordata; class Aves; order Passeriformes; family Turdidae; genus Sialia; species Sialia sialis. The sequence continues at coordinate 47,218 of VRYO01001153.1, read as the reverse complement.
AACAAATCTGTTTAGAAGCTTATGGTCTGGAAGAATTAAAAATCCTTACAGCAGAAAGAACATCATCTTCATTTGAAGGGACACAAAGTGAGGTGCAACAGAGACCAGGTGAGTATGTGCCTGCTTGCACCAGATCACACAGACGTGTCTAACACAACACCACAACAGTTTAGAAAAGGCTGAATTCATGCAAAATGCTCTAGAACACCACAGTATGTGCAACAGGACACTCCTGCTACTCAGATAAGCTGATTTCTGTAACAATCGCTCACTTTAAGTGTTACCCTTTCCTGCTTTCCATCCAATTGCCTTTTAAAAATAATCTCAGTCAGGTGGAATTAATCTTGAACTCACTTAACCCAAAACATAGCATACTTCTACATTGGTATCACTAGGAGCTACTGGCACAAACCTACAGAATCTAGTGATTAGCCACCACACACCAGCTCCTGATGCTACAAAAACTTCACCAGCTCACCACTAGTACCACCACAAAGCAAGAAGTGGCCACCCAGCCTCAGCAATGACTTCCAGCAGGGCAATCCCAGCTCTCTGGGTATGGAGACACAGCTTGCACAGTGAAAGGGCTGGAAACCCCAAACTTTGCATCCACCAGGCTCTGCAGAGTGGCCCTGAGCAAAGGACAAGCTTCTCCTCCCTTCCCTGAGAGGCACCTGCAGCTTCCTCTTCCCCCCACCAGCCTTTCACCAGCTGGGAAGTCCTGGTTTGCCAGGGCAGCATGGATGTGGGTGCTGAAAAGACAATCCTTACAAAAATCACAGAACACATGGAGCATGAACAAAAGCGAGCAGATGCTCAAAGACCTGTAATGGGAGCTTTTAAAAAGTGGCACACAGGGTACTGCAACCTTCATACACACACTGCACACACTCCAGGGCTGGCAGGAGAGAGATTCCAGCCCAGGCCACCCTGAGGAAACCCTCCATGTCAGAAAAAGGGCACTGCTGAGGAGAGGCAGCTGTAATGAACAGTTTAGGAAGAAGGAACAGCACTGTGCTGCCACAGAAGTCCCTAGAGCACCATCATCTGGAGCTCCATGTGCACATCTGGTACTTTTCCTCTAAGCAGGGGAGGAGCAGAACTGAAGTCCTGCAGAGGTGATCAAAAGCACCAAAATCTTCTGAAAAGGAAGAGCTAAGCAAGGAAAGATTCCTCAGCTGGGAAGAGACATCACAGGCAATAAAGTCAAGAGTAGCTTAGGATGGAGAAAAGCAAAATGTTCATTGTCCTTCACCGTGTAAGAGCAAATCAAATGGAGCTCAGAGAAGGCAGGATCAAAACAATCTGAAGAAGGTGGTTCCTTGCAGCAGACTGTTCTGTGAAGTGTCCTTGTCATGAGACACTGCAGACATTTGTCATTTACAGGGAGTGAAAAGAGAGACTCTTGTCCATCCACTGAGGCTCACTGAATGCACTGAAGTCACATCTAGCACTGAACTGAAAACTAGAGAAAACTGGTTTTGGCAGAGCATGGGAACAGCTCTGAGAAAGAAATGTCTGAAACTGGAAACAACACCAGCTTAGAAATAAGTACAATTTCTACATATTTACTTTAGAACCCACCAAGTCTCAAACCTTCAAACAAGCCTCAGCAAATTCATCACAAAAATTAAAATCCTAGTGCATCAACCTCTCCAGTGGTCAAACAGTGGAATGAACACTTTAATGACAACCCTCCCCCGGAAAACCCAAAAGGCAGAGCTTTTATGGGCAACTGAAACCAGACTGCAACAGATATCTTGCATGTCAGGAGATAAAAATCAATCTCTTTCTAACAGAGATGAAATAATCAATCTTGCAACATCATTCTGACTTAAATTTTCCTACAGAAGTACTTAAAAGCTCTGTTATTCCTTTCACACCTTCAGTTTTGCTGAATTTCACAGTGAATTTGAAGTCCCATCTTGGTCATAGAAAGGAGTTTTTTGACTCTTTTTGTACACATAGCAACAAGAAGTTGGTGACTCAGTGCAATGAAAAACTTGATGGTTCCTACAGGATCCCATTCGATTCCATGCTGGAGCAATCTGAGTTCCAAAGGCAGAAGTCTCCAAAACTAAACAGCACAGTCAAGGATCACAGGGCCCAGAAACTGCTGTGGACCATTACAGATGGCCAAAGAAGTGAAAGAACAGCAGCCCATGTTCAGAAGGGTGCCGGTCAGGGTAGCACTAGCTCTGCATAAAGAGAAAGCTTTTCACGTTTCCAACTTATCCTAAAATGTTCCATTTGGGTTCCAAGAAAGAGGAGGCACATGGTGGAGGAGCACAGCAGCAAGCACTTCTGTCCTCTGACATGACTACACTTGAGGCTCTGTATGAAATGGTTCACGTGTTGATGAAAAAAAGTGACGTGCTTTCTTTACTAAAGGTGCTTTTGATTCAGGGCCAGCGGGTTGTGCGATAACCCTCGAGTGCACAGCCTCAAGGAACTCCCACCACACCTCGAGACAAGCCCAGCACAGCAGCCAGTCCTTCCTGGTCTGGATACACAGCAGCAATTGCACCGTTCCAGGCACAACACTTCCCACAGGTGCCGCCCGAGGTCGAAGGTGGCACTGAGGACCGTGCCGGAGGCAGCAGCAGCTGGAAAATCCTGGAAACCAAGCCGGACTTCACGCAAAGCTCATGGCACGGCCATGGCAGCCCCGGGATGTTTCTGGCATGGCCCAGATGCTCGGTGCTGCCCGGGCTGCGGGGCTTGGGCAGCTGCTCTCTCTCCGTGTGCGGGATCCTCACAGCGCTGCACGGGACAGAGCTCACCTGACCTCGCCTCACCTCTGGAACAGGGCAGGGCTCACCTCGCCTCACCTCACCACACCTTCCCCGTTCAGGGGTCTGGACGGGACAGGCTCCACCTCACCCCACCGGCCCACACGGAGTTGGTACCCCCGGCCCCTTCCCAGCCGCTCCCGGCCCCGCGCCCTCTGGCAGGACCGCGCCCCGCTAGCCGCCCAGTGGCCCCGGGACAGCGGAGGAGCCCGGGACTGCTCGAGGGGTCCAAGCTGCCCTCACCTGTGCCCGGTCGGGCCACCGGGGTTGTCCCGCCTGGCGCATCCTCGGGCCGGGCGCGCTCCCGAGGCGGCCGCGCGCTCCCGGGGCGGCGCCCCTGCCCAGCCCGCGCATGCGCGACAGCTCGGCGCCGCACCTCCCTGACGCCGGGCAGCGACCCCGAACATGGCGGCGTCCAGGGGGGCTTCAGGCGCCGCGTGAGGAACGGCCAATCCCACGCCGGAGACGGGTGGAGAGGCGGGGTTTAGAGTGACCAACAGGGACTGCAGCCAATGGGAGATCAGCAAGGGATAGCGTCATCCTCGCGATGGGCGCTGAGTGAGGCGCTCTGGGGATGTGCCGGGAGCGGGGTCCTAGGGGTGGCTGTCTGCTGACTGTGTTGTGTCTCAGGGACACGGGACACCTCCAGTGTCTGCAGCACCTCCTGCTCGGTGTCACCTCGTGCTCTGATGCTGCCTCTTCCGTGCCCAGCTCCGTGAGGGCTCAGGGGCCTCAGCTCAATGTGCCTCCCAACCCCGTCACCTCCACAGTGCTGTGAGGCCCTACAGGGCCGAGGGCGGGATCGCTTTTGGCGACCCTGCGGAGGGCAGAGCACCACTCCACCCAAGGAAGAACCTCTGTAAAACCACCACGGGCGGAATGAGGACGGGACTTCTCAATCTCTCCTCATCCTCTCCACCATTACACGAGAGGCTCCTCGCCAGCTCCCAGCAGTTGGGAGAGGAGGACCTTGGTGGCACATTGTGTATTTCCCTCATTCACTTCAGGGGAATGGGGAGCTCTTGAGGAACTGTGCGGCTTCTCTCTTGGTGTGGGCCTTGTGTAGTGCCTGCTGTAGCTTCTGCTGACACAGCACCCTTTTATTAACGGCAGTATTGTCATTTCCTCCTCTCTTTTCTCCTTGGCAGAGAGCACCATGGAATGTGGCTGTGGAGCTGGAAGGGGCTCTGGTAGGAGAGCAGCTCTGTGGGGTCAGCAGAAGGCAAGACATTAACCTTTAGTTCCACCAGCACCACAGCTGGGAACACAGGGAAAGCACTTCCTGCTGGAGAAGGTCTTGACCTCATCAGTGCCAGGAAACGTGAGAACCAGAATAGGAATGAAAAGGAAGGAAGCAAACAAGTACGTATCATTATGCAGTTGTGAAATGAGAGAAGACAAAGATTCAAATGCAGAGAGGAACTGAGCATCAGAAAGAGCATGGGAAGAGATGAAGAGGTCCAGAGGGGAGAGTAAGAAAGATACAGAACCTCTCACTTGTCATTCTTGTGGATCTTGTATCCTCTTATCAGCAAATATCATGCTGGTGTTGCTGTTTCCTCATGTGGGTTGATTTGCAGATGACACCTCAGCTTCAGCCAGGAAGTTCCACTGGCTGGTGGAGCAGAGTGAACATCCTATCTTCTGGAGACACGTGTGGCTGGGCTGTGCATGCCCAGCATGGTGTGGATGCTGATTGAAGCTAAAGGGGAAGGAAATGGCACATGGGAGGAGGTTTTGCTCTGAGCATGAATAGGAAGAGCAGTGGCAGGCAGTGGGGAGCAGCAGAGATTGCACCCACAGAGGCTGGGGAGACAGAGGGGCTGTGCCTGCTCTCTGATGCACATCCCTTTGGTGGCAGGAGTGACACAAGCTGTGTCTGGCCAAGTGGATGTTCATGCCTTGGTGTCCCTCATGCCAGAGGTGGCAGGGGAATCCAGGGGCTGGGCAGGAGCTGGGATCTGGCTGCTCATGGCCAGAGTGGGGGCAGAGCCCTGCAGGGCTGTGTACATCCCACAAGCAGAACACTGATCAAGGCCATCCCCATGTCAACCTGCAGTTCCCTGGGGGCTGGCAGGGTGTGTGTGTCCCCACCTGGGCTCAGCAAACACACCCCATCGCCAGATGGGTGTGGACGTCACCCCATCCCCCTGCTGTGACGGCAGCGCTGCTTCCTCCAAGGGGTCCATTCCCTGCTGTAAAACAAAACAGTGGTGTGGGGCTGTGCTGCTGTAGGAAACTGGGGAAGTGATAGGGAGCTGCTGGGCTGGGCCCTAGACCAGTGGGAAATGGCCATCAGCAGCTGTAGGGGCATTACTCAGGTCTCAGGGCCAGCAGCATGTGGTCAGGATGAAACCGAAGGAGGAATCAGAGCCGAGGAGAGATAAGAATTGGGCTGAGGCAAGAGAAGGGGAAGAGAGGGGAAGGCTGTGAGCGCAGGGGGAACTGCCTGGCCCAGTGGTGAAGGGGGAGGTCCCGGCAAGACTTCGGCTGCCCTTGGCTGAGCAGTGACCCTGCAGTGCAGGGAGAGATGAAGACTCCCAGCCGATCTCTCCAGCCACCCGGCATGGTCACCATGAGGCTGTTGGGAAGTTTGGAGCTCTGCCTGGCCAACACCTTTCTGCCCCTGCTGCTCCTCACCTGGCTGTCAGTTGGTGAGTCCCCCAGTGCCCTTGCCTCTGCTCTGAACTCTTCTCTCTTTGCTTATACCTGCAGAAGGTGTGGAAAGTGCCTTCTGCTGCTTTCACCTCTCCTCCTGCATCATTTAACCCCTCTCGTGCAGCAGCACCTTACCATGTGCCTTGCAGAGGGGTGCCCCTTGTAACTGTGTGTGCACAGGGTGAGCTCCAGGGGCTTTGAACCAGCTTTGCCTTTAGCAGCAGGGAGAGAAAACAGTTGGGGGGAAGGACAGAAATGCTTATAAGCCTGATTACTGCGGAGGGGGGGTCAGCTTCACATGGGAGACGTGGATATTCCTTAAGACAAAACTGACTCCTGTAGTGTGTTTTTTTTTTATCCCAGCAGGACTTGCTCACCAGATTTCAGCCACAGCTGATGTGTTGGTAGGGTTAGATGTCATCTTGCAGTGTCTGCCTCAGGCAGGCTCGAGCAGCACTGCCAGAGAGGTGAAGTGGTTTCATGTCACCTGGAATTATGGAAAACAGCAGAATGGAGGTGGTGTAGAGAAGAAAAATTATCTGGCCCAGCTCATCTTTGTCAATGTGAACAAATCACATGCAGGAACATATGCCTGCAGGGTGGAGAACACAAGAACACATCCAAGAACAGATATTCTGTACTAGGCAAGGGTGGTAAGAGACAGAAGTCCACTAACACCCCTCAGAGTGGAAAGAAAGGACTGAAGAGAGGTGAGAGGGAGGACTGACCTGATAATGTGTGAGGTAACTTCAGCTCAGAGGTTCAGGAGTGAAGTACTCCAGGGTTAGGGCGTGGGATGAAGCCAGAGAGGCTGCAGGGAGCTGTTTACTATAACTTCATAATTTCTTTGCTTCTCTAGGGCTGACCATTGTCCACTGCCAATCCCCCCAGTCCTGCTTCATGAAATGGTGGAGCATGAGGCACTTCCTGCTTGGGTGCTTTGTCACAGGTGGAGGAGGTACCTTCCCCCTGATCCTCATGTTTTCAATCTTTCCCAAGCCACAAAAGTTTGTGCAGTGCACAGCATCCCTGAGTCAACACACAGCATTTCAGTGTTGAGTGCTGAGGAATGCTTAGCAGCCAGGTTTGGAAAAGATCATCAGCTGCTGCAGAAAAGGATGGTCACTTCACTGTGTCTTTCACGAGTGACATGTGGGACAAGACCCTGCAAGATCATATATATATATATTTCAGCTATCACTTCTGCTTTTGTTTCTTCCAGGAACAGTCAGTCTGCAGGCAGAGCCAGACACTGCTGTGCAGTGCAAGATGTCTTCGGAGAATCTCACAGCGCAGGTGAATTGCTACAAACCTGAATGTCTGGACTCTGTGGTTCTGGTAGAAAACTCTATGAATTTCAACATCTCAAGCATGTGTACAGCCTGTAGAGAAATCTCTGTGTGTAGGGTCTCCATGCCAAGAACAAACTCAACAGACACTGGAATCATCACACAAATAGCACTTCTTGGAGAAAACTGTATGAATTTCAGCATCTCAGCTATGTGTTCAGCCTGCACAGAAACCTGTGTGTGTACCATCTCTGTCACAAGACCAAACTCGACAGACACTGGAATCATCACAGCCCTCAGTAAGTGGTAGTGGGTCTGTTTCCATGGGGGAGATGAGTGGGCAGAGAAGGATGCTACATCCAGCACTCCTCTGGTTCTTCCATGCATTGTTCCCCTGAAAGCATCCTGAGAATTGGAAGAGCCAACCCAGCACAGTCCCCTGGTTACAAGAGTGGAGGGTAGGAGAAGTCCTCAGGGAAAAAAGAGGGAGGAGCAGTAAGGGAGGAAACAGCCAGTTGTTTTCCCATGAATGGGTGGGACCCACTGCCAAACTGGGGTAGGCACCAGTGGATCAGAGGCTGTGATGCTGAGAAGGGGCTCTGATGCTCCAGCTACCCCCTGGATGAGTTTGGAGACCATTCACCACGGGATTTTGTTAGCACCCCGAAGCTGGAGGTGGTTCAGGGTCCGGAAGCCCAAGTCTGGGAAGAAGCTGACCCTGCCATGAGGGAGGCAATGGCAGCATGTGTCCCTGCATGGAGGATGGTGGCTCACAGGTGCCTCTGTGATGTTGTGTGTGCAGATCTCCTGTGCATCCTCCTTGGCTTAGCGGTCGGGACGCTCCTCCACATGCCAGTGATTTGCTTCCTGCTGTGGCAGCGCACAAGGAATAGAACAGGTTGGCATTTCTTCCTCAGATGCTGCTCTGGACAAAGCCAGGCTTGGGAGATGTCCATCTTTGACATCCTACTGCTCTTGCTCACTCCGTGTTCCCTTCAGGAGTCTGTCCTCCTGAACAAGCTGTCCCAGCGTGGTGAGAAGGTTCACTCCTCCCCCTTTCTTCTGGCCTGTTGCTAGTGGGAGTCGGTTATGGCACAACCTGTAGAGTGATTGAAACAAGTCTTGCATATCTAGAAGTGTCCATCTCAGAGCTCTTCTCCAGTCCCTTCAAGGGCTTCTAAGCCCTTGCCAACCCCTCCAGCCCCTTGGCCATCTTCAGAACCACATAGCCAGTGTTTCATCCTCTCCCACAACAAAAGCAGATGTTTGCTTCATTCCTTCATTATCTTCCTTATTTAAAATAATGATCACTGTCACTATTTTAACTACTATTTAAACACTGTTTCCCTTTTCAGGAGAGCTTCTGAGTGAGGAAGTGCCAGAGGAGAATCAGACCAGTACGGTAAGCCAAGGAGGGCTTTGCACATATGGCTTCCTCCTCCCTGTCAAAAATGTATTCTGTTGAATACCCACTTAAAGGATTTCATAGTAAAATCAGCTTTGCTTTCTGAAAACATGGTCCTAAACACTTATTAATTCCTATTAAATAAGAGCTTATGAGTGTTTGAGTAGGTGGCACTTCTGAGCAATCTGGGTAATGCTTGGGCAGCACAAAGAGTTGTGCCAGTGGAAATATATTAGCAGGGGAGACACAGAAAGAAAAGCCAAGGCTCTACTCATTGCTCTCTCCCTGCAGGCAGCTCCGGTGACAGAGACTGAGGACCTGACCTATGCCAACCTGAATTTTGAAAATAAGGGAACAGGACCTACCTCCTCCAATGTCATTTACACTGAGATCAAGCCATTGCAACAGAAGCAGAGTGGTGGGGAGGGCAGTGCTGCCAGTGATGATGTGAATGCCTGCCCCAAGGAAGAGGGCAAGTGAGGGAGGTGAGCAGCTTGTTGTCCTCCTCAAAAACTACATGTTAGCTCACACAGCAGTGCAGTCTTGGTGACCAAAGATCCCTATCATCCCAGAGTGGCTGCAGAACCCTGCTTTAAATTCCCCCGAAAGAAGCCACGTCTCACAGTGAGGGCAGGGCTCTTGAGCCCGTTTTCCCATTGCCTTCTGCAGCTCCAAGCACTGCCAAGCCTCAGCAACTCTTTTCACTGTCTCCAGTCACTGGCAGGCTCCTCTAGCTCCATGTTCAGGAATGACACTTGTACACTGTGTGACCAACACAGTGTTCAGGAAGAGCTTGGTCCTGGATGTGCTGGGTGGCACAGCCATGAGAATTCCTGGAGCAGTTTCCTGGATTTTCTCTAGAGCAGGCACCTGCTGTGCTGTGGGTTGACCTTGCTCTCTTTCACTCACTTGAAACACAAAGAGCAAAGATGGAAAAGCATTGCTTGCTTCAGAGGTGCTGCTGCACATGATGTGCTTTGTACTTGGAGTGCCCAGGTGTTTTTACTAGTTTGGTGGTGAATACCCTTCTCATGGGTAGAGCACTCTCTTTTGTGCCCTCTTTTATTGATAATGTTGTGTTTATTGTGAGTTTTTCAATAAAATTGTGATTCCCACTTGTGGTCTCACCTGATGTTTCCTCTGCTGTTGGAAGAGGAGCAGCATGACTGGAGTTAATTTTCTCACTGGGTTTGAAACTAGCACATAGCTCTAATGATTTAGTGTTACAGCCACAACAGATGCTGAGGTTCAGAGATGACCCCAAAAAGATAGTCCAGCTCTTCTGGGTTATTCTCAGAGCACATGATCCAACTTGGGCAGATGTCCAACCATAAACACCGAACAACCAAGTGCTGTTTGTGGATAAAATCCAGGAGTGCAACCAAAGAAGGGGAAGAAGCTGCTGGGAGAAAACTGTGGCCAATGGCTGGCCCAGAGTGGGATCACAGAGCAGAAGTAGTCGGGAACACTTTGAGGTGGTGTGGAGATGGACTCTGAGAATCTTGGGAGTGAGCAAAATGAAAAACAAATCAGAGTAAAGTGAGGGAATGTAAGGGTTGACAGAGTACCCATTGGATTTTTGAGTTCACTTAGCTAAACAAATGAGCAAGTATGGAGGGGACAGCCTTGAAATTCATCATTAAAATTTAGTTAGAATGATTTGTGGGGGGATTGTAGACAGAATGAGGACTTACAACTCCCACTGAGTTGTAAGTTTGAGTGGACCCTCCTGCTTTTCAAACCTTTCTGGCACCACAGTGCAGCTTTATGCCTAATGAATTATCCATACAAAGTTTATTATAATTTGGAGTAACTACATGGATTAGTGATGTTTCATAGTGTATACTCAGCAAGCTCTCAGTGACTTACTTGAGGGTCTGTAATAGGTGGGTACTGAGAATATCTGTCACATCTTCACCTCTTCATCTCAGCTAAGGTATTTCTAATTTTGAGGAGTCTCCCAGCTCAAGAGGGGAGTCACTGGCATGCAGTCCAGTTGAAATTTAGGGACAGCTCTAATTGGGCTTTTCCTGGTAAATATCATGGTGGAGTGAAGTAGTGGCCTTCTGGTCAACAGCACAGATAAGACAGATTTGTGCTGATACCCTGTTTGGTGAGAAGTGTATTTGTCATGGGCCAGGTTCTCACACCCACCCCATCAGCTTCTCTGCCAGGCAAGGCATGATCAGCACCTGCATGACCAAGTTCCGTTCAATGCCCCATCAACATTCCTGCCACCAGTGACACAAACACCTGCACAAGCTTGGCTGTCATGGGGTAACTGTTGGACTCAAACAGTTACTCTGACCTAAAAGAATCCCATGATTCTCTACAGCCAGGCTGGGTGGCCCTTGGGCTGGACCAGCACAGCCCTTCTCTTGTGTCTATAGCATGAAATGACTTGTGTTTTTAAAGAGAAAGGAGTTTTTAAAAAACCTTAAACTAAAGGACAGACTGCTCATGAATTCAAGAGGAGCTGAGCCAGACACCTGAGATTTGTACTAAGAACCCTGGTAGCCGCTTACTATTTGCTGAGTGAAGAGGGGAAGTTTCAGAGGAGGTAAATATAGCTGCAGAGTTCTTCAGAATCCCACTGGTCAAAAAAGAAGGCTATGAGGAAAACCACAAAGGACATAAGCAGAATGACATGCGCACTAAATCGCAAAGAGGCAAAATTGGAAGGTTGAGGTACAAATCAAATTAAGTCTAACAAGGGCTGCCAGAGGCTCTGCTTTTGCTTAACTGCCTTAAAAAGAAGTGGAGGGAAAAACAAAGCTCATTGCTTCACCAGGGAAGAGTTATTGATCAATGAAATGGAGGAAGCCGGGACATTCATAGTGCTGCATTTGCATCCTCCTTTTTGGCCAAGGTTAGTGGGGAATCAGACCTGGGACAGCATTTTTAACAGGGAGCCAAGCAAGAAGCCATGAAATAGCCTTGGAGCAAACCCAAGTGAGCAAGAGACAGGGAAAGGCAGCCAGGGCTGCTGGAGGAACTCGCTGAGGCAACTCTCCATTGCAGGCAGGAAGGGTAAGGGCAATCTTTGCCCATTGGCTATTTTTAAAAAGGTGAAGCAACTATAATTTCACTTCTCAGAAAGATACTATCACAAGCAGTTAAGCAAGTGTGTGAAGATAAAGCAATGATAAACACAATCCCCTCCTTGTCCCATACTCCTCCATATTGAGAGGGCCAGGATGGGTTTTCCTGCCAGGAGCATGGAGTGTGTCCTTGCTGCCCCCCAAGCTCTGCTGGCCATAAAAAGGAAGGTTGACTCATGCAGGGAAACAAAAGTAAAAATGCTGGTTCTCCCAGTTTGGGTAAGAGGAGAGTGGAGTTTGGGGTAAGGGCTGCCTTTATTAGGGACCTCATGAAGAGATCTGATCTTCTACTATCACTGAGGCTGAGAAAAGTCAAAGTCCCCAAAGGCTGTAGGTGTGCAGGGATTTTTGCCCATTTCCTTACATCACTAGCAAGGAGCAACAAGTTGGTTGGAGAGATAGTTTATCACACAAATCCTGTCTCCTTGGGAGCTGTTCTCACTGATGACAGGGACTGGGGAGGAGTGAAAGGGGGGGTCTGGAAGCTGTGCTCTGCAAGGAAGGGGCTTCAATCCCACCAGTGACAGCCTGGGGCAGTGCAAGTGTGATTCCCAGAGCAGCATCTGAGCAATGAGAAAGGAGGTTTTTAAAGTTTTCATTAACATTTGTTGTTTCCAGTGCATATCACGTATTCAAGCTTTCAGAGGAACAATTTATGGAGAACTCCAAGATGCAACCTAACATTTGAGCAGTTTAAGAAATCACTGATACGCTCAGTAGAAGGAGACACACTTAGAATACCACTAATACCAGCCTTAAAACAAAGGCTTTACTATTGGTCACTTTTATTTCAAGAACAGAAGAGCCTTTCATCCCAGCCCCCTCCATGAGTTTAGTCACTCAGGTAGCACACAAGAAGTCACATCCTGTTGAGCAAGAGCTCCAAACAAAGCAGTCCCCACTGAGACACTGAATGTGGGCTTTCCTCCTCCCCCTCCCTGGGTGAGAAGCAAGCCCAGCACAAAATGTGAACAGCACCCTCATCCCACACCTGCAGGATGCCTCACTAGCAGTAACTACACAAATAAATAGCACCTCATGGAGAGGGAGCAGAGGGCCACACCACAGATCACCTAGAAATTAAGTTATTGCTATGTTCTCATGTATCTGACACTGCAGGTAACTCACTTGGGTAACCACCAAGAGAGGTGACAGTCTCAGATTGCCCTTGTGTTATCAGCTCATGTTGGACTGAAAGCTGTGGGAAGACAAGACAGATCTTGTTTCATCAGCTTTGAGCTTTACAGGCAGGAGTTCTTGGTGGGACTGAACCTTCCCCATTTTGCTGAAAATACTGGGTGTAGGGGCTCCCAACATTCTTGAAAATTCACATGCCTGACAGCCTTTCCCATGCACACTAGTAAGAGTACATACTGCTGAGGGTACTCCCTGCTCCTGACTTGCCACAGCAGCTACTGACCACCTTCAGATGATAAGGGGCTGCAGGTTCAAATTTCAAAGACAGCAAGAGCCCAGTCACCCCAGAGGCTGAGCCAGAGCTGCTGATTCACCAGGGAAAATCAGGATTAATTAGAGCTGTAGGACGTGGGCATGGGAAATGCCACAGGCACACAAGGACAACCTGACACGTGACTGTACTTCCCTCTGCTGGTGGGACACGCTGTGACAGCCAGCGTCCAGGATCAAGTCAGGTCAGCCAAAACAAGGTGTAACATGAAGTCTGATACGTGACTTGTCACCAGAGGATCAGGTAGCCCAAGGCTGGTGACAAGCGGTGAGCTCGCAGCAATGTCAGTGCCCGCAGTGTCCCTCCCCACATGGAGTATCAGCTGGAGAGCATGAGTTTGAGAGGATGAGGAGGACTGCAGGAAGAACCTCAGAATGATGGAAAAGCAGCAGAGTCCTTGGCAGGACACATCTTTGTTAGGCATCATGGAGCTGGTTCTCTTGCAGGAGAATCTTCTCCCCAGGTTTGAAGGCAGGCATGCCCAGGTAAGGGCAGCTGGCACAGCGGAATGCATCCCCCAGGTAGCACTGGCATGGGAAAGAAAAGCACTGTCTGTAATCAGATGCCACGTTCAGATGTCTTCCCCTGTGACATGGTTTCTCCAGGTCAAGAGATGTCATGCTCCTCAGCGTCTATGAGCACATAAACTGCTTCCCTTCTACCCATTCTCAACAGTCTGGTTAGTGGATTGCAGAGCTGTGCAGGCATTGGGCTCACACAGAAATGAGCCTCCACCCCACTTGGTGTGCCCATGCTGGGGCAGCCCCCTGAGCTCCCATAGGCAATCCTCACTGGGCAGATCCCTGGTTAGGCTATGAGCAGAGAGGGAAAGGCTCACTGCTCACTCTGATTCTGTCAGAACAGACAGCATGTGCTGGTACAGAGCACATGGGCACAGGGCAAAGGCTAAAGCTCTGCAGAAGCTGCACAGGCAGCATGTGGAAGCAGCGATCCAGATCAGGCAGCAGTGACTAGGGAACACAATTCTTACACAGAGATCATATACTGCAAACCATAATATAAAGACAAAAATTACTAATTACATTTCCACAGGCAGATTTGGGCTGTGAGCTCTTCTTCTCCTGTTCCAATTCTTCAGCCAGGCCACATGTGCTGTAGAAAAACAAAGAAGTCACCTGCATCTTTCTGCTTAAAGGTCATCAGTCATCAACACTTGTGCCAGCCCTACTCACATGCAACAGCCCTCACTTGTCACACGACACAGCTGACTCTGGGACTCACGCTCCTCACTTTATTCTTCCACACCATGGTTTATATAACAAGTGTTGAAACACTCCTCAAGTTTAAACTGAGTGGGAAATGACACTAAAGCACTTGCTACATGTGCTGTTTCTCTTTGGAATGTGAGAAAGCAGGGGTTTAGGCAAGCTACACAAGCTATGCAGCCATCTCCAGGATGGCTGTTGATAATATACACCATCGTGATAATTTGTAGCAATTCACAGGTCAATTCGCACTGTATTTGAATTTACAGCCCAATAATTAAGATAAGAAAGGACATGAACCAAGAGACTTAGGCTCTGAAGAACAGCAAATTGCCTACAATCTTTTTTAAATCCCTCCCACTCTTATGAGTTTAATGCTGCAGTTGAAAGGTTCACTGACACATGAATTCCAGCACTGACCAGTTCTTGCAGGCTTTCTTTTTGCCCATTTCTTTGCAGGATGGAGCTCTGAGGGATGACGGATCTGGCTTTTTCAAATCCTCTGAATCCAACAGCTCATCAGAGTCCAAAAGATCCTGAAAATACACCATGGGAGACAAAATGCAGGAAATGGACTTTTTAGTAGGGAATGATACTGCTGAGTTATGTTCAAAGAAATGCTGCTATCTGTACACTGGCATTAAAGTGCTGCAGCTCTGCCCTCACCACATCCCTGAGCTCTCCAGACCCCATGAAGGAGATGAGCTATTTTGCCTTGGGGATGTTTTCCTATCTCTGAAGTTGTAAAGCTTCCCAAGAGACATGACTGAAAGTATTTAGAATAGGGAAGAATGGGGAGAGAGAAGGAATAGCAAAGCCTCACAAAGAAAACCACTTACCATCCCTTCATCATTCATATCATTGGCAGACAGTGTCCACAGCTTGGCAGCAGCTGGGTCCACAGAGGGTTTTCCTGGAGCCAAAAGAAGAAATAGTAGTTATTCCAGCCTTTGCCCCAGCTATTCCAAACAAATAAGAGTTCATTCAACTTTGGAAAGCACCACTTCATAGGTTTTTACTGTAGCACTTCCTACTCAGGAACTGTCTCCCTGTTGCAGGTGATGCAACAAAGAGAGCCACAAAATCCAGATATTCAGCATGCACCAATCCTTACCTGAAGGACCGGATGTCTTGGCAAAGGAAAGTTTGAGCTGGCTTGAGGATCCCACTTCAAAATTGGGCTTCCTGCCTTCTATCTGAATAATGAGAAGGTCATTGCCTTGATAACCCAGATGTTTTCCAACAGACTGGGCCTCCTCTGGGGTCAGCGCTTCCTTTTGCAGCTGCCAAGTAAGATTTTAGGTTAACTTCATGCAGAACACCTTCTAACACCAAGCCCAGTATTCCAGTGAACAGATAATCAGTATTTTCAAGCCTAAAGAAAAACACCATGTTGACAGTAACTAGAGTTTGTGCCAGGCAGTGGCCATGCACATTTACAGCAAACCAGGGTAGCTAAAAACCTCATCACCCAGCAAATCCCCAGGTAACAGCCCAAGGGCATTTCTGGAAATGGTAAACACATCCCTACCTCCTTCACTTCCACCAACCCAGAGAGAGTCAGAGTTGTGAGGAGCTTGGCTGCTGTCTTGATTTTGCCATTGTCTCCTGCAAGACACAAAAGCAGAATAGGACGAGGCAAGAACAAGAATATAGCTCAGAGAAACCTGAAAGAGCAAGAACTTTACAGGGAAGCACTTGAGCCAAACTTTTGCACCAAAACTGGGCCCTTTCTAGTCAACAGCAGAACAAACCAGAAAAAGCATCAGCAGCACAGTGTGGGGTCACAAAGCCATTTTAGCTCCAAATAGATTCTACACATGCCAAAACATTTCTCAATCCAATCAATACCCACCAAAAAAGACTTAAAAAAAACCCCAAACAGACTCTCTCCCGAACATTTTTACCTATTAAACTACTCATGAAGTTTTCAAACATGGACTCCTAAATGAACAGCACATTAAGAAACCATCTTGTGTTCACCTTCTCATGGCTTGTCCAGCTGTGTCATGACAGATGCTCTGGTTTTCCTCCTAAAACTCAGCCTGAACACTTTTAACCTTTTCTGAATAACTATTTCTCAACTGACTTCTGGGGCAATCTCTTCAGCCTCTGTCACCTGTTTTTAAAACCACTACAGAAGCTCCTCAGAAAAACAACATCTGCAACTACTCAACACTGAACCCTGAGGAGAAAACAGCGGTCACTGAAGCTTTTCAGTGTAGTCTAGGAACAAGCCTACCCAGCATTTTTGATGGGAGAGTGACTGCAAACATCTCTGATGGATACCAGCTTAAGCACAGGATAAAAACCTTGTGATTTGGGTTAGTGTGTCAGGAGAATGAAAATCCCTCAATGTCGATCGGGGTTCCTATCCTTTCTATTTCAGCCTAATCCTCATGAGAAATGCTATGTTGCCATGGAAGCAAGATTCTCTCACCTGATTCTGTAACCACTGGTTCTTTCAGGAGGACACGGCCTCCTGGCTTAAGTATCCGGGCTACTTCAGCCAGGAGCTCCACGCTGTGCTGTGCTGTACTGCCTGGGACCATGCCAGAGAGGATAACATCGAAACTGGACTCCTTGTGAGCTGCTGCAAAGAAAGAGGAAGATGGTACAATTTCACACATGCAACACACAGCTTAATGCACCAGCTCCACCTCCCTCATCCCTTGTGCTTGAGTACAACAGCACCAATCAGGGAGCATCACTTCCCCTGCTGTACTGCCCAGGTAAGAGTCAGGTGCTGTCGATGTTCTGAGTGCTGACTCCCAAAGTGGGAAGGTGTTGGCTCACACAGCAGCAGAACCCTCTCCCTCTGAAGGAAACAGTGAAAAATTAAGCTCATTCTTACACAGAGGCAGCTGGTTAACATTTTCCACAGAGACACGATTATCAGCTCCCACCAGCGCCTGGACTTTATCCACCAAATCCTTCAGGGCTTCGACGGGCGAGGAGCTGTCCCAGACGATGGCCACGCGTTGGCCTGGAGCGACTCCATACTCGCCCATTTCAGCAGCAGCAAACCTGCCTGGGGGAGGAACAGGGCAGGAGAGAGAGAGCAAGGGTAAGTGCCAAGCACAGCACAAACCTCTGTGCACTGTGACTTAAGCAGCTGAGTTGTTTTATAAATAGGGATAATTTTCTGGAGGCCTGCAGTTCCAAGTTCCCACAAGCTGAGTGTTAGCAGGACATGAAGAAAGAGCTAAACTTCAGGGCATAATTCAGTTTTTCTCCAGTTCACACACTGGTTTTGCTGGGAGACTGCAAGCCTTGCTTTAAAGAAACCAACAAAAAAACTTACCTCCTTTCCTTAAAAATCAGAGTAAGACAAACACAGGATTTCTGGACTTCCTGAGCAGTGACAGCTATTTGACATTAAACACTGCCTTGTCTCTCCTACTCCAAACACAACCTAGCAGAGTTCGCTTACGAAGTACACAAGAAGTAAAAAGTAACTTTCATCATTCCCAGCATTCCAGACTGGGGCTCTTCCCACCGTTACAATTGGTGGCACTGGGTGAGCAAATTACAGGGAGGGAGGAGCGAACAGAACATGCAGTGACAGTTTTGAGAAAGCTGTCTCCACTGATATTTTATATGACTGTATTCCTTGCGTGGCAATAGTAGCCCATCATCACCTGTTCTCATAGCAGCACCAGCCACTGAACCCGATGACCTCCCCTCTTTCTTCTATCCAACACAAACCTATTTTCTTCCTACTTTAACACACCACAGAGAACAGAGAGCACTGTTGACCAGTTGCCCAGTGTATCTTCAATTAGTTGCAAATGACACACTTATTTCTGGAGAAACAGTTTTAAGCAAGGTCTTTACCAGGAATCACATCCTGGGTAATGCCTTACTGCCACCACCAGCGCATGGATATGCTGTACCAAATTTAACTGCAGTGAGGTGGGGAGTGATTTTTGACCCACAATTCTTCCGGTTCTGTGTGCTGTGGACTCCTCCCTCTCCTGGAAATTGCAAACAAGTTCAGAATAGGACAATCTGTGCTTTTCCTGAGCTATTGTGGTGGGAATTCTCACTAAAACAACCACAATGCCAAGGCAGTAGGGAATGTGCACCTTGGATGTACACTGCAGTTTGCGACATCTCACAGCTGGTTTTGCAGGTGTGACACTAGCTAAGCAGCTACAGCAGACAGTAACATTTGTAAACACACTTATTAACCCCATTAAAAAGTCACCTTTCCCAAGAAGAAGGGAAAAGCTCAAAAGATACCTAAGGTGGGAAAGATAAACCTGAAGTCACACCTTCCTCTCTGAACAGCAAGTCATGACCTTGCAAAATCAGTCATCTCAAATTGCTTTAACAGCAACAGCACCTCCCTGAGATGCAGGCAGGAGGCCGAGGATCCCGTGTGGGTGGTGTGAGGAGAGGCCCTTATCTCCAAAGCACACACATTTAACAGTCCCTGAGGAACAGGGCAAGGAAAGGGGTTAAACAACAGCGCAGGTTCCGCTTCAGCAGATTAGAAACCTGCAGTGCTGGAATGGGATGATCGTGACGGTCCCTTCCAGCCCAAACCATTCCAGGGTTCTGTAGCACGTCAGGGCTGTAAACTGCAGCCTCCTGACGCAGCACAGCCAGCTCCCAGGGCCGGGAATAGCCCGGATCCCAAGGCCGGGAATGCTCGGGCTCCCAGGGCCGGGAATACCCCGGATCCCAGCGGCCCGGAACGCTCCGGCTGCCGGGAACGCTCGGGCCCCAAAGGTCGGGAACGGCCCGGAACCCAGGGCCCGGGACGCTCGGGCTCCCAAAGCCGGGGATGGCCCGGAACCCAGGGCCGGAACACGGCACAAGGCTGCGGGCCTTACAGCAGGTGCACATTTTAAGCACATAGAGAACAGCCGCAATAAACCTCTCGGTCACCGAGCTGAAGAAGCAAGGACAGGATACGTGAAGAAATTTCGTGAAGGAATTACTTACACAAACACACAGAGCGCCCACCCACCCCCTCAGCGCTTCAGACGAGGTCTCAGAAAAGATCTTAAAGGAGGAGCGCGAGCGCCAGCCCCGTCCCGCGCCGCTCCCCGCTCACCTCCCGCGGCCCGGCCCGCTCGGCTCCGCTCGCTCGTCCCGGTCTGACGCCGTCACTGTGACGTCATCGCGCTCTGCCCGCTTCCAAGATGGCGGCGGCGGGCGGGCTGCGGCGCGCGGGCTGGCGGCTGTGGCGGGGCCGCGCGGGTGAGGGGCGGGGGGGGCGCGCCCGGGCCCCGGGGCGGGGAGGGAAGGGGGAGCGCGGTGCGCGCCCCCGTGCGCGCGCCCCGGAGATCGGGGCGGGGCGGGGCAAGGTGAGGTGAAGGGCACGAGGGGAGTGAGGGAAGCGGAACGGGAGCCGAGCGGGTGGGTTGGCAGGAGGGGTTGTTCGGTGGTGGTTTTCTTTAGAAGCGTGGGCCATGAAGTCAAATTTATTAAAAATAAAAAAAAAAGAAAAAAAAATTAAACCCCAAGACCAGCAGCTAAATTAAAAGTTCCTCCCGAATGTCACTGAGTAATCCCTCAGTGGTTAGTGTGTGGTGTCTGTCAGGCTCCCGAGTCAGACTTGCCTTACTTGCCTTATGTCCCCTGCTCGGAGGTCAGCACTTAATCAGGGACCAAAATGGGCAGAGGGCATGTTTGGGTGCCTGCTTTCCAGTCTAAGATTGGCAAACTGTTTGCAATATGTGCCATTTGCACTGTTCTTTCCCTCACAAAACATTTTTGCTTCATTCACATAGACATGAGCTGAGCCAAGAGCAGTGCTTATCAAAAGCGTAAAAAAGACACTATGAATTTGTATTCTTCTCAGCTGCATTCACCCCAACCCTCTTCACCTTAATTTTCTGTGCCTCCCGATGTTGGAAGGAGATGCTGACTCTTGGTTTTCCTTGCAGTGGTCAGCAAGGGAAGCCAGCACTGCCCACCGCTCCGTGCCCTGCAGGCCTCGGCCGCGCTGAGGAGAGCCTCCGATGAGCACAGGAAGGAGCCATTGACATCTTCCTCTCAGCAGCACTTTGAGTCACCTCCAGCTGGTCACCAGCCTGAACAGGAACCTCAGGGCCCTCGCCCCAGGTAACTCAGCAGCTCCTTCTAGCACTGTCCTGCCGACAGAGGGATTGGAAGGCTTTTGCTTTCCTGAACCTCACATCTGAAACTTAAAGACAGCAAGATCCACAGTTAAGGAGCCCCAGAGTGCAGCAGCTGGAGAGATGGTTTGCTGTGACAGTGGAAATTCCACAATAGAAACATGGGACTTGCTTTCAAGAGGGGAGCTCTCTCATTTGCAAAGCACAAGTCTTTGCTTCTGGATTTTTGTGTAAATCTGAAAAAACAGGGACCATATGTTATCCATGGCCTATGCCTATAGTATAAAGCCCATGTTGGAAAAGGTTATAGTTCAGTTTTCTGTAAGCAAGGGGGAATGTGGGGCTGATTGGTCTCCATGGAGGCATCATTAAGCCCTCCTTCCCTTATTTTTCTCTTCCCTCACAGCAAAGGCTCAGGGAAGGATTTTACTGGAGGAGGCCAGATTTAAACTAAGCAGGTCTCAAAATGTGCCTGGTGGCAGCGAGTGAGTGGCAGAGCCCAGGGTTCTGATGTTTGATGGTGACATTCCCCTCACTGTAACAATACCTTCTCATAGTTACACTGGCCACGGCGGCCAGGAGTCTGAGGACTATGAGAGCGAGGAGCAGCTGCAGCATCGAATCCTCACAGCGGCGCTGGAGTTTGTGCCTGAACATGGCTGGACTGCAGAGGCCATTGCAGAGGGAGCCAAGGTATGTGGGGAGAGAAGCAACAAACCAGTTGAAAACTGGATGGAGCTGAAGTGCAGAGACAGCCAGGCCTGCATGCTTCCCCCACATACTCTTGGGCGATGCACCCTAGTCAGCAAATGCTACTGGGCAGGAATGAAACCCAGCTGCTACAGAATAACCCCTTCAGAGTTAGACTAAGGCACAATGTGGAGGTAGTGAATCCTAGAGAGAGAAAAACGTCTAGGAAGTGCTTTTAAATGCTGCGTTCCTTTGTTTAGATTCACGTAATGTCTTTCACAAAATAAACACAACTTTTTCTAGCTGGATCCTGCTTAGCAGTGTCTGACCTGATCTGTGCTTCTCTCTTCTTCCCTACAGACCCTGGGCCTCTCTGTTGCTGCAGCAGGGATGTTTCACAGTGATGGCAGTGAACTGGTCCTGCACTTTGTGTCTGAGTGCAACTCCAAACTGTCCAAGCTGCTGGAGCAGGAGCAGAAACTAGTGCAGCTGGGTGAAGCAGAGTGAGTACTGCATGTGCACAAATGTCTTCCTTTGCAGATTTTGGGAGTTGCATAGACAGAGAGGCCACCTGGAACACAGATACTTTAAGTTAAAAATATAATTTACCCAAATAAAACCATCTTCCCAGATACAGACTAGGACCAAAGGCATGAAGGATATATAATACTTTGCTTATCTATTGCTCAGCCAGAAGGAGATTGATCTTTCAAGATCAATCAGAATGGAGCTTAATTTGGATATACTTCCTAAGTTTTTTTCTTTACTCAGGAAGAAGCCTATAGATGAATTCCTGAGAGATGCTGTGGAAGCCAGACTGAGGATGCTGATTCCATATATTGAGAAATGGCCCCAGGTATAAAAGTAATATCAACATTGTCTCTTTTGTGTGTGTGTATTTTAAACACCCTGTGACTTTCTACATAGTCTCTCCACCAGATTAGTTCAAGGTTGTAAATTAAACCCTGACTGGTTTCAAATGATTAGTAGCCTCCAAGAGAAGAGCAGCCTTGGAAGGAGGCAGTTAAAGGTGACCTTAGAGCAACTATTTCTCGCAGTTCTGGAAAGGCAAAGCTCTCTGTGGTTCACTCCACCCATCTGGCATCCCCAGGGGATTACCTGTGTCTCTGCTCAGTCCTATTTGCAGTGTCACTGCAAGTCAGGCTCTGTGCATCTCTGTGGCTGCACTGGGATCACCTCACACCTGGAAATGCAGAACTGCTTTGCTGCAGGAAACTGTCCCTCAGGTGTGTGACTGACAAACCCCTGGCCTGAGGGTAGAGCTGTGAACTGAGAGGGCTCTGTGCTTCTAAATTCAGATTTAACTCTCAAGCCATTCTTCCCACAGCGGGAGGGGAATTGAATTGTGGCTACAGTGACAAGCAAAGAGTTCCTAATCTTGGGCTGCAAAGATTGCTGTGAGGTCAGCCTCTGTCCAGAGCCACTGCTGGCCTCTGGGCAGCTGAATCCTGCACCCATGCTCAGAGGGAGAGTACAGGCTTCATGTTCTTCTTTCAGATTAGTATAATTTGCCTTGTGAAGGATGTGGGTGGTTTGTGTCTCTCCTGGCCCTGTGTGATTATGTTCAAAGGCTTCAGGATCCCAGTAGGGCCATTATGGCTGGTGCTGTTCTGCCCTTGGTTGCCACTCTGAGTTCAAAGTCAAATTCAGAGAAATGAGAGATGTGACTCCCTGCCCACAGGGGCACAGCACAGTGTGAGTCAGCTCAGCCTCTGATGTTTCCATGCAGAGAGGCAGCTCAGGAGAGACAACACAGGGATGTTTGAGCTGAGCAGGAATCTTTCAGCTCCAGTACAGGCTGAGGCCTGAACTTGTGAGCCACACTGTGTGTTCCCTGCACATCCTGCTGCTTGTAGAGATTGCAGAGAGCTGGGAGGACTTATCACTGGGAGCTGGAGACAAGTCAGCAGCAACAGGGAAAAGATAACAGGACAGAACACTATTGGTCTCCTTTAGTGTTACATCCTTCTCTCTTCAGCTCCAATTTCTGTGTGTTTCCTTTGCAGGCCCTGAGTGTCCTGTTGCTCCCACGTAACATCCCTTCCAGTCTCAACCTCCTCACCAGCATGATCGATGATATCTGGCACTATGCTGGGGACCAGTCCACAGATGTGAGTCCTTGTGCTTTGGGGATAAGCTGGTTCTACTCCTCAGCACTGAATCATGAGTTCAAGTAGGAGTGGAGCTGAGTCCCTCTGCAAATGGCCCCTTTGAGTGAAGAAGGCATTCCAGAGGCACCCAAGGGTCCCTATGAACTACGGTCTGATTTCTAAAGGAACTTAAGAGCTACTGAGACTAAATGCAAATTACTGCCAATGAGATTAGTGTAAATTAAAAGGACCTACTTTCCTAGGCTCTTAAGTGCTCTTCTCCTTTCTTTTTGAATACACAGACAAAGTTGTTGAGATTTTGAGACTAAGAAGTTGATCCGGTTTTCAGTGAGTGAGCAGTGGGTCTGTCAAACAGCTCTCTTCTACAGCAGTAGCATTTACAGGCTTGACTTGAAAACCTTTAAAGAACCTACCTAAAAATACCAGGAGCTTATTAAAGCTTTCATCTTTCTGGCAGGAAATAAAAGAAAATTATAACCTTAATTACAGCAATTAATAAATTACTTTAATTCTTATAGATGTAGAGAGAGATGGAAAAAGCTAAATGAACCATTTTAACAAACTACTTTAATAAGCTTCTTTTATCTGTGTATAAAAGAGAAGCTACTGCAGTGAAAAATAAATAAGACAGCAGAAAAATTAAAGGAATAAACCAGATGACAACTGAAAGAACACAATTGCTTCAGGAACTGAAAGTCCCTTATGCATTATGCAAGTCAAATCAACATGTTGGAGCCAGTGTCTGCACTGAGCTGTTCCTAAAGTCTCACTGATGCAGGGATTGGGAGAGGTTCTAAAGTTGGTTTTGTTTGCACCTCCTGATTGGTTACATGAATTTTCTGGGGAAGCTGAGATGCTGAACCTGCTCCCTCTGTCCCAGTAATGGTGTTTAAAGTTGTTCACAGCAGATCCCTCTTCCAACACCAGGAGCCAGGCAGAATATTCTCATGCCTCAGAGACCCCTCCAGGTGGGGCAGGAAGAGAACAGAAAGAGTTTTGTCTCAGGCAGAGATCCAGCTGCAAATGGCAAATTTCTTCTTTATGAGGAGGAAGGTGCTGTGGGTATAGGATTTTCCCTTGCTCTTCACTCTTGATGTGCATTCAGGTCACAGCTTTCTCTCTGCTCCTGTGCCCCTGCAGTTTAACTGGTACACACGCCGGGCTGTGCTCACTGGCATCTACAACACCACTGAGCTGGTGATGATGCAGGACTCGTCCCCTGGCTTCCAGGACACGTGGCGCTTCCTGCAGAACAGAGTGGCTGATGCCATGGCCATGAGCAACACAGCCAGCCAGGTAAGCCTAGGGACAGGTGTGCATGCAGCAAATCCCTTCTCCCCAAGGATATATGCAGGCACACCTGGCTTTTCCATCACGCAGATCCCGCATCTGCTGAGAAGTTCAAAATCAATAAATGACTATGAGATGTAGGTGCCTTGTTTGTCAGACTGCCCCAGTGGTTAGGAGACATCCCAGGAAACCCCTTCCATGTGTCCTGTCTGTGGCTGTCACTTGTCAGCACAGTTCTCTAGCAGATATGTGTTTGTTGTGCATTCCCTCTCTGTGTTTGGGGGCCACGAGTGCAAGTGCCGGAAGCAAAATGTCATGTTCTCCCTGTGTCTCCCAGGTACAATCCACTGGAGAAGCTGTTGTCCAGGGCCTGATGGGAGCTGCAGTTACTGTAAGTAATGCTGAAACTAGCAGAGCTGTGAGAGCAGAATTGCTTCTGAATGTCAGTGTGTGTTTTCCTCACAAATCTAGAGGAAAACTATTGTCTTTCATAACTTAGATTTATTTAAGGGTGATTTCCTTGGTAGTTTGAGGTTAGTTGACTGTTTTGTGGTGAAAGAACTTGAATAGAGCCTAAGGAAATTAAGCTGCAGGGTGAGCTTTAGGGATGAGAGAGAGGTGATGAGAATAAATACAACTGTTCTCCATTGCTTGTCACAAGATCTCTCCCTGTGCCAGGCCCTGTGCTGGAAATCTTGACAGAGGGGCAGTGGCTCTGTGGACATTTGGGAGGTGGCACCTGTCCCTGAGGCACAGCAGGGTGATTTCCTCAAGCTGTTTCATGTGACCTAAGTGTCCTTCCAAGAATTCATTCACTGCTTGGTAGTGTCCTGTTCTGTTTTCTGTCGATGCAGAGGGAACTGGGCTTCCTCTGGGATACAAAATAACCCTTTATGTACCCAGGAGTGACTTTTGAAGGCCTTCTGGGCCTCGCTGTCATTCTATTCTTGGACAACCCCCATTGCATTTAGCAACAAAGTGATTTCCTTGTTATCAGAAATACATTTACCTTGTATCAGGACAAGACAAACAGGCTGGAACATAAATTAGACATTATTTTCACTGATGAAGCACTTCTCTGTAATTTCTCCCACTTCCTTCCCCCTGCAGTTGTGGTGGAATTCAGTGTCTCTTGGCCTCTCTGCTCTCTCATACCTGCATATGCTAAAAGGATCCTTCACTAGAGAAATCCTGGGCTCTGTTTTACATCTGCACGATGCTCTCGGGTCCAGGATATCTTCCATTGCCAATGTTTGGTGTGTCTCTGCAGCAGATGCACTGCACAGATAAGCAGGAGGGCCTGGATGGATTCTGAGGGGTGGTGGGTTGCAATCAGATAGTTTTAGGGCAGAACCATCCCAATACATAACTCTTGAGGGAATGCAATCCCACGTCCAGGGTGTACTCCTTTACAGGAGTGCTGAGTTCTGCAGGACTCTGCATAATGGATGAGCAAGCATAATGCCCCAAAAGCATAAATTCACTGCCGAGGCTTGTGTGGCCACAGAAATAAACCCAAGCTGAAACCTACTGACCGGGAGAGCAGGTTCCAGTCAGAGAGTTTTGGTTCTTGCCCATCCCAGAGCACAGAGATGCCTCTCGTCGCGGCATCTCTGCTCGTAGCACATGTGTTTGTCCTCGGCACCTGCTCCAGCGGCCGCCTGGGACAGGGGCACTAAACCTCGTTCTCCCTGTGCCCACAGATCAAGAACCTGGCGGGGCTGAACCAGCGCCGGTGATGCGGCAGCGGCGGCGAGCAGCGGAGGGGCCGCGCCCGGCCCTTCCCCGGCACCAATAAAGTCGTACTCAGCCTGGCACGGACTCTTTTTGCGGGCGCACCGGGGCCGGGGGGAGCGGGGCGGGGACGGACCGGGCGGGCGCTGCGGGCGGCGGCAGCGGGGCTGGGAGCGGGGCGGAGCAGCCATGCCGTACGCCAACCAGCCCACCGTGCGCATCACCGAGCTGACGGACGAGAACGTCAAGTTCATCATCGAGAACACGGACCTGGCGTGAGCACCGCCGCAGGGCCGGGGCGGAGCGGGCGGGCCCGGGGGGAAGCGGCCGCAGGAGGCCCGGGGGCGGCTCCATGGAGCCGGTGCGGCCGGACGGGGTCTCTGAGGCAAAGCCCCGCAGGACCCTCGACCAGCGTTTGTGCGGGCCCGCAGCCTCATACTCTCTCATTCCTAAACACGGGTGTTTCCCTTCCTCAGGGTGGCAAATTCCATTCGAAGAGTGTTCATCGCAGAAGTCCCCATCATCGGTGAGGCCTTTCGCTTGCCTGTGGCCGCAGTCCCTTGGGTTGCCTCTGTGTTCTTCCGCGCCACCCCTCTGCTTTTGGTTCTCCTTATCCGTGTTCAGCCAGTACTGTATACCCTGCAGATGCTGCCTCAGTGTGTCTCTGCAGTCTCTGTAATGTTTTCTGTGCCCTCTCAGGCTGGGTTTTCCCCACATGAGTATTTCTCAGTTTGTTATTTTTCCTTCTCTGCAGCCATTGACTGGGTCCAGATAGATGCCAACTCCTCTGTGCTCCACGATGAATTCATTGCACACAGACTGGGTGAGTGCTGCAGTGAGGGAGGAAGATGAAGGTGTGTTGTGGGCAAAATCAGTCCAGAGATGCTGAAGCACCTTTGTCAGGTGTTATTCCTCTGCCTGTCTTGGCAGGAGGGCTAGGGGCTCTTGTGGTCTCACTGAGACATTCCTCTGGTTTCCTGCTTCTCACAGGTCTCATCCCGCTCACCAGCGATGACATTGTGGACAAGATGCAATATTCCAGAGTGAGTCAAGCGAAATGCTGTGGGGAATCATTTTGAGGGTGGTGGGTTTTTGATCTGATGGGAAGCCCTGGCAGATTGTTGCATAAAGAACCCGTGTGTGTGCCAGGACTGCACGTGTGATGAGTTCTGCCCCGAGTGCTCTGTGGAGTTCACGCTGGACGTTCGCTGCAACGAAGACCAGACTCGGCACGTGACATCCCGCGACCTCATCTCCAACAACCCCCGCGTCATCCCGGTCAGTGCCGTCCCGCTCTGCATTCCTGCTGAGGCAGGGTGACAGACACATGGAGTGTAGACACTGAGCACATTTCATATTTCCTAAAGCTCCACTTAAACCTTAGTGGGAGAGCAGAGCAGGAATGTCTGCAGAAGCAGCGTGTGTGCCAGTGCCCTCCTCTTGCCACACTGTCCTTCACTTGCTGCCTGATGGGGTACAAAGCAGTGTGGCCTCATCCTGCCCCTCGTTCTAAGCTCCTTATCTGCCCTGTGACCTCTGGCTTGCTTGTTCTTGGCTCTCAGCATGGCAGAGTGTGAGCAGCCTGGGCCAGGGCAGTGCTGCCAAACAGCTCCTGTGCAATTGTCTTGGTGGGGGTTGGTGGTGCCAAAGTGGGACAGAGGCAAAGGGACTTATAGAGAATATTCTACTGCACTATTGAGGTGAATCTGGGCTGCTCCTGCTGCCTGGTGACAGTGTGTGCCTGAGTAAAGCCCAGCTGGAGCCTGCTGTCTGTTGGTTGCCTTTGGCTGAGGTGCTCTGAATGCTGTATGTCATTTATAGCAGTTGTGGGAGTGACTTTGAGAACCAAGCAGATGTGCTGTGCTGGAGCACTCATCCAAGCTGATCTTGTCCCTAATTTGCTTGGTTTTGTTTGGCTGCTGCAGGTGACATCTCGGAGCAGAGACAACGACCCCAATGACTACGTGGAGCAGGATGGTGAGTGGTGTGTCACTGGGAATAAGAACTGTAGGAGAAAATTAACTTTTCTCTCAGCTTCTTTGAACTCATTCTTCCTTTGCTAGCTGTGCAACCCTAAGGCAGCTGTAAATATAACACTTCTGAGCAGCTGGTATCACTGCACGAGTGGGGTAGCATTTTGTCTTAATGCCACTCAGATTGTCCCAGAACTGAAGTGCTGTGTCAGAGAGCGCTTCTGTCTCTCCTTGTGAGAGCTTAGAGACAGCAAGGAGGTGAAATGGTGTGTTGTTGGCTGTTCCTTGAGGGTGTGTGCATCTCCTTTTTACTTAGCTTTTCTGGGCACACAGCTGAGCCTCTCTAAGAATCCAAGCAAACCCTGGTGACATCTTCCTGGGCACCAAAAATCTGCCTTTGCTGCGGCGTGTGATCCCACACACTCATTTCTCCTCTGCAGCCTTCTCAAAGGGGCGTGTGCTTTTGCAGATATCCTGATTGTGAAGCTGCGCAAGGGGCAGGAGCTGCGGCTGCGCGCCTATGCCAAGAAGGGCTTTGGCAAGGAACACGCCAAGTGGAACCCCACGGCCGGCGTGGCCTTCGAGTACGACCCCGACAATGCGCTGAGGCACACGGTGTACCCCAAACCTGAGGAGTGGTATGTCCTGCTGTCTGTCTGCAGGGACTGGGAAAGGTTTTCCAGCAGGCAACACTTCATCCCTGGGGATAATTTGTGTCAGTAAGTGATGGGGAACATGCCTGCCACATCCCCTTGTGCAGACTCTTCTCCTGGGGTTGGTAGCAAGGCCAGTCATTTGTTTGCAGCTGCACACAAGGTGGATTGGTTTGTGGTCATCTTTTGTCCTCCCTCATGTGCTGTCACTGCTGGTTTGCCTCACTTTCATGCCCTTTTTCACCACTTGTTGCTGATAATTTTTTCCCTCTACAAGTGTTTTGTAGGTCAAAGTAAGGTCTGAGGAAGGAACAGATTTATGGGAGATGAAAGAAGTTGCTATGAGAGGGAAGAGTGGAAGGCTGGGTTGCAAGACTGATTTTTCAGCCTGGCTTGAGGAAGCCCAGTATGGCTGTGATTTCACCCATACATGTCCTCACTCCTGGAGCCTGAGCTCTGGCAGGGTTTCTCTCTCTGGCCCTTTCCTCTCCTCTGAAATACCATTCTGCACAAGTTGCATACAGCTTTTTATCCAAAAGTGACATCATTTTACTTTTGGAAAGGCCCTGCTTTGGCCTGTGTGAGGACTTTATCCAGCATCACTTTTCATGAACAGGTACCTGAGCTGCTCCTGGCTCTGTACCCCAGTGATCACCTAGCAGACATCCTGTCACTGAGCACGCTGGAGCCAGCAGCACAATGAGGAACCAGGTGCTTTGGGCAGGGCAGGCTGAGAGCAGGAGCTGGGCAGGGTAGGGACGTGCTGCTGAAACATTGATCAGTGGCAGGCTCAGAAAATTGATGTGGCATACAACAGACATGACACCACAGAAAAGTTTTTGAGAAGTGCTAGGCAAAATATACGTAAAAGTTGGAAAAATCCCAGAAGAGGATTGATACTGGAGCTGCCAGTTCTTGACGCTATGTCTGTCTTTTCAAGTTCATCTGACTCCCTGTGAAGACAATACAGAGCCAAAGGCTTCTGCTGTCCAAGGCTAGCTATGATTTTTTGTTTCATTTTTCATGCTAGTTGCTTTTTGAGGCTGTTGGCAGAGCACTGGCATGCAGCTGGACTCTCCAAACTGCTGTCTGGGTCATGGAAACCTCTGCACTGTTTTGGTTATGGGTGGTTCTGCAAGTAACAAGAAATCCCATCTCCATTAACACTTCATCTCTCTCAGTGGTTTGTACAGGCAGAGGGTTTGTTTGACAAATAGTTTTATTTCAGGCAGCTGATTATGGGATGCTGGGATCAGTGGTTTTGGGCATTGCTGGGGCAGAGGAAGGCCAGCAGGAGACCTTGGTGGGTACAGGATTTTCTGTGCTGGCTTCTCAGACAGCTCAAGGCTTTGGGTTTTCTTACATGGATTAAGTGGTTCTACACAGTCTCTCTGGTGTGGTGCTCTATAAACCAAGGGATGCAGCAAGTAGAAAGATGTGTTTTCCTAACTGATGCACAGGTATTGCAGTGATTTTGGGAGAGGAGTGGAGGTGCAGGACATGGAGCTCACTGATGCAGCTGGTGTGTGTTGTACAGGAATTTTTTTTTCCTGCTGAGTCCAAACCAATTGATGTGAGTGCTGCAGTATTCCAGTGCTTTCCTGGCCCAGTGAGAAGTAGAAAGAAAAGATAACCCAAGGTCCATTACTCCTTAAAAGCATCCAAGCTCCATAAACACAGTCCCTTCAGGAATCAGGATCCCTTCACTGTAAGCAGCTGCCAGATTGAACTAGTGTAGGTGGATGAAGCCACAGTACAGGGCTTGCAGAGTTAGGGCAGAGCAGGGCTGACCCCCTTCTTCAAGTGCTGCTGGATGACTCTGTGGCATTAATGAGGAGCCAGAAAACACAATTTGTGACTGAGTGATGTTTGCTAACCACCCTGTGGTGTGCTGGATGTGAACCCCAGTGCTTGCTCCTTGAGTGCCTGGGCTCTGTGGGGCCAGGCTGGAGCAGGGGCCCTGTGTAACCTCTGCTGCTCTCTGATTGCAGGCCCAAGAGTGAGTACTCAGAGATCGACGATGAAGATGCTCAGGCTCCCTATGACCCCAACGGGAAGCCAGAGAGGTAGGGAGCTGAATGCAGTGCTGCAGCTGGAAGATGGGGTGACTGGCTGGGTGCATCTCATGGGCTCTCATTAATAGAAGAGTGTCTAGATTGTGTTGAAATTGCCAGCCTAGGGAGCTGATGTTCCCTGAAAAGCAGGGCAGGAGTTGGCATTAAGTGGTGATATACCCAGATGTGGCAGCTTTTCCCTCTGGGAGATACTAGACAGTTCTGAGTTCATGTTGCCAGGTAGGGTGGTGCACACTCAGTGAGGTGTGAGACCTGCAGGGGAAATTCCCTTGCTTAAGGTGTTCATTCACCTGTGTGTCTCATGCTTGGATTGCTGCTATTTGCACTGCAGAAGTGCCTCAGCCAGCCTTAATCCCTGGCTTGGGGCTGCTGGCTCACAGGTCACGGTGCTGAACAGAAATAAATCTCAAAGATGCTCTTGCAGCCCATGAAGTTGTGAGTGTTGGTGTGATGGTTGTAGAGGGGCAGTGTTGGCTGTTGCCTGCTTGGCAGGGGAATGATTATGATGATGTTTGGGATTCCAGGCAGATCTGCTGTGGGTGTGGATGGGCTGGAATGATGTGCAGTCTGGGTTTGCACCTCCTTGCGGAGGTGATGGTGACTTAACCCCCTGCCTTGTAACTCAGGTTTTATTACAACGTGGAGTCCTGTGGTTCTCTGCGTCCTGAGACCATCGTCCTGTCTGCCCTGTCTGGCCTCAAGAAGAAACTGAGCGATCTCCAGACACAGCTGAGCCACGAGATCCAGAGTGATGTCCTCACTATCAACTGAGGTGGCCCTTGTAGAGAGTATTGTGAGCTGTGAGTGATGCCTGGCTGAGATCTGGGGACAGGGTTTTACCTCCCCATCATCTCCCTCTGCCTCTCCTGGCCCAGCACTTGGATGGTGACACCTCTTCCCTGGCCCTTCCCAGGAAAAGGCATTGTGAGGTGTAGGGTAAGACGGGAAGGGAATCAGTCAGTGAGCATTTTAGCTAGGACAGGCTTTGTCTCCAAGTGATCCTGGAGTTGGATTTTCGCCACGTGGTGTTTGGGATTGGGAAGCATGTACTTTTGTTACACAACCCTAATATTTACATGTCCATTCTTTACTGTGCTGAATAAAGCCTTACCCCCAAATTTTTCTGTCATCCCTGAAAGCTCATCCGAGGCTGCTGGAGGAGATGTCACATCATTTACTTCTCTCCAATAGACATTAACTTAATGAGATGTGCTTTGGAGGGAGCATTGCTCGCTGATGCTGATTGCTGCTTGTGACATTATCTCCTGAGGAGAGCAGCACCCCTCCTGCAGGCAGCCCGTCGTTCATTGATCCAGTGCTGCATTTAAAGCAGATGTTTGAGGCCAGGGTGGGTGAGATGCTGCAGAAGGCAGCACTGCAGGGGAGCCCAGCAGGGCCAGGCAGGCAGAGCTGTACTTACAGAATCCTCTGGAACAGTCTCCACCCCTGTGCTGTATAACCCTTTCTGAGGAGCTGGGTGGCACATGGTCTGTCAGTAACGGCCCCTGGTTGATATCTTTCTTTGTGCCTACAGCCCTCAGTGCGTACTGGGGTGGAGTTTGGTGCAATTCCATGCCCTGACCCCCCTGGCAGTGGCTGAAAGCAATGGCCTTTGTCACCCTTCCTCTTCCTCTCCATCACTGCCCAGCATGACTTAGGATGAGCTTCTTGGTGAGACTTTCCTGGAGACACCCACAGCTCCTGTACTGTGGGGGCTGGGAGGGAGGGGAAGGCCTGTGTGCCCCTGTGTTCATCCTAGTGTGGATGGGATGGTTCAGGGGTGATGCTAGGATCACACTGAGCTGGGGAGAGCAGCCTGTGTCAGCATTGCCTTCCCCTCCAGGCAAAAGCTGCTGCAGCCAGGCTGCTTTCATTTCCTTGCCATGGCAGAGCTGACTGCAGCTCTGTCCCTGGAGGGATCACTGTGCTGGCTGGCATGGCTGTCTTACCTTGAGGCCAGTGCTGCCAGGCAGTCATGGCATGGATAGCTTACCTGGCACAGCTCTGGGAGAGCTGGGAGATGGTGTGCCTTGAAACTCCTTCACCTGGGCACTTGGAGCCACCACTGGCCTGCCACATTCCCGGAGCCATGGGCAGCTGGAGGTGACGGTGACAATGGGGTGCCGGCCTCCTGTTCCATTCAGGGTTGTTTGATGGAGAGTGGCAACTTGCTCCGCCCTTCTTCCTATCCCAGCAGTTTTAGGGCTTCACTTGAAATGTCCTGGCCATAGCTGGAGGCAGAACAAAGCCCTGAGCCAAGCATGCTGCCAGGAACCTCAGGAAATCTCCCCCATCAGCATTTTTCTCTCTGGCAGGCACTACTCCCACTTGCGCTTCCGGAGCGCGCTTGGATGGAACAGACAAACAGGAAGGGTGGATGTGGATAAGGGTTGTTTATTCATTGAGCAACTCCTTAAAAAACAGAAAACCCAATCATTTTTGGTAACAAATGTTAAATCTTTTCCAGATGAGGTGTGTAGCCAGGAAAAGAGAGCAAGTTTCACCTCTCACCCCAGGGAGGATGCACTGCTGGGCAGTGCTAGGATCCAGAGCTGCTTTGCCCTGCCATGCTGTGAGGAGCAGCCTTTTTCTGTCCCCATGTCCCCTCAGCCACAAGCTACACCACCCTGAAACACAGTATTTACAGACCACAGATTCCCACATCACGACACTCCCTGTGCCCAACACATGGACCTGGAGCTTTAAAGGGCAGAAATAAAACCACCAAGCATCCAACCCAGACAGAAAGAAGACTCCAAAGAAACATCAAGGTTTGCACGGCAATAAAAAGATAGCCCTTCTAAAGGAGGTCAATAAATAGGAGAACTAGAAAAAAATCAATTGCTTTTAAGTTCAGCACATAAAGCCCAGTTCCGCCCCCAGTGGGTGAGGGGGAAGTGAGGGCTATGGGAATGCACAGAGGAATGTGGCTCTCTCCCCATCAGCATGGGTTTCTCTGCCCTGGGGCTTCTCATATCCACAATGCTGCCCCTTGAGAGACAGATGCTACTGGCCAAAACCAGTCCCATGGTTGCCCACCAGCAGAAAAACCAGGGGCATGGCAGGGGGACACAGCTGTGGGAGGACTGAGGGGTGTTGGGGTGGGAAAAGCCGGGGAGCTCGGCTCTATGCGGCCGCTCACCCCAGCCAATCCCCCTGGAAGGAAAACCAGTTTCTCCTGAGACATCTTAATTCTACAGCGAGCGTTTAAATAGCTTGAAGTGCAAAAATCAGCTCAGGGATGGCAGGGTGTCCTCAGGAGCACCCTGCTCTTCATGGAGGGGTGGGATCCTGCACCATAGCCTGGCACAGCTGCATCGTCCGACGCTGCTCCATGGCCGTGGCAGAGTGATGCTCCAGCCTTCCTGCCACAGAGAAAACTCTGAATTTCTTGACCCCCCCACCCCAACCTCTCTTCAACCTCCCAGTTGGATCCCCAAGAGTCAAAAACCTCTGGGCATCCGCCCAAGGGCTCTTCAGCAGCCACAACATTTGCATTCATGTGAGAAGGAAATATCTCTTACAATACAGATATTCAATATATATTTGAAGTCAGTTGAGGCTGAGCCAGCCATCGCCTCCACTAATGCCAGACCAGGATGTGAGCCAGTGCCTGCTTCCTAAGGTCCTGGCACCGAGGTGCCCCAGCTTGGTGTCCTGGAGGTTCTGAGGGGTGACTGCCTGCATCCTTGCCACCCTTTGGAGAAGAAAAAGGGGACCCCTGCCACAGTCCCCCCAACACCAGCTCACGGGGACGATGTAGGCTCCCTGCTTTCAGGCTCGTCACTTTTGGAGGACTTTGGCTTCAGCAAAATGAACCTGTTGAGGAGGTCGGTGTCCGAGCTGGCCTGGGCACCTGCATACACCTCCCCTGGGGACAAAACAGAGGATGGGCTCACCTGGTGGGGAAAGCTCTGGGGGCTGGAGGAGCAGCATCTCCTCGGGGTGGGGTGGGGACACTCACCAGTATAGCTGGAAGACTCGGCCATGTTCTGGGAGCCAGTGATGTGGTGCCAGTAGGCGCTGCGGGGCAGCATGGTCGTGGGGGTGCAGGGGTAGGAGAAGTGCTCAGTGCCCTTGTTCAGCAGCTGCAGTGCATGGGGGGAGGAGGGTGACACAGGGTCCCCAGAGTCTTCCCCAGCTGTGTCCCCCCTCAGCATGGGCTGGAGCTCACCCTGACGTTCTTCTCCATCTCCAGCAGGACCCTCTTGTGCTGCTCAGCGATGGCCAATGTGGCGCTGTGCACGCGCTGGTAGATCTGCTCACCCTCCTGCGTCTGGAAGGTGTAGAGACCTTCTCCTGCATCACACATCCTGTGGGAACAGGTCTTCAAGCCAAGGGATGACAAATAAAACCCACCCCAGATGGCAGCTGGTGCAGTTTCCCATACTGCTAGAGCTGTGCTATGTCCCCTTCGTGGTGCTGAGCAGCTCCAAGCCCCACCTGCTATGTAGAGGCCATGGCCATCACCCCAGCCTCAGGCACGTTCTCTGGTGATGCCAGGAAGGCACACAGTGATCCCTGTCCTGGCAAGGGTGACATCTCACCGTCCGGCCTCGAAGGTGAAGCGGGTGGCGTCGCGGCCGTAGCGGCGCAGGGAGCAGAGGGGCCAGGAGACCAGCTTCACCCGGGGGTTGTGCGTGTCCCAGAGGTAGATGTTTTCGTGGGTGATCTGCAGCTTGCACTCGCCATAAACGTCCAGGTTGGGGCAGGGGAGGAGGAACACGTTGAACCGGTCTGGAGAGGGGAAAAAAATAGAAAATAAAATAATCTGCGGGGGGGTGCAGGGAGGCGGAGCCCCGGGCGAGCACCCGCCGCCGCGCTCACCCGTCTGCTCGCACTGCACGCCGGGCGCCAGCAGGTCGGGCTCCCCCAGGCTGATGTCGTTCAGGCGGGCGCCCAGGCACTCCACCGACAGCGTCTTGTACCACTCCTCCGCCTCCAGCTCTGCAAGGCACCACGGCAGCCCCTGGGCGACCCTGGCCACGCC
Source organism: Sialia sialis (assembly GCA_009812075.1). Taxonomy (NCBI): domain Eukaryota; kingdom Metazoa; phylum Chordata; class Aves; order Passeriformes; family Turdidae; genus Sialia; species Sialia sialis. The sequence continues at coordinate 11,650 of VRYO01001153.1, read as the reverse complement.
GGGGTGCCCCACCCAGCACCCTCAGCCCGGTTTCCCTGGGCGCTGCCCCGTACCTGAGTCGCAGGTGAAGGTCCGGGCGGAGTCGTCGGTGAAAATGATGGCCACCGCCTGTCTCTTGGTCTCCTTAGGCAGCCGCGTAATGCACTTGACATTGCTGATCTCGGTGACCTGCACAGGAGTTGGGGGGGTCACCCAGAGCTGCACGCAGACCCCAGCTGCAGCACCCAGACCCTGACACCTGCAGCAGCACCCAGACCCTGTCACCTCCAGCAGCACCCAGACCCCAGCTGCAGCACACAGACCATGTCACCTCCAGCAGCATCCAGACCTCTACTGCCGCTCCCAGACCCTGTCACCTCCAGCAGCACTCAGACCCTGTGCCGTGCAGCACCCAGATCCCAGCCGCCGCTCCCAGACCCCAAAACCCGCTACACCAGACCCTGTCACCTGCAGCACCCAGACCCTATTCCTTGCAGCACCCAGACCCTGTCCCTGCAGCACCCAGACCCAGCTGCATCCCCCTCCAGAGCACATGGGGTGCCAGCCACCCAGCGAGTTTAGGCAAGGAAGGACGCGCCCTGGCAGGGGTCCCCAAGCAGTGGGCAGCACCCCAGCATCCCTCCAGCGCACCCCCTCACCTTGGGGCACCCCCGCAGGCACGCCGACTTCTCATCCGGGTACTTCTCCAGGCGCTGGGGCCCTTTGCTGGAGGATTTGCGGAAGACCAGCCAGCACCGCCGGTAGATCTGCCGGACAGAGAGCGCGGCGGCTTGGTGCAAGTGGGGATCCCTGTCCCCGCCACATCCCCGCGTCCCCCTGTCCCCATCCCCAGGAGCCGTGCCTGGTTCTGCTGACCCTGCTGGCCTGGGGACAGGAGGGGATGCTGGGGACGGGGATATGCCGGTGCTGCCACCATCTGCCCCCACCCCCCGCCTGTGCTAATTACAGAGCTTAATTCATGAACACAGACAAAGCTCCCAAGGGGACCGCTGTTCTGGCATTTCCCCGTCCCCTCTCCTACATCCTCTGCCTCCAAAGGTGGTGGGGCCACAGTCCCCAGGCATGTCCCCCCCGCCTCGAGCCCGCTCCCTCTTTGTTCTCCCTAATTAGCATGGAATTACCCAGCATGCTCGTTGCTGCCGGCTCCAAACCACGGAGATGGGCGACCAAACCCCCTGACCCCCCACCTATGGGTGCTGCATTCCCACACCATCCTAATTTGCACCCAGCAGCTCCAACCCCTCCCGGTGTGGGGCATCCCCGATGCCAAACTGTGTGTGCAGGGAAACTGAGGCACGGGGGGAAGGGAAGGCTCACAGACATCCCCCAAAGCCTGGGTGACCTGGGACAGGTGAACGGGTGTTACTCGGTGCAGGATTCGGCCGGTGCAGGAGCTGGGCTCCTGGGGCTGCTGGGTGATTTGGGTACCAACAAGTGGCCCGTCCCTGCCATCCCCCATTCCTCT